>VZRL01012169.1:639658-684055 GCA_013397895.1 Origma solitaria | reverse complement strand
ACCCTCCCAGAGTCTCCTTTCCCTCCTGTCCCACCCCATTCCCTCCCCCAGGAGTTCTGAAATGTCCCAAAGGCCCATGGAGTGAGGAGGGGAGGGATGAAGGTCAGGGGGGAACAAGGGTCAGTGTGGTCATCATCAGCGTGATCACCTTACTCAGAAAATGGGTTTGTGCGTTTCTTTCTTGTTTCAGTTTTTAAAAAACCCAAGTTTTGGAGGTCTGGTTTTGGATAAAAGAGGCAGCAGAGAATCTTGGGAACGGTTCTGGAGTGTCCTGGAGGAGCTGCAGTTCTGCAGGGCCGGGAGGCCCCAATGGCACCCAGGGAACACACATTCTTTGCCTCCTGGTTTTTCAAGTGAAGATGGAGCTCTGAGGCACCCAGGAAAACCAAAATATTTGCTAAATTTTGGGGGGAAATATGGAATATCCTCACACTCCTCGTGCCAGCTGGCAGCACTGGGGGGACATTCCCAAAGTGCTCCAGAACAGGAGCTGTCCCCGTGCTGATGGTGCTTCAGGCCAAGTGGCCGCTCTGGATTTGGAATCCCGGGCAAGGAAGATGGAAATGTCACTGCAAATGTCCCCCAGGGCTTGTCAGACCCCCAGCCCTGGGCTGTGAGTGGCCCAGCTCATCCCTCACTGGGCTGGGCTCAGCCCCCGTGTCCCACAACAGCAGCAGGGCACAGAGGCTTTGGCCCAGAGGAAAAACAAAAAGCGGAACGGAGATTTTGCCTCCCGGGAGCTCTGCTGAGTAGGTTTTTGGCTGGGTTTCATGAACGACTTTTTCTCCAGGGGGACAAAGCCACGGGGAGGGAGCGCTGTGTTTGTGGCCATGCCACTCTGAGGGTGATTAAAGCTCTTGCAGCACCAGGAACAGACACATCTGGCAGGGGCAGGAGTGCGGCAGAGCCCTGCTTCCAGCAGCAATTAAAAAGGGGGTGAAGAAAGGGAAAAAGCCAATTACGTGTAATTGGATTCAGTAAACTGAATTATCTCCCTATTAAAGCCGCGCTTGTTTTTTAGATAGTGGGACATTCAAACCATCAAAGGCATTAATTGATTCATCCCCTTTTTCAAGTGCTTTCTCAACAGTGCCTCTATTCAGGAGCTGCAACCTTTTGTTCCCGGGGGGAATGGGAATTATCCAGCCCATGTTTATATCTTGGGAGCTCTATTCACTCCGGCTTTTTTTGTCGTGGTACTGTTTTAACTCAAAAAAACCGAGCTGAGACTACTGCAACACATAATGGAAGGTTTATTTCTTCTTTTGTGTTGCCTTCAGTGCTTCTGGAGGTGTGATTTAACTCGGGAGAGAGGCAGAGGGCTGTTTGGGGGCTGATCCTGAGGCAGTCAGTCCCAAATTCGGGAGCTCCACGGACGGGAGGGAAGCCAAGGAAAAGCAGGAGCCTCCTGGGTGGTGCTGGGCAGCTCTGGATGAAGGTTCTGCACGGCCCCAGGGCCTCTCTGAGGCACTTTTACAATCGCTGTGCCCTCTGCAGCTGCAGGAAACGCTGGATAAAGGGTGTCCCATGCTCAGGGAGCATCCCAAAGGATCCTGGGGCCGGTGCTGACCCCAAGGCTCCGTGCGGTGCCATAAATAAACATTTCTGCACTGCTGGGAGGGTGCTCCCATAGCCAGGGCTGTCCGGGGACTGTCCTGTGCCTCTGTCCCTGGCCAGGGCTCAGGGTGAGGCCTCTCCTGCTGGGTGCTGGGAAAGCCTCGGGAGTCAGTCCCTCCAAGGAGTTCTTTAAGCAAATTGGAGGCATGATGTCAATTTGATGGGCAGCGTTTCAGGCCGGAATGGCATTTCCCTCCTGCGGAATCAATAACTCCTAAAGGATTACAATTGAGTTTTTAAAGGGTAATTCAATCAAGAATTTGAAAACAGAAGGCATTCTTAAAATTAAATTTTAATCCGATTTAGTTATTTTTAAAAATTGTGCTTGAAGAAGAAAGAAGAGCGATTTCCAAACTTTCCCTCAGCTTGGACTGAAAGGGAAAACTCCTTCTGTATTCCTGGTAGGAATCTGTCCCTTTGCTTACCTTGAGCTGCTCTTGCCTGTGCCAGTTCTATCCAGAAAAAATTCCATTAATTCCTTGAAGAAACACCTTCCCCAAATCCCAAAGGCTTGGCTGAGATTTTCCCTGGCGATGCCTCCAGCACACACTGACTCCTGCAAGTCTCCCCACAGCAGAGGGAAAAGCCCATTTGTTCCATGAAAATATTCCTGCTCTTTTCCCTCTCCCGTTGCCTCTCTGGGCCAGTCACAGGCAGCTCTGGAAGGGATTGAAGGGATGGATTCAGGGAGGAATTCCCTGTGGAAGAGGAGGACCCATGGAATATCCGGAGCTAGAAGGGACACGCAGGGATCAAATCCAACCCCAGGCCCTGCCCAGGATCCCAACAATCCCACCCTGTGTTTTCTCAAATTATCACGAAATGAATTTTCAATCATAATTCTCTTTGTTTCACATACCTGACTAAAGAACACCCCCCAAACCCAAATAACAACTGAATTTTTTATCCATTTCTCCTTTCTGATTCTCAGAGTGTGCTGTCAGTTCCTGGCTGCAAACACAGTTTTGTCAGAATCCCTTCTGAATAAAAAACCCCCAAAACCCTCAGGAAAGCACGATATAAATTCCAACGATTTCTCCTTCCCAATGAATGGTTCAAACAAGCAGTTGATTTACAGTCATGGAGACATTTGCTGCAGGCTAATTAAAAATAACATATTGTTGGCAGATCATTTATTGAGGGAAAACAAATTGACAAAGGATAAATTAAGTTGCCACGCAATTAACTAAAAAAAAAAAAAAAAAAAAAAAAATGCCCAGCTGAAATGGGAAATGAATCCATGCATTTCTCAATATCTCAGGCAGGGCTGAATGGAGAAGTTTCAACTTCCCTGGAGAGAAAGAGAACAAGGAGATGGGGCTGAAACAATCTTGGAAGAATTCTGGGACTCAGATTTTCAGGGACAGTGAGGCAGGGAAGCCAGAGCAGGGTGAGGTTTCATCAGCTTGGCAGTCCAAGGATTTTGTTGGTCCAAGGACAAGAAGGAATTGTTCCCTGAGAGGGTGGGGAGGGCTGGGCTGGAATTCCCAGAGAAGCTGTGGCTGCCGCTGGATCCCTGGCAGTGTCCAAGGCCAGGCTGGAGCAGCCTGGGACAGTGGGAGGTGTCCCTGCCATGGCAGGGGTGGGATGGGATGGGATGGCATGGTATGGCATGGCATGGCATGGCGTGGCATGGCGTGGCATGGCATGGCATGGCATGGCGTGGCATGGCATGGCATGGCATGGCGTGGCATGGCATGGCATGGCATGGCATGGCATGGCATGGCATGGCATGGCATGGCATGGGATCCATGGGATGGGAAGGGGTCCATGGGATGGGATGGGATGGGATGGGATGCGATTTGAGGTCATTCCCACCCAAACCATTCCATGACTCCATGATCTGTTTGGTACCAATCCACTGAAATCACCAGAGATGTGATCCATTAGAACCCATTAGAATCCATTAGAGTCACCAGGGACCCTGTCCAAGGCTCTGAATTGTCCTGAGTTTGGCACCAGAGCCCTTGGGTGCAGCAATACCTCTCTCTGACCATTCCCACCAAAACCAGTCCGTGCAGCATTGCTCTGGCCTGGGAAAGGAGGAGCTGCCTGGGCAGGAATTCCTCAGTGTCTTGCTCTGAAAGAGAGGTGGCTGCCAAGGAAGGCAGGAACCTCACTTGGAATAGGGCGTATGACTCCTTTTCCTTCCGAATTATTATAACTTTGAAATCAAGGGGCTCTCAAGCAAGAAATATGGGAAAAAGGAATAACAGTTCTTCACTAATATTTAGAACAATGCAATAATACAGAAACAACGGTTCAGATAGACAAAGTCAGAATCCAACCTGCACCCTGTTAGGGCGGTGCTGCAGTGCAGTTCAATGGTGGCTGCAGTCCCGTTGGAGTGATGGATGTGCTCTGGTTGAAGTGCTGATCTTGTGGAAAGGTCTCGTCGCTCTCTGCAGGTCCAGTGGTGGCTCTGAGCTCTTGTCCTCTGGGAATCAGTGGGAAAGGTACCCCAGTGTTGCAGGGTCTCAGTTTATGTGCAGGTGGGAATGTTCAGCTCCTCCCCTCTGGGCCAGCATCTCCCAATGGCTGATGGAATCTGTGAGTCACTGCCGGAGCCCTCGATGGCCATGAGCAGAGATAGCCCCGATGGTGTTAGCAGGGCTGGGTCATGCTGAACACAAAGAGCACTGCCCCAGCTGTTTGAACAGCTTCTGGAGATGGGAATAGAATACAGACTGTTGGTTGCACCTTCCATGGAACCTAGGACACTTGGGAATGCTGGAAATCCCTTCCAGGTGGAACCTCTCCTTCCTCTGGCCACTCAGTGGGAGCTCCATCTCCTCTGAGCCTGTGGAACAGCAGCTCAGGGGAATCCCAGTGCCATTTCCCCTTCCCAGCCCCACAGCCCCGGGTGGGATATGTGTGTAACACCTGCTGGGAAAAGCTGGCGCTGCTCACTGAACAATTGGGATTTTCCTGGCTTGGAAATAGAAAACACATGGAAAGAACTGGAATTCAGATCTGCACAGGGGAGGTACCAGTGCTGGTTTTTGGGTGGGATGCACTGGTTTTGGGGTGGGATACACTGTATTTTCAGTGAGATACACTGGTTTTCGGTGGGATGCACTGTTTTTGGGTGGGATGCACTGTTTTTGGGTGAGGTACGCTGTTTTTTGGGTGGGATACACTGGTTTTTGGGTGGGGTATGCTGTTTTTTGGGTGGTATATGCTAGTTTAGGGTGGGATGCATTGGTTTTGGGTGGGATGCACTGGTTTTGGGGTGGGATATGTTGGTTTTGGGAGGGATGCACTGGTTTTGGGTGGGATGCACTGATTTTGGGGTGGGATGCACTGGTTTTGGGGTGGCATATCCTCCCACCTTGTCCCGAGAACAGAACCTGAGCTCTGCCCACCAAATCCAACCTTTCCTGCTTCCCTGAGCTGCTCTTTCCTGCTCTGCTGCTTTCCTTTGCCTTTCCAAGGGGTGAATAATACAGAATAACAACAAGTAGCACCAGGAATAATAACAGAATAATATGGAATAATTACAACAAGCAGCACCAGGAATAATAACAGAATAATGTGGAATAACAACAACCAGCACCAGGATCCCACTGCATCTGCAGCCACACAACTGATATTGCACTTTGGGCAACTGTGGAGAATTTGGGAAAAAAATTTTTAAAAAAAGAAGAAAACAAATAAAAAGTTCAATTTCAGCAGGCAAATGAGAGGGTCCAAATGAGAGTGCCTTCCAAAGTTGGAAACTCCTTGGGAAGCCACCTGGGAATGTTGTGTGCTGAGCTCAACCCTTGAGCTGGCAGAGCTTTGTCCCTGAACTCTGCAGGGATGGGAATGATTTAGTCCCAGCCAGCAGAGCCCCCCGGGTCAGCAGCCCAGCTCTGGAATAATTTGGGTGGGAATTCGAGGAGTTCCACTGGAGCACCAGACCTGTTCCTGCTTTCAGCTGCAAATGAGGAGGAAATACAGGAATAAGTAATAATGTATGAGTGCAGGGAGAGTGGGAAAGGAGAGAAAGTTCTCTGCTATTCTGTCCTGCATTAAGAAATCATCCAGGAGGTGACTGTGAGCTCAGCCTGGCTCTGGCTGAGCCTCCCCTGCACCTGCACAGGGCAGCTTTGGGGTTTTTTGTCCCAGCGGGGACATAAAGCCCTAAATCCCAGCAACCCCATGGGATCTGCACCAGGAGAACGTGAGATTTTCTCCATCTCAGTTCCCCGTGTATTTTTTTCTGAAGATGAAATTATTTTGAATGATTATTTCCCTCCTGCTTTTGGTCTTTGGAGGTCTCGGCTGAGCTGTTTGTTTAGGCTCACCAGGGGCTAGGTTATGGCAATGATCTGGAGGAAGAGAAGCTGAATATTGCAAAAACCCAGAGTCTGAAGGATTTCACAAGAAAGGGCCTGATTTTAATGGATTTAACAAGAAAAGATCTGATTCTGCAAGTCTGACATCATTTTTCTCATCAGAACTCCTCCACCATCTCCACTGGAGCTGTCTCTGCACATGAGAGGAAAACGAAACCCTAAATTTCTTGAGAGGCAGAACCTGAGCCCACAGGTGAGGTGATCCCCAGGTGAGTGAGGTTTTGTGGTTGGTTGAATTTCTCTATTTGTTCCTTCAGCCTCTGTTGAAAACTGCAAACAGAATTTGGGGCAGAAAGGTTTGGGTTGATCAGAGGGGGAAAATGGATTTTGCTGTTTCAAACCAGATTTTCTATTCAAAAAGAAAACCACATTTGGAATAGTGGAAGAAAAATTATTTGATTCATTTGGGTTTTTTTCCAGGACTGAAGATGCTTCAGGAAAATGGCTGTTCTGCATGAAAATGTAATTCTTATCAAAAGAAAGAGGTACAGTGGAGAATTTTAAAAAGAGATTCCGTAGAGAATTAAAAATAAAGATTGAAGGGAGTCCCTTGGCCCTGATCCTGGCTGGGAAGGGGTGACAGACTTGGGGTTTGCTTCCCTCTGCTCCCACAGCTCTGACCTGGAATTTCCTCTGGCCCACCCCAGCCCGAAGGTAGAGAAACCCCAAAACCAGGCAGCTCAAACCAGACCTGAGCCCTGCAGCTCTGACCTCACAGTGCCAGGAGTCAGTGGGAATTTAAATCAACTTTATTCCCTCCCCGTGATTCATTCCTGGCCTGACTCAGCCTCCTCCTTAGGATTTTTTTCCCCCTGTGGAAAACCCAGCTTGGTTTTATCCCCAGCTCTGCCTTCCTTTCATTTCAGGTCCCTCTCAGGATTTTTCCAGGCAGAGCAGCTGTTCTGGCAGCTGCCCAAGCTGTGCCCCAGCTGTGCCATGCCCTGTGCTGGGCACGGCTGGAGCAGCAGTGAATGTCACTGAGCCCTCGCTGGTGCCCCGGGCCCCAGAATTCCCTGCAGCTCCTGCCACTCAGAGCCCTCATCGGGCACCAGAGGGACCATCTGGGAGGAGAGAGAGAAGAGTCCAGGGACAGGGACAGGGACAGCCTGGTGGGACAGGACAGGCTGGAGGGGATAGGGACAGGCTGGTGGAACAGGGACAGGCTGGAGGGGACAGGGACAGGCTGGTGGGGACACAGACAGGCTAGTGGGGACAGGGACAGGGACAAAATAGGCTGGAGGGGACAGGACATGCTGGAGAGGACAGACTGGGCAGCCCTGGGCACTGCTGGGATCAGCTGGTGATGGGTCAGAGGGGCCATCCCAGAGCCCTGGACACTGTGCTGGGATCTAACAGATCCATGGGATCATTCCAGGGCCCAGGGGAGCTCTGAGGATGTCAGGAATGGGGAGAGGATCAGCTGCTGTCCTGTCAGTTAAATCCCAGAGTCATTAGGGTTGGAAAAGCCCTCTGAGGGCAGCGAGTCCAACCCCTCCCAGCCCTGCCAGGGCCACCTCTGGCCATGTCCCCAAGTGCCAGAGCTGGGGACTCCATCTCTGCCCAGGGCTGGATCTACCTTTCAGTGAAGGAATTTCCCCAATATCCACCCTGAACCTCCCCTGGCCCAGCCTGAGGCCGTTCCCTCTCCTCCTGTCCCTGTTCCCTGCGAGCACAGCCCGACGCCCCCGGCTGTCCCCTCCTGTCAGGAGTTGTGCAGAGCCACAAGGTCCCCCTGAGCCTCCTTTTCTCCAGGCTGAGATCCCTCAGGAGCTCTCCAGACCCTTCTCCTGCCGCCCCAGCCCCTTCCCCAGCCCTGCTGTGAAGGAAGAACAGGAATGAACACCCTGAACCCAAAACTTCTCCAGTTCTGCTGCTCAGAAGCTGAGCGTGGCACCCCTGAGCCCCAGAGGTGAGTGAGGCTGGGGCCAACCCCAACTTCACCTGCAGGAATTCCCAGGGATTTCTGACCCTCCGAATGGGACTGGCAGTGATCAGGGAAACTCAGTGACCCCACACTGATGGTAAAATCTGCTGGAAAAATATTTGTTCCTTATTTCTTCCTGGGAAACTTCTGGAGTATTTTTGGGGGAGCAGATGCCTTGTGGCAGCAAGCAGAGCGTGTGGTGTGCATCATCCAGGCCCTCATTAGCATGGGCATCAGACCGGCTCTGAAACCCCGAGAAAACCCAGCCTGGGCACGGCTCGCAATGAAATCCCCGCAGCAGCTCTGGAATGCAAGAATTGGAGGAGAGCGAGCAGCTCGAGGCAGCCGAGGCCTGGCTCTGGTGAATTTAATCAGCGCTGGGAACTTTGTTTGGATCAGACACACAAGAACAGCCCAGAGCCAGGCTGCTGGAGCACATTGTGGTACAACATATTTTATTTATTACCGAGTGCTGTATCAGAAAGAATTTTCTTCAGATCCTCCCTGTGCTCCTTGTTTTTATTTTGTTTCTCTCATCTGTTCATCTCTCCTCAATGTTTGATGCATTTTTCATCCTCTGTCTTCGCTGGACTTTTCCTCCCTCCCTCTTTTCCAAAGTTTGCTGTGTGGGCACAGTCCCAGGAACTTGGGGTTCTCACGGAGGCTTTGATGCAAAGGTTCTCAGGCCTAGCTGAGGAAAATTCCTGATCAGGGAATTCCTCCCAGGGCAAATCCAGTGGGACTCTGCGAGTGCACCTGCCTTGAGCTGTGTTTCCATGAGAGACCATGTGTCCTAGGTTCCATGGAAGGTGTAACCAAAAGTCTGTATTCTATTCCCATCTCCAGAAGCTGTTCAAACAGCTGGGGCAGTGTTCTTTGTGTTCAGCATGACCCAGCCCTGCTAACACCATCGGGGCTAGCTCTGCTAATGGGCCATCAAGGTCTCCAGGAATGACTCATCAGCCATTGTGAGATGCTCCGCCCAAAGGGGAGGAACTGAACATTCCCACCTGCATGTAAGAGAGAGACTCTGGAACATTGGGCTACCTTTCCCACTGATTCCCAGAGAGGAAGAGCTCAAGAGCCACCGCTGGACCTCCAGAGACCGACGAGATTTTTTCTACATGATCACCACTTCAACAAGACTATGTCCATCACTCCAACAGGACTGCAGCCACCATCTTTAACTGGACTGCCAGCACCACCCTAACAGGGTGACAGGTTGTATTCTAACTTTATTTATCTGAACTGTTGTTTCTGTATTATTGCTTTGCTCTAAATTTTAGTGTAAAAACTGTTATTCCTTCTCCCATATTTTTTGTCTGAAAGCCCTTGATTCCGAAGTTATAATAATTCGGAGGGGAAGGGGGTCACATTATCCATTCTAAGGGAGGCTCTCACCTTCCTTAGCAAGACACCTGTCTTTCAAACCAAGACACCACGTTCACCCAGCCCAGAGCTCCGTGGAAATTCCGGGCACCGGTCCCATGAGGAGGAAGAAGATGAAGACACGAGGTGTTGCTGCTCAGCTGCAGCAGAACTCGAGCACAGTTCAGCCATTCCTGCTCAGGATTCCCAGGAAGGCAGATCAGGGCTTTGGGATGGATGCCCTGGAGCTGCGGGGCAGGAGGAGCTCAGCTCTGAGCTCAGCCGTGGAGGTCACACCATGGAGACTCTGCTCCGATCCAGGCACAGGGAATGAAACCTGGAACACTTGGACTTGTAACCTGAACTCCCCCCTCAGGGCAGCTGCCTGAGATGAGAGGGAGAAGGAGGAAAGATGAGATTTATTCTTCTTTTGAAAGGGTTTCTTTCCAATCCACCACCAACCCATGGTGCTTTTCCCTCCAAAGGGCATAAACGGGACAATGCCCCGGGGTGTGGGGTACCAGGGCTGGTTCTCAGCCTCCTGAGACGATTAAACATCTCCAGCTCTTCCTCCTCAGGCCTGGCCACCACAGACATGTGCTGACTCCATCTTTTTTAATTCTATTTCTTTTCATTTCTGCATTCAGGCATTGCCTTTCATCCATGGGGGTCTCTGGCTCAAATCCCATTTTTCATCCAGGACTTGTCCTGCACCCTCTTTTTTTGAGGTGCTCCCATGCTCCATTCGAGTCCCTCCATTTGGATTTCTTCAGCCAAGGCCTCCCCCAGCCTGAATTCCTATCCCAATCCCTGCTTTCCCCAGCCAGGAGGGAGTGAAGGTCATTTGGGTGGAACTGCAGAACCTCAGTGAGAGGAGGGGGGAGGAATGAGTGGCAGGAAATCAGCTGCAACAGCTCTGAGTGCTTTATGGGAGCCAACCTTGTTCCCATTAGGAAAATGCAGATTTGTTGTGACATTGCGAGGCTGAGCTGTGATGTGCACAATATTTCCTTGGGATATCTGGCAGCTGCATCAGTGGTTAATATATCTATTAAATGCTACATCGAGATGTAAGAGCAGCCAATAAAACTTGTTTATTTACCTTTGAAGCCTCTGACAGAGCAGAGCACATCACTCCCTGGATATATTTCCCCATTCCCATCTCCCAGCTATTGGGAATGACAGCAATAAAAGGAAAAGCCATAGATTTTCTCTCCTAGCCTGCATTTACTGTGGACAAAACAAAGCCTATCAAAATGCATTTATTTATTTATCTCTCCCTGGAACGCACCCAAAGCGAAGCCCCAGGCAGTGCCGTGATGTGTTTGTACAATTCCATGGAATATCCAGGAGGGACCAATAACCCACATCTTCACTGAGTCCTTCCCTGGGATCAATCTCCAGGAAAAATGGAGCATTTTGGCTTTATTGGCGTTTACAGCTGTGTTTATTGTCCCTGGGCTGGGACAGACAAGGCTTTCCTTGGCTGGCACGTGCACAATCTTCCAGCACCTCCCAACCATCAATTCCCCAAAACTGTCTTCAATTCTGGAACTGGAACATTCCAAACAAGAGTGGCTGAAATAACAGTGAGAATTCATCCAGCCTGGTGGGTTCAGACGAGTGCACAGCGAGCAGGAAAATCTGGAATAAGAATCTTTTTTTTTTTTTTTTTGCTTTCCCACTTGGTGAAGGTTACGGTATCCTCGTGCCTTGTTTTCCTCGCTTTAATATCCTTTGATATTTCTGCAGAGCTGTTCCAGGCAGAGCTCTGGACACGAGGAATGAGCTGAGGCTGAGGAGGGGCAGAGGGTAGCTCGACCTTGGGAGAAAAGTCGCGGTCGTAAATCACCAAATCCGCAGAGTTTGTGAGGACACGGCTCCGGGTGGGGGCTGGATCCTTGCTCAGGAACGCCTGAACAAGGGAATATTTTGTCAGTTTTCTCCACAGCAGAGAAAAGAGAGCTGAGACCTTCCCTGGATGATGCTGCTGATCCCGAGCCCGGATGAGCCAGGCTCAGTCCAATCCAAAGCACTGAGAAAACGGATTTTATGAAGACCTGAAACTGTTCTTTATTTTCCCAGCTCCTGTTGTTTGTGTGGATTTCCAAGGTCACTGCTCACGTGCAGAGCCAGGGAAGGAGGGAGCCAGGGCAAGGTGCTGCTCACCTTCAGGGCCTCTCCCGGGAATTAGACAGGCATTAATTACCAATTACCTGCTAAATGTGCTCATGGGAATGAGGCCAGGATCAACCCAAACTGCCACGTGTGTGGGAATTCTGTCACAGGGGAGGGAGGGGGATTTGGGGGGGATTCAGGAGATAGGGATGGGCACAGGATGTACACAGGGTGGGTACAGGATGGCTAAAAAGGAGGTTTTTCCTCCTGATTTTCCCCTCTCCCATGTTTGAATGGTGAAAGGCAATGACTGAAGTGTGGCAGAGCATTCCTTCCTGCCTGGATGAGCCCATGGAGGAGTGATAAATCCACTGTCAGGCTCAGGAATTGGGAATATCCTTCTCCTTCGAACAACAGCATTCCAGAATTGTTATTTCTGTGGCAAAACCAGCAGGTGGATTTTGCAGGGGCTCAGTGGGATCCGAGGGCTGTTCCGTAGGGGCAAAGCCTCCCGCAGGCAAACCCTGCCCAGATGTGCAGCTCCAGCAGGATGGAAAAAGTGTTGTTCCCACGTTTTTCCCTGTGGTTTTCAGCACGGAGCTCACAGTGTGGGGACACTCTCCATCCTCACAGCTCACATCATGGCAGGATCAATACCTGGGAGCATTCAGCAAAGTGTTGGGATTGTTCCTGCTTTGGAAGTCGATTTTCTGCTGGGAATGGTGATGAAGACAAAGGCAGAGCGGGAGTGGAGCTGAGTGGACACCAAGAGGAACAACGTCAATCTGTGTTCTGAAGGTTTATCGATAACCAGGACAGGGCCAGGGACGAACCAATAAAACCCCTGGGCAGGAGAATTGGAAACATTCCTTGAATGAGCATCCATTGTCCAGCTCCCCATGCGTCAGAAATGGAGAATATTCCATCAGCCTCAGCTGTTCCAGTGGTTATTCCAGGATTCTCCATCCTGCTGGAGCTGCACATCTGGGCAGGGTTTGCCTGCGGGAGGCTTTGCCCCTACGGGACAGCCCTTGGATCCCACTGAGCCCCTGCAAAATCCACCTGCTGGTTTTGCCACAGAAATAACAATTCTGGAACGCTGTTGTTCGAAGAAGGATATTCCCAATTCCTGAGCCTGACAGTGGATTTATCACTCCTCCATGGGCTCATCCAGGCAGGAAGGAATGCTCTGCCACACTTCAGTCATTGCCTTTCACCATTCAAACATGGGAGAGGGGGAAATCAGGAGGAAAATCCTCCTTTCTAGCCACCCTGTGTCCATCCTCTGTCCATCCTGTGCCCGTCCTTTGTCCAGAATCCTGTGCCCATCCTGTCCCCATCCTGTGCCCACCCTGTGTCTGTGTGCCCACCCTGTGCCCATCCTGTGTCCCTTGTGTGTCCATCCCATGCCCATCCCATGCCCACCCTGTCTCCACCCTGTGGCCATCCTGCTGTTGTTTCCAGGCTCTGAATTGTGTGTGGCTCCCAATCCTTCCCTGCACAGAGGGAGGTGGGGGTGAGGGGCAGCTCTATTCCTGGCCGGGTTATAAATAACAATTTACGAGGCTGAGGCAATTCCGACAAAGGTTTCCAAGCAGAAAGGAGAGCAAGAGACAAAGAGAGACAATAACACATAAAAATGTGAGAAGTTCCTTTCTACCCTGGCAAAATGAACGCTTGGCCTTGGTGTGCTGAAATGAGGTTTTGCTTTGATAGTGACCTAAATTTAATTTTTCTGAAGGTTCAAAGGGGCGCAGAAACCTCAAATCTGAACTGATTCCTCTCCGTTTAAACCCAGAGTGCTCTGTGATCTCCCAGCTGAGTTCTGAGGGCTTTTCTCATCCAGGAGCATCAAACCTGGAATTCAGGAGGTGCTTCAGGTGAGGGGAGGATTCCTCAGGGCTGAGAGAGGAGCCAAACCTTCGTTTGGTGTCACTGCTTTTCCAGTGAGGTTGGGATCCATTGCACCTCCAGGGACACTCCCAGATCCAGCCTTTCTCCCTGGGGCACACCTCAAGGGAAATATGAACCATTAATTCCTTCCAGAGGTTTCTTCTCAGGATGGAAATGAGAGGCAGGAATTGTTTTCCATGGGAACACTTGCGGAACCACCACTCACCGAGGGGTGAAGGGCTGAGGGCACAGCCCAGTCACCTGCATCTCCTGGACCATGGGAATGCTGCAGTAATAAATGTCATAAAAATCCTCTTCACCCTGAATTAATGGTTTAATTAATGAATTAAACCAGCCTTCGTTAATGGTTTTCTAGGGAGTGAAAAACAAGAGAAGAGAGAGGGAAATGGCATTGAAGAGAACTGGGGCAGGTTTTCTTTATCTCCAGGGAATCAGACCTTCCCTCAGAGGAGCTTTCTGTAGCCAGCTGGGAATGTTTACCTGGAATGCCTCCTGCCTCTGGGCACTTCTGCTGCATTCTGCCAGACAGCACCATCGTCTTCTCTTCTTCTCCCGGGATGCAGGAGAGAGGAACATCTGAAAAAGGGCATGGGGCTGTTCTCTAGCCCAGGAACATCTGAGGAAGGAATGGAGCTGTTCTCCAGCCCAGGAACATCTGAAAAAGGGAATGGAATTGTTCTTCAGCCCAGGAACACCTGAGGAGAGAATGGAGTTGTTCTCCCAGCCCAGCTCCTCCCTCTGGGCTGTGCCTGTGGGGCACAGACCCCTCCTGCAGCCCCGGGGTCCTCGTGCCACCACAAGGTGACAGAGCAGCTAGACTGACTCAAGCTCCTATTGCTTTTCCAACACCGATTTTTTTACCCTTGGATTTAATATTTTAAATTTTTTTGGTGGAGCTGCAGCAAATCCCAGGAAAGGTGGAGCAGATGTGAACTTCTCGGGGTTCCAGCCACCCTGGTGGGATGGGCCCCTCTGAAGAAATCCCAAACTGCTCCATCTGTGCCGAATGGAATCGGAATGTCAGTCCCACGGCCCAGGGAGGCCTGGCACGGTTTGTGCTGAACAATTTTGCAAGTGTATCAGATTAGCAATTACACTGTTCTGGGCTGAAATTCTAATTTCACCTTTTTTTTCCTCCCCTGCCTTCTGCTGGATGCAATATTCATGTACTGTTAAATCAAACACTCCATTAACAGCAGCAGAGATAAATATTGAATTAATGGAATTATTCAGGTTAATAGGAGATTCATGGGATAAGGCTGGAGAGGGCTGCGTGTGGATTCTGCCAGCAGCTACATCGCTGCCCCTGGCTGGGCTCTGCCTGCAGAGACCATAAAAATAACCCCAAATGCTCACCTGACAGTGAAATATTCCCTGGGAGCACCCCAGGGGTCGTGGGCGTGAGGAGATGAAGCCAGGATGAGCTGTGAGCATGGAATATTCCAGGCTCTCCCATCCTGCTGAGGAGAAACAGAATCCAGGGGTTCCTGCTGCGGAATAAATTCCCATTTTCCACCCCCAAATCTCAGGGCTCCTTCAGGCTGGGCCCCTGCCTGGGGCGGGCACAGCCCAGCTCTGGGGTGGCAGGGACAGGGACAGGAGCTGTCCCCTCCTGCTGGGACACACCCAGGGCAGTCAGAGCCATCTGGAGGAGTGGGAAGGGCAAAACCATGGAATGGATGGGGTTGGAAAGGACCTTAAAACTTATTCAGTGCCACCCCTGCCATGGCAGGGACACCTCCCACTGTCCCAGGCTGCTCCAGCCTGGCCTTGGACACTGCCAGGGATCCAGGGGCAGCCACAGCTTCTCTGGGAATTCCAGCCCACCACCTTCACATAGAGGAATTCCTTCCCAATATTCCATCTAAATCCCTTCTCCATCAGCTTGAAGAGCATTTCCTGTGTCCTGTCCCTCCATCCCTTGTCCCCAGTCCCTCTGCAGCTCTCCTGGAGCCCTTCAGGCCCTGCCAGGGGCTCTGGGCTCTCCCTGGAGCCTTCTCCTCTCCAGGTGAGCACCCCCAGCTCTCCCAGCCTTCCCCAGGACGTGTTTAGGAACTGTCCCCACCCCTCTGTCCCTCATTCTCTGTTGTGCCAACACTCTCCAGTCGCTCACCACGGTTTTATGCCTGACTTCATGAATATTCCAAGCAGGAAACTCATCCTGAAATTGTTTCCTTTTTGTCTTCTCTTCTAGGAAACATTTGTGTGCAAAGTCTCCCTAATTTATGTAAATACCGAGGCGTCGGAGTTTCCACTTCATTGTTACAAATTAAAAGTTTCCCAACATTCCCAATGAGCTGGAGAGAGAGAATCAGCTCTGGAAACATCCTGAAGTCTGGGACACACAGAGTGCTCCCATCGCGACACCCAATGGAGGCAGCTCGGGGGAACGGGAGGGGAATGGGAATGGGAACGGGTGAGGAATGGGAATGGAGGTTTTGTGCCAAGGGATGGCTGAATTTGGGCACAATCCCAGCACCCTGACCTTCTCAGGTGATGATCCAAACCTGTCCCAGGGGTTTGTTTGCATTTAGGCTTTTTAAGGTGGCGGCATCTCATCCCATGCCCCATTCCCATCAGGAAGGTCCTTCTGGCTTCCCCTGGGTGCTGGAATGGGCACTGGGATCCCTGGAATGAGTACTGGGATTCCTGGAATGGGCACTGGGATCCCTGGAATGAGTACTGGGATTCCTGGAATGGGCACTGGGATTCCTGGAACAGGTACTGGGATTCCTGGAATGGGCACTGGGATCCCTGGAACAGGTATTGGGATTCCTGGAATGGGCCTTGGGATCTCTGGAATGGGCACTGGGATCTCTGGAGTGGGCACTGGGATCTCTGGAGTGGGCACTGGGATCCCTGGAGTGGGCACTGGGATCCCTGGAGTGGGCACTGGGATCCCTGGAACGGGCACTGGGATCTCTGGAATGGGCACTGGGATGCTCGGATCTCCCCAGGGCTCCTTCAGCTGCAATCCCCTGCCTTGACATTCCCAGAGAACATTCCTGCTGCCCCCAGGCTGTGTCACAGTGAGAGCACCCTGGCTTGGGGGTTGGCTGTCTGAAATCCCAGGAACACCCTGTCCCATTTCTGGCTGTCCCAAATCCCAGGAACACCCTGTCCCATTCCTGGCTGTCCCAAATTCCAGGTATCCTTTCCCATTCCCTGGCTGTCCCAAATCCCAGGAATCCTTTCCCATCCCTGGCTGTAGACACCGCGGGTACAACGCATTCGGAGCAAGAAGAACTCACCATTCCAGGGATGATTTTCTTGCCTTCCCAGCCCAGAGCTCGTCTCTCTCCTCCCCAGGGCAAGATCAGCGCTTGATGTCGCTGTTTAAGGAAAAAAAGCCCATTTTGGCAGTGTGGCTGGCAGTAATATCAAGAGCTTCACTCCTTCCCCCTCCCTCTCTCCCTCCTCTTGTAATCTTGGATAAAGAAAAAAGTGTTCTCCCAAAAAGGGATGCTAATTAACAATTAATTCTTTTATCTTCCGGCGCCGAGGCTGGAAGACCTGAAGAAGATGTAGAATAAAATTAGTGGTAATTAGCTTTTTAGAGCATTAAATAAACAGCGGCGGGAACGACAGAGAATGAATGTTACACATTTATTTTTAACAATATTTATCCGGGTGGGTTCTGAACGAGGCCCCGTGGCTCTGGCTCTCACTTACACAGGCAGAGCACAGAAATAATTCCATTTAGGCTGCTCTGAGACAGCGCCATGCAAATCAAAGGGATAATGAAGAGCAGCCTGTTAATTGGGGGTTGGTGACTCTGCGCTGGAATATCATATCCAGGCTTTGTGTTCCTCTGGAGAACTCGAGAATCGCCACCCTCCAGTGCTGGAGTCACTGGCAAAGGGTGTCCGGAGTGGGGCTTGGGGACTTCCTGGGGATACAGAGCTCCACGGCCAGTGGGGCAGAAATCCCAGAATATCAGAATATCCCAGGCTGGAAGGGATCCACAGGGACCATGCAATCCGACCCCTGGCCCTGCACAGTGGGATGGAGTATCCCAGTGAAAGGAATAAGGGAGCGTCTTTACAAACAAACTGCTGGTTGGATAAGACCATACTGAGAGACAGAAGAAACAATGGGAAGGATTTCCATAGGAATTGCACTGATTGACTCATCCAAGGCTGTGGTAATAAACTGCAGGAACAGAGACATAAGGAAAAGAAGAAAGGAATGTGTGTATTGAGAGTGTTTACATTTAGGAGAAATGTATATTGCTTATGTCTGCATTAGGTAATTTGGAAAGTCCGTACCTCTCGAGTCCCTCAGCCAATAGGGAAAGAGAGAGGGAACTGCGGCCAGGAAATTAGGATAAAAAGAGGCTGTGTCCTCTAGCTCTAGCATTTCCCCATGGGAAATGGCCATGAGCTCTCCCTTTATTCATGACTAAAGTTACAGGACTCCTCTGTCTCCTTTTTGGACATAAACCTCTGGTGTTTGTGGATTAATTTTTCCTGACACCAGAATATCAGAATATCCCGAGATGGAAAAGGACCCACAGGGATTCTGGAGTTCAACTCCCGAGCCTGCACAGTGGGGCAGAAATCCCGGAATATCAGAATATTCCAGAATGGAAGGGATCCATGGAGATAATGGAATCCAACCCCTGGCCCTGCACAGACCCCCCACAGTCCCAACCTGTCCCTGAGTGTTTTCCCAGCAATTACTCCATGTGTCTGTCCCCAGTCCCTGCTGGAACACCCCAATTTTGTGCCCTGAGGGACAGAGGGAACAGGGACACAGGGGGGACAGAGGGACGGGGGGACAGGGGCATAGGGGGGTTAAAGGGGGCAGAGGGGACAGGGGCACAGAGGGGACAGAGGGGACAGAGAGAACAGAGGGTACGGGGCACATGGAGACAGGGCACAGCGGGNGAGAGACAGGGGGACAGGGGCACAGGGGGACTGAGGGACAGGGGGACAGAGGGGACAGAGGGACAGGGTTCAGGGTCTTGCTCGGCCCCCCAGCCCTGCAGGAACCCGGAGCCTCCCGCTCCACATCCGGCTCCCATCATCCTGGCTTAATTAACGGGAAACGTCATCAGTGACAGGCTTCAATCAGGCGTTTAATGAGGAGCTGACGGGGCGCTAAATGCAATCAGGGCATTGTCACCGCGCCGCGGTGACAGCAGCAGGGACGGGAATGGCCCTGATTCCCTCCGGGATCCGCCGGGGAGGGGAAGCTCCAGTCGGAGTCTGTGGGCTCCGGGTCAGGGTGGGCACGGGGACAGCCGGGGCTGTGACCTGGGGTGACACAGCGGGACAGGGACAGCCCTGGGGACTGTGGGTGACACACACTGGGACAGGGACATTGTGGCCATGGGTGTCACACACTGGGACAGGGACATTGTGGCTGTGGGTGACACACTGGGACAGGGACATTGCGGCTGTGTGTTATAAATGATTGAGACCACGCCAATCGGTCTTAATTTTCAATTAAGTAAATTTATTAATTATAAGCAAGCAAAGCAATAGGCAACACAGCGCTGGGCGACAGGGGGATCACCGTCCCGCCCACTGCCGCGCTTCTTCCGATCAGGTCTCTCTCTTTTATACGATTTTACTTCCGGCTTCAGTTGTACTCTGCCGCATGCTTCGGCCACTGTGGCTGGGGAGTAAAGTGTGGTTTCGCAACCTCTGATAACGTGACGGTTTTGCAACTGTTTTGCAACTTCTGATAACGTGGCGGTTTCGCTTAGCTGGTTTCCTGGAAAAAGGCTAAATACTTGCATTAACACAAAAAGGCAGTTACACCCATCTGTCTACATCCCAATTTTAGCGAACAAACATCCTTTTTCACATGTGGGTGACACACACTGGGACAGGGACAGCCCTGGGGACTGTGGCTGTGGGTGACCCTGAAGGGACAAATGTGAGCGATTGTGGCCATGGGTGAGCCACACAGGACAGGGACAGAGCTGTTCCCTTTCCCTCTCTCCCCTCTCTTCCCCCCGGCTCCACAAGGTCTGGAGGTGAGGAACAGCCACAGATTCTCCACCCAGGACCCAAGCACAGGCACATTCCTTTGCTTTTGTATTTCCTTTCAGCTCCCACCAGGCAGGAATGAGCTTTCATCCAGCAGCTCCCAGCTCCAACCCCTGCCACAGCCACAGGAGCTGCTCCTGTGAATCCAAACCCTCAGCGCGTTTGTTCCACTTCCCTCCGAAGGCAGCAATCAGAGCACTCCATCTCCCTCCAAATTGAAACTAAAGGGGAGATTGAAAACAAGATGCTTGTACCACATCAGCACCGACCTTCCCGAGGAACTTTAATGCCTGCAACATCCTCAGATTTGTTGTGGCCCAATCCAATCTCACCTCAGCACGAGGCAATCTCGGTGTCTGCAGAAGCTGCCAGGAGGAACGAGCTGGTCCAGGGCAGCCTGGCAGAGGTGCAGGCAGCATTTGGATTCCACTTCTCCTTAATGGGATTGATTAAAAGCTTCACTGTGTTATCCCTGACACGGGGGCAATTTTATCCAGGGATGTGCTGGCTTTATCCCCCCAGGGGTGCGGGTTCATTGCTTGTGCTGATGCTGATGGAAATCCCAGGCTCTGGCTGGCACCAGAGAGCTCCGCAAATCCTTTTACCCTCGAGAGCAGCTGCAAACAGCTCTGGCCTCAGCAACAGGGTGGCTGTGGTGCCTCAGACTGAGGGCTCCTTGCAGGATGTTGGGGGAAATCCTGTGCCATGGAGCCCTGCGGGGGATTTAGGGTGGGTCTGGCCCTGTGGGGCTTTAGGGTCAGTCTGGCCCTGTGGGGCTTTAGGGTCAGTCTGGCCCTGTGGGGATTTAGGGTCAGTCTGGCCCTATGGGGATTCAGGGTCAGTCTGGCCCTGTGGGGGTTTAGGGTCGCTCTGGCCCTGCAGGGATTCAGGGTGGGTGTGGCCCTTTGCTCTGCAGGTTTTTCCTGTAACACTGGACAAGCCCCTTTTTCCTGACCCCATTTCCCTCATACCCTTCCCAGTCAGCTCCTCCAAGTGCTTTGAGCTGTCCCTGGTGCAGCTCTGGGGCTCTCCAGCATCTCCACCCTCCGACCAGCAGGACCGGCACTTTTTGGGGTTCTCCAGCACAGAGCTCAGGGGCAGTTTTTCCCAGGGCACTGCTCTTTGTCCCATCCCTGGACCCTGAGTGTTCCTGCTGTCCTGCTCCTGCTGCCCTCCTGCAGTGAAGAAATTCTCCTCCTAACTCCCGGATCATCTCCCAGCTGCCTCCTTTCTGAGGGGATAAATTTGATCCCTGGCAGGCCAGGGAGAAGCTGCTGCTTTGCAGCTGAGCTCTCTGCATGTCAAAGGAACCTCGGGGGGGAAAAAAAAAAAAAAAAAAAAAAAAAAAAAAAAGAAAGGAAAAGAAAAAGACGGAAAAAATAAAAAAGGTGGGAATGATGAGGGATGGCAGCCTGGGAGCAAGCAGCAGCTGGTGCTGAGCAGTTGTGACACCTGTGGAATGGCTCAGGGCCTAAGGTCACTGGGGTGGCAGGGGGACATTCCCTGGATGTCACCTCAAGGGAGCAGCGCCATGCAGGCTCCGGGAGCCCCTGGATCAAACCCAGCTCCATCTCGGTGCTGACGATTTGGGGTTGTGCTAAAGCACCCCTGCTCACCTTCTCCTGCTCTTGGCTGTGACAAGAACCTCTGAAATTGGTCCTTACTGGTCCCAGCTCCGCTCCATGAGGAGCTCCCGGTGCTCTGAATTCCTGGGAATGGCTGCTCCTTGCTGCCAGCCCCTGCAAACCCGGCAGAGCTGCAGCTCCTGTGATCCCCTACAAAGACAGCCTCATTTTGCCCATTTCCCTGGCAGGGAGCGTTCCCAGCCCTGCCACGGAGCATTAGGAGCTCTTTGATTGCTGACCTTGGCCCTGCCTGGATGATTTGCTCTCGCCTTGTACTCACTGACAGCTCCCTCTTTTCCAGCCTGCTCTGCCCGCGGCTGTGCGGTGCCCTCGGGCGGCTGTGGAATCGCTGATAATTCAGCAGCTCCGTGCTCCTCTTTGCTTGTCCTGCCCAGAGAGCTCGGCAGGAATGCTCCGGAATGGCTGATGGATCAAACCTCCATCAGCCAACAGAGCCTGGCACTGCTGAATGGAGTCCCTGGCACCTGGGGCTGCTCTTCCGTGGCCTGGACAGGCTCACCTGAAACAGAGGCCAGACAAGGTTAGGAGAATAAAAAGCAGATTAATTTATTAAAGGCCTTCAGGTGCATTCAGGGCAGACAAAGCCTGCTCGAGAGGCTACACCCAAAATGGACAGCGAGTCACGAGTTTTTCATATTTTATAAGTTCTGTGCATTAACATATTGAGCCTTAATCCTCCAATTCCACCTTCAGGTGATGATGTCAATCACGCCAAGCTTGCTCCCCCCAATTCACTGTTGGTTCCATATTTTGGGGCTCTGAGGCAGCAAAACTGTCCTTGCATTTTCCAGCTGAGAGGAATTGTTTTTCTAAAGATGCTGTGAGCAGAGGTTTTTAGCACTTTATATAGAGCCCAGAGCTACACACCAAAACTATAGATACACGAAAAATAGAACATAAAAATCCTTAAGGCATCACCTCCAACCGATGCCAGAGCGAGCGGAGCGGTGCCCGGTGCTTCTCGGCCTCTCCGGGATGCAGGATGGGGGAATTTCATTGATAAAAGCCGCGATTCTCCCTCCCCCGCTCTCCTCCCTCATTCCCGGCAGGATCTAAGGATTGAAAGGCAGATGGAGCGCTCGCAGCTCGGGGGCTGGTGCAGATGTGGAGCGGGGCCGCTCCCCGGGAGTGCTTCCAGCAGCAGAATTGCGATGGAGGAAATGGGCTGGCGACACCCAGCAGACAATGATCCATTGGGAAGTATCCTCTGCAGATGTGCTTCCTCTTCATCAGCACTCGGATCATCAATGAGGCTCCTTCCCTCCTGCCCCGCGCTCAAAGGGGGCTGAGATTTCTTCTTGGGTTTCTTCCCAGAAAGAGGAAACAAAGGAGTGAAAGGGAAGAAAGGGAAAGCAGCCGCGCTGGGTGGGACCGACTCCCATGCAGGGAGGCTGAATGGGAATTCTGGGTCACACCGGCTCCATGGGAGCTTTGCCAGGCAACTTCTGGAGTGGGGTTGGAGCTGGGGTTGGAGCTGGGATGGGGCTGGGCTGGATTTCGCACTCCCAATAAAAGAATGGAGCTTTTTTTTCCTTCAGAACTTCCTGTGAGTTGGTTTTCATTGCTGCCCCAGGGTGAGAGCAGCCTTGAGAATCTCAGGATTGCTGAGGTTGGGAAAAACCTCTGGGATCATCGAGTCTGAGCTGTGCCCCATCCCCACCTTGTCCCCAGCCCAGGGCACTGAGGGCCACGTCATGGAATTCCTTGGATACCTCCAGGGATGGGCACTCCAAACCTCCCTGGGCAGTTCCAAAGCCTGGCTGAAAGGGAATATCCTTCAATCCTCCTGGAGAAAAGGAGGCTCAGGGGGACCTTGTGGCTCTGCCCAACTCCTGACAGGAGGGGACAGCCGGGGGGGTTGGGCTGTGCTTGCAGGGAACAGGGACAGGAGGAGAGGGAACGGCCTCAGGCTGGGCCAGGGGAGGCTCAGGGTGGACAGCAGCAGGAATTTCTCCATGAAAAGGATGCTCAGGCCTTGGAACTGCTCAGGGAGGTTTGGAGTGCCCATCCCTGGAGGTGCGCCAGGAATTCCTGGCTGTGGCACTCAGTGCTCCGGGCTGGGGACAGGTGGGGTTGGGGCACAGGTTAGACTCAGGGACTTTTCCAGCCTCAGTGATCCCACGATTCCATGGTCCCAGAAAGGGATACTGCCATGGGGTGGCATCTCCAACATTTTGGGCCCTGCAGCAGAGCAGGGTTGGAGGAACAGCTGGAGCCAGCGGGGATGGAGCTATGTGGGGCTGCAGTGGGACAGTGCTGGAATGTGGAGAACAGAAGGAAATCAGCAATTCCATCAGCAATTCCATCAACAATTCCATCAGCAGTTCCATCAGCAGTTCCCAGGTCCTGCCACAGGAGATCTGAATTCGATGGAAATTCCCGGTGCTGCCCCGAGGGTCTGGAGGAGCTGTGGATGGCCTGGAGCTGTGGAAGGCAGAGCTCCAGAGCCCATCCCAGAGATTCCCAAGGAAAATGAGGCAGGAAAACCTCTGGGAGTGTTCCAGGGGAGGGGGTTTATTTTGTAATCCTACGGAACATTTTTTTAAGGGTGAGGAACAGGAAACTTTGGAAAACCAAACACAAGGAAAACCCTTGGCTGTTCCAACACAGGGAAATGGTGCTGATTCTTTCCTTTCACCCAAATCTGTGAATTTGGATTTTTGTTCTAAGCAAAGAGCATTTTTAAAAATGTTCTGTCTGTGCCCTTCCTCCTCACTGTCCCCAAACCCATCTTTTTTCCCAAACAACATTTTTTCAGTCCCGAAATCCCAAACAAAACATGTTACATTAATCTGAATTCAGAGCTCTTTTCTGATGGTTCTTTCTGGAAAATGGGGTTTTTTTGTTTCTTTTGTACTGGAGTTCAAATATTTCCAGAGCAAAACTGTGGCAAAACATTTTTAATAGGGAGCTCTTTTATCCAAATCCTTCATTGAGGAAACAGGTCCGGTGTGGTTTTATTTCACTGCATCTAATTTAATGTATTAAACCTTCTGAGCACCAGCTTTCATTTAAATGACCTTTTTTCTTTATTTGATTCGGGGAGGGTGAGTGGGGAAAAAAAAATCAGATTCTTTTCTGATGGAACAACTGCAGGAAAAGGTTTCTGTCTTGAGCAGAATGAAAATGAGGATTTGAATGCTCTCTCCCGCCCTGGGAGTTGTGGAAAAGCTTTAAAAAAAACCAAATCAAAATAAAACAAAAAAAAGAACTGACCTCAGACAGTTGTTTCTGTTAGGAATGGTCTGGTTTGTTCTTCCCTGAAATCATTCCAAGTCTCTGGATGCACAGACTGTGGGGAAATCATGGAACTGGAGAATGGGTAAGGTTGGAAAAGGCCTTCAAGAGCATCAAGTCCAAACTGTGACTGAATCCCACTGAACCACATCTCCAAGTGCCACATCCGCTCATTTTTTGGGCACTTCCAGGGATGTGGCTCCAGCATGGCCCTGGGCAGCCCCTTCCAGTGATTAACTCCGCTTTCCATGTGGAAATTCTGCCTGAAGCCCACCCTGAACCTCCCCTGGCACAACCTGAGCCCATTCCCCTTGTCCTGTGCCATGTATGCAGCACATCAGCACAGGCTTTGCATTTTAGGGGCTCCAGGGATCCACGAAGGCCTTGGGATGCTCCATGAAGAATCCAAGTGGTCCTGGAGTGAAGGGATGTGGCTCTCCCACCTCCAGAGGCTGGATGGGGGCATCCTTCAGGTACCACTTTCTCTTGGATGTTGTATTTCCTTGGAATCCAATTCCCTTGGACACCACATTCCCATGGACTTCGTGCTTCCGTGGAATCCAATTCCCTTGGACACCACATTCCCATGGATTTTGTGTTTCCTTGGATCCAATACCTTGGGCACCACATTCCCTTAGATGTTGTGTTTTCTTAGATCCAATTCCTTGGGCACCACATTCCCTTGGATTTTGTGTTTCTGTGGAATCCAATTCCCTTGGATTTTGTGTTTCCTTGGAATCCAGTTCCTGTGGATTTTGTGTTTCCATGGAATCCGATTCCCTTGGACACCACATTCCCGTGGATTTTGTTTCCGTGGAATCCAGTTCCCTTGGACACCACATTCCTATGGATTTTGTGTTTCCGTGGAATCCAATTCCCGTGGATTTTGTGTTTCCGTGGATACCACACTCCACGCTGGGCAGGGGCTGGGCTTTAACAGCCCCCAGGCTTGGCAGCCCCAGCCCTTCTCGAGGGATTTTTCCTGCTGGGAGCAGATCCCTGCGGGAGCTCGGGGTCACTGTCCTGTCCCAGCAGCCACCAGGATGAACCACCCGGGATCCCCTGGTGTGGACAGGGGCTGCAAGGCAGCAAAGGTGGATTTGCTCTCCCAACCTGCCTTGGTCCTGCTCTAGGGCAGAGATTTCCAGGCAGGATCAAGCAGAGGATCCCAGGGAAGCTGAGCAGGAGCTGAGCTCCCGCCTCTCCCCGGAATCCTGGCCTTTGAGGTGACCTGAAGGTGACTCTGCTCTCATCCTGCCCTGCCGAGGAGCTCTCCTTGCATCCGTGTTTTCCTCCTCTTCCTGCTGCTCTGGACAAAACAAAACAAGCACCATGGGAAAAAAAAAAAAAAAAAAGAAAAAAGCCACGTGGCTTCGTTTTGCAATCTCCAGAGATGTCGGAGCAGGGACAGCCACGGAATGAAGATCTCGCGTTCCCAGGAAATAAATAAGATGTTGATTGGCAGGTGGATCCTGCCCAGCCTGCCTGGAATCCTAAATGAGCTTGGCTGGGGCCATTTCCACTCTCCAAGTGCATTTCCCAATCCATTCTCCAATCCTGCAGGGCCGATGTCCCCTGTTCCACTTCCCGATTCTCCACTGGGACAGGGACACTGAGCTGAGCTCTCCTTGGCCACAGCAGCTCCCGGCTCGTGTCTGGGATTTCGGGGCAGATCAGGAGGGCTTGGAGTTAACAGAAATATTGGCCGGAGACCATAGACTGCTATCACAGCAGCTTTGGGGTTTTTCCCCTCTGATGGCTGTGGGACATTCTCCTGTAGAGTGCGAAATGATATCCCCGGATGTTTTATGGGATCAGCCTTGTCACACAGCCTGAGCAGTTCCTGAGCTCTCTTTGGAGGGAGCAAGAAGCAAAACATGCCCCGGGGACATTGTGGGCTCGTGTGACAAAATCAGGAGGATTTTGGTTTGTCCCAGTGGAGTGGGGATTAACCCTGGGCCTAAAGATCAGCAATCCCAAGGAGGGCAGGAGCGGGATGGAGGAGATCTCCCATGGGTTCACCATCTGCCCTTAAAGGAGCTGTTTGCCAGGAAAACAGAGCCCCCTCTCCTCTGCACAGATGAGAGAGCAGCCCCAGCAGGAAATGGGGAGGGCAAAGCCCCAGGATTGGTCAGCTCTGGTCCCAATCCCCACTCACCTCTCCTTAGGGAAATAAAGAGCTTCAGTGACTTGGGAATTCATATCGATATCCCACTGCTGATCCCTGAGCCCTGGAATTGTCACATCCAACCAAAACCAAGCCCCTGAGCTCCGGAATTCCGCCCTCCAGCCCTCCCCCGTGCCCAGTTCCTGCAGCTCAGTTCCTCTCCCTCCCTCCAAGCCTTTCCCCTGACCATCCTCGCTCCCTGCCTCCAGTGCAGCTCCTAAACCTGAGGAATTCCCATCCCTGGGCCATCCTTCCCCTCCCCTGGAAAGCAATCAGCCAGCCCTGATCACCTGGGTGTTAATTAACGTTAATTAACGCACCAGTAACGGGCAGGGCCGGGAGCCGTGGTTATCACAGGATCGTGGAATCCCCTGGGTTGGGAAAGACCTTTGGGATCATCAAGGCTTTTCCTGAGCCCCTCCGGGGATGGGCACTCCCAACCTCCCATCCCAATGCCAATCCATCCCCGACTCATTCCGGGGAGGAACCAGCGCCGTTTCCCAGGTCCCAGGGCAGGGAAGGAGCCCCACGGGCCCGGTGGTGGCCAGGGGATGAACAGGGAGCATGGAACTGGATCCGAGGAGCGATTCCAGCCTCCTGCAGCCTCCTGGGGCCGCACACCCCATGGAGATGCTGATTTATTTATTTATTTATTCATTCATCCATTCAGCTTTATTTATTTATTTATTTATTTGTTCTGGTTTATTTATTTATTTATTTGTCCCGCTTTATTTATTTATTTATTTCAGTCCGGTCTGATTTATTTATTTATTTATTTATTTGGTCTGATTTATTTATTTAATTATTCCTATTTATTTATTTACTTATTCCGATGTATTTATTTATTTTTTTTGTTCGGATTTATTTATTTCTATTTATTCAGATTTATTTATTTATTTATTTATTCCACTTGCTTTATTTATTTTGATTTATTTATTGATTTATTTTTTCCGATAAATTTATTTTTATCTGTTTATTTCAATTTATTTATTTATTTGCTCCACTCTATATATTTATTTATTTATTCCGCTTGCTTTCATTCTTTATTTCGATTTATTTATTGATTTGTTTTTCTGATTATTGATTTTTTAATGTATTTATTCTGATTTATTGAGTTATTTCGATTAATTTATTTTTAATTTATTTATTTCTATTTATTTATTTATTTATTTATTTATTTGTTCCGCTCTATATATTTATGTATTTATTCCGCTGTATTCTCTGCAGAGGTCACACCAAGCCGAGCTCGATCCGGTGCCAAGGACAGGAGTGTCGGAGGTGTTGCGGTGAATTCCCGGCAGTGCCAGGGAGAGGAGCCGGGTTGGCTCCGGGGGTGCTGCTGTCATTTGTATTCACGTGGGGACATCTAGTGACCACGGCCACGAGTGCACAGCATCCCGGGCAGGGAAGGCTGCGTTCCAGCCGCTCTGCCCTCCTGCATTCCACCGTTGGAATTCCAGCTTTTCCCACTGCTCCAAACCCCATCTGAGCTGGCCTTGGACACTGCCGGGGATCCACAGCTGCTCTGTGCCAGGGCCCAGAGAAATCGGGCAGAATGTGCTAAAGAATTCTTTCTCATCACTAATAAGATGTAAGTTGATGGATCTTTCCAGAACAGGCTGGGATGTGGACAAACTGCAGGGTTTGGGAAAATAGATGTGCCCCAGATGATCTCACAGAGGGTGAGGGTGGGAGCAGAGCTGCCCTCCAACCCCCAGTGCCCCTCTGCGCAGCACCTGGGGACGTGACAAACCCATCTGAGGTCACTCCGTCTGAGCTTTCACTTTATTCAGTTCTTACCCGGAGGAGATGCTCTGTGGGGCTGAGGATTTGCCATCTCTGCTTTAGGAAATGCTCTGTGGGGCTGAGGATTTCCCGTCTCTCCTCTGTGGGGCTGAGGATTTCCCATCTCTGCCCTAAAGGTTGCACTTCAGCTCCAGAAATAATTCCACTTCTACCTCTCTCCCCCAATTTACATCCACCTTAAATTTTCCCTTTCACCTGCTGCTATCAAGATCTCCCACACGCAGATTTGAAATTAATCCTTTATTTCCCAAAGCAGACCCTGCTATCAGTAATTAACTTTCTTCCAATTAGCTGCTGAGGCAGCTTGGCTGATTTATGACCACAGTGATAAAATCCCAAATCTAGGTGATTGCGCTGAAGGTGCAGGAAAGGGCAGGGAGTGATTTCCCCTGGGAAGGGGAATTATTTGTTTTATGCTGTTCTGGAAAGTCTGTTTTAGGTTCCATGGAAGGTGTAACCAAAAGTCTGTATTCTATTCCCATCTCCAGAAGCTGTTCAAACAGCTGGGGCAGTGTTCTTTGTGTTCAGCATGACCCAGCCCTGCTAACACCATCGGGGCTAGCTCTGCTCATGGCCATCGAGGGCTCCGGCAGTGACTCACAGATTCCGTCAGCCATTGGGAGATGCCCTGCCCAGAGGGGAGGAGCTGAACATTCCCACCTGCACATAAACTGAGACCCTGCAACACCGGGGTACCTTTCCCACTGATTCCCAGAGGAGAAGAGCTCAAGAGCCACCACTGGACCTGCAGAGAGCGACGAGACCTTTCCACAAGATCAGCACTTCAACAAGAGCACATCCATCACTCCAACGGGACTGCAGCCACCATTGAACTGCACTGCTAGCACCGCCCTAACAGGGTGCAGGTTGGATTCTGACTTTGTCTATCTGAACCGTTGTTTCTGTATCATTGCCTTGCTCTAAATATTAGTGTAGAACTGTTACTCCTTTTCCCATATCTCTGCCTGAAAGCTCTTGATTCCAAAGTTATAATAATTCGGAGGGAAGGGGTTCACATTATCTATTCTAAGGGAGGTTCCTGCCTTCCTGAGCAGACAACTGTCTCTCAAACCAAGACAAGGTCCAACAGCAGAGTTCCTGAAATTCCAGGGAGCCCTGGCCCAGGATCCAGGTGGAACCTCTGGGATCCCCCTTTGGACAGGGATTCCCCAGAGCTCTGGGCCAGGAGTTCCCTGTGTTCCCTGAGCCCTGCCAGGCTCTGCTGTGGAGCCAAATTCCCATCCCCAGCTCCCTGAGGAATGTGGGGTTCCCATTTCCAGCTCTGCCCCTGCCTGTGCCTGGGCCTTCTTCCCTGGAAGGCACAAACAGCATTTTATTCTGCTTTTCCCTCTCACCAGAGTGGGAACTTGGTCATCAGGAGGTCATGGGGACATCCCTGCTGTGACCCCAGGGACATCCCTGCCACCACAGGGACAGTCCTGCTATCCCAAGGATATCCCTGCTGTGATCCCAGTGACAATCCTGCTGTGACCCCAGGGACATCTCTGCTGTGACCCCAGGGACATCCCTGCCGCCCCCAGGCCATGCCAAGAGCTGCTGTCTGGGACTGGGGACAGGTCCCACCACGCAGGATGGAGACCAGGTGGGGTGAGGCTCCTCAGGGAAGTAAAACCTCATGATTGAGCTGGAAATGCCCTGTGTCCCCTGTGTCCCCTGTCACCACCCGCCTCAGGACAGCCCTTGGTCTCCAGAGCAGGAATTTCTCCTTCCTGCCCATGCCTGCAGCCCTTGGAGGATGCTCCCAGTACTTCCCAATGCTCTGAATCCTTGGGATTCCCTTCCTCCACCCAGGAGAGGGGAAACCAACCTGACCTCCCCAGAAAACCTGGGGGCAGAGAACTGCTCCCATTTATTGGTATTTCCATGGAATCCATGCCGTTCATAACAGTGGGAACAGCAAACACCACAACGGTAAACCCCACAAAGCAGTTCCTACACTGAGCGGTGATTAAAAAATAAATAAATCCTAATGACTGCTTGCAGGATAAAGCCACTTCCGATTTATGGCCAGAGCTCTGATCCTCAGCAAGGATTCCTTGCTGGAATTGCAGGGGGAGCGTTCTCAGCCTCGCTGATGCTTCCCCCCAAGTTGAACATAAAATGAGAAATAATAACTTGCACAACATAAATTGGGAAGCACCTTAAACTGCCTGATCGCTGAATTACCCCAGAGGGCCGAGGAGAGAACTGCGCTGCTTTTCCCGAGGAGCAGTAAATTCTTCCACCCCCAGCCAGGCTCCAGGGCCTGGAGAAAAATCATAATAATGCCTGGCATGCTCCCTACCCATTCATTAGCAGCAATTATGGGGCGTGAGTGTTACAAATTGCTGCTGAAAGATGTGAGCCAGCTCCAAGGCCTGGGTTTAATTGAAAGCACTTTTTAATTTGATTACTAATGGCCCTGTGTTATGATATCAGTGACCTCAGGAGGAAATTGCTTCCCCAGAGGGAAAGGAGCTCTGCTGGAAGGGACAGCTTCCCATGGCTCCAGCACCCAGGGGAGCCAAGGAAAAAGCAGCCAAGGAGTTTTTTCCACGCCCAAAGGACAGTAATTATAAATTATTTTGCCTGAAGACCTAAAGGAACTTGGGAATTGGTGGGATAATATTTTATAAATTTTACCAGAAAATCTAAAGGTACTTGGGTCTTGGTGGGGCAATATTTTATAGATTATTTTTCCTGAAAATCTAAAGAACTTGGTAATTGGTGGGACGATATTTTATAGATTATTTTGCCTGAAAACCTAACGGAAATTGGAACTTGGTGGAAAAATGGAAAGAAGGAGGGGGCATATGTAGGATCATAAAATCATGGAATAGTTTGGATTGGAAAGGATTTCAAGTCATTTTTTCAGGGAGCAGGGACATCTCCAAGGAGATCTGTTTGCTTCCAACCCCATCCAAACCAGCCTTGAACATTTCCAGGAATGTGGCACCACCACCTCCCTGGAAAACCTCCAAGGATGAGATAGAAGGAGAAGGAAAAGGAGCTCCATGCCTGCAGCAGGATTGTTTAACCCCTCCAGGATTCAGGACATGAAATGCTCTATTTGCATCCCTTGTTTCCCATGATGTCTGAGCAGGGCTTACCTAAAACAGAGGCCAGACAAAGCTAGGAGAATAAAAAGAAGATTAATTTATTAAAGGCACTCAAGATGCATTTAGGGCAGACAGAGCTCGCTCGAGAGGCTACACCCAAAATGGACAGCGAGTCACGAGCTTTTCATATTTTATAAGTTCTGTCCATTAACATACGGAGCCTTAATCCTCCAATTACACCTTCAGGTGATTATGTCAATTACCCCAAGCTTGCTCCCCCAATTCACTGTTGGTTCCATATTTTGGGGCTCTGAGGCAGTGAAGTGTCCTTGGATTTCGAGTTTTAGAGGAATTGTTTTGTCTAAAAGTGCTGGGAACAGGAGCTTTAGCACTTTATATGGAGTCCAGAGTTACACATTGAAAGGAATAAGGGAGTGTCTTTACAAACAAACTGCTGGTAAGGTAAGACCACACTGAGAGATAGAAGAAACAATGGGAAGGATTTCCATAGGAATTGCACTGATTGACTCACCCAAGGCTGTGGTAATAAACTGCAGGAACAGAGACATAAGAAAAAGAAGAAAGGGGGGATTTGTATTAAGGGGGTCTGCATTAGGGGAAATGTCTATCACTGTGTCTGCATTAGGCGTTCTGGGAAGTCTGTACCTCTCGAGTACCTCAGCCAATGGGGAAAGAGAGAGGGAACTGTGGCCGGGAAATTAGGATAAAAAGAGGCTGCATCCTCTAGCAATGTGAGAGACCCCATGGGAAATGGCCATGAGCTCTCCCTTTATTCATGACTAAAGTTACAGGACTCCTCTGTCTCCTTTTTGGACATAAACCTCTGGTGTTTGTGGATTAATTTTTCCTGATGATACTAAAACTATAGATAAAATATAGAAGCTGAAATCCTCAGCATCACCCAGATAAACCGGAATGAGCTGCAGGGAAATGGGAAGGGAGACTCCTCTCCCAGCAATCCATTAATGACGCCTAATTAGAACGTCAAGGACCTGCTCTAACCCGGTGACTAATTAACTTTGGGGATGGCTTTTGTTGTTTTAAGGCAGGGGAATGGAGAAAGGAGGAAAAAGGATTGGTAATTAGCTTAGTTCTGCTTTATCTGCACCACAACCCCAAATATTGATCATTCTGGGCCTGACAATGGATCCTTGCCCAGAGCCCTGGGATTAAAAACTTCCTTTTGTTTTTGTTATTTATGGCCTATTCTGAGCTTGTGCTCCTTGAGGGGGATTTCACTGGGTGAGGGTGATCCAAAGTTTAGCTTGGATTGGGGTTTTTAATGAGTAATGATTAGAAAATCTGGAGATTGCTGCTTGATTAGGGGATGGATGGGCAGAGAAACTCTGGGAAAGACACCGAGGGGAAGAAATGGATATAATGGTCTTTTTTCCATTTAAAAAAACAAACCAAAAAACCAAACAAAAACAAAAAAACCCCACAAACAAACAACAAAAAAACCCCAAAACCAAAAAAACCCAACAAAACCAAACCAAACCAAAATTAAAAAAACCCAAACCCAAAAAAACCCACCCTAAAACCAAAAACAAATTCCCCCAAAAGTACAAAAAAAACCCCAAAACACCCTCCCCCCCCCAAAAAAAAAACCAACCCACAAAGAAACAAAAAAAAAACCAAACAGGAAAGAAGAGCTGCTGTGTCTGCACTGCTGAAACAAGGAACTCCAGGATTTCGGAAGGATCCAAGTTCCCGGGTCCTGCCTGGAGGTGCCTTGAAAGAGCAATGCTCTGGATGATCCCTTCCCATCCCAACTGGAATGGCCCTGCCTGGATCAGCCTCCCCAGAAAGGGCTGGGAATTGGTTTTTTCCCCCCAAAAATGAGCAGCACTGAGTTTCATGGGAGTTGCTGGGTTTAACTGGCGCTGGACAGGGTGGGCTGGATGCGGAAGTGTTGCGGTAGCTGAAACCTTCTCAGAGGAACTGAGAGGTCAAAGGGCAGCAGCATGCTGGTGGGACAACCAAATAACCTCTGAGTGATGGTTGGGTGGTCTCTCCCTAGTTATGCTAATCCTCCTGTGTTGATTGGTTGGTGTTGTATCACTGACTCCACCCTCCCCTTCTGCCCATTGGATTATTGTTTTACCTCCCCACCTTCTCCCCAACCCTATTGGATCTGTTTTTCTATATAAATGGCCACTCACAGCCATTCTTCCTCTTTCACTGTTGGACACCTTTGAGAGTAAACAGTGCCTGGAACTCCGCATGACTGGGCTCTCTGCTTCTTTGTCTCTGGTAACACACAAGCTCTCAAAGCTCTGGGCTGTGTGTGTGACTGTGCTATCCTCCGGCACGGGTGAGAAAAGGTCTGCCTGCACAGTGTCGGATGCATCGGCCAGGAGGCTCCATCTGGGCAACAGAGACACTTTAGGAACATGCAGAGACTTAATCCACCCCACAACCACCCCGCGTTAGGGGAGGCAAAGATCCAGCCAGGAATTGATCCCATTTCCTGAAAAATCAGGGAAACAGCATCAGCAGCAGGATGACGACAGTGCTGCCTTCTCATGGGGGCATTTCTGTGGTGCCAGGGATGGAATTAAAATCAAATCTATCTCCCAGATCCTGAGGCTGTTCAATTTCACTTTTAAGGTGTTTAAAGGATAAATAAATAAGCACATAAGGAAATGAACCACAGGAGCTCATTTCAAGGATGGGCAGAGGGATTAGGGCTGGAAATAAAAAAAATTAATGCTGTTGACACCTTCTCAGATGGGGGTGAATTCTGATCAGCTAATTGAAGAGAAGGGAAAATGGAAGAGGAGAAAAACAGTAAAGAATAAGAAAAAAGCTGAGAACCAGAACATGCAGAAACTCCTACATTCTTGCAGGGGTTTTTCTTTTTTACTCTTTTTCTTTTTTACTTTTTTCCTTTTTCTTTTTCTTTCTTTTTCTTTTTCTTTTTCTTTTTCTTTTTCTTTTTCTTTTCCTTTTCTTTTTCTTTCTCTTTCTCTTTCTCTTTTTCTTTTCTCACATTGCAAATAAATTATCTTTAAGAAGGGAAGTGATCCCACAGGAAGAGGAAAAGGTTCCTGGGGTGGCAGCAGGGGTGACCCTCTCCCCTGGTGAGGGGTTTGAGAGGTATCTGCGTGTCTGAATTTGGGATCATTCACCAAGAGTGCTCAGGTGCTGCTTTGCTGCACTCAGAGGTACACTTGGAATACTCCCACAAATTATTACAACAGGATCTGTTCCTGTTGAGACACAAAGATGAAATACGCAGAATTTATGTGTGAAATTAGACAGGAAGTCATGGCAAGAAGCTGAGGAGCTGGAGGGGTTACCCTGGAGCTGGGATGTTCAGGATTTGCCTGAGAGGGTGAGGCTTTGCCATCAAGAGCTCCTGCAGTCCTTGACTCAACGCTTGACTCATTCCTGCATCTCCAGGAGTAAAATGAACGATTTTTATTGCAGAAGAAGCTTTGTTTGGAGAGCAGGGCCTGCCTTTCTCCCCAGACTCATTTCTCCCCTTCACTGAGATAAGAGGATGTGACAGGAGATGATTTCCTGCTCGCTAACGAGCCTTTGGAGAGGTGCTGTTGTCAGGCAACCACCTCAGCGCTCGCACAAAGGATGCAATTGGCTTCTCGAATTTCCAGCAAACTTTTAATATTCCCCCAAAAACACAACACATCTGCTCTGGTGACACTTCTGAACGGGCCGAGTCACCCCCAAAAGCTTTTCTCGTGTAGTCTCACATATAAATATTTTGATACAAAAAATAAAACCCCTTAAAAACCCCATAAAGCTCCTCCAACGCATCCAGCGGCGCCATGGGGATCCATGGGCAGGTACAGCTGCAGGGGACAGGCAGCCTGAGGTGCTCCCAGCCCCCGTTCCCGGTGCTGGGAATCCTGGAGCAGGGGAACAGTCTGGAGGGTCTCAGGGTGAGCTCTGAAGGTGCCCTGAGGTGTGGGGTGAGCGAGGGAGCCTCTGGGGGGCACAGGGATCGAGGGAATTCTCTGCTTCCAGTGCAGCTCCAGCAGCATTCCCGGCCTTGGGGTCATGGACTGCAGCTCCAGCTGTGGGTGTGGAGACACAGCTAGGCACATCTGGATGGTGCCACTCAGGGCTAGAGGGTTCCTTGGACACTCAGTGTCACCCAGAGCAGGCTCAGCTCAGGGCCCCGGGACACTGCCCCCATTCCCTGCTGGGAACGCTTTCCCTGTTACCTGGCCCCATTCCCTGCTGGGAACGCTTTTCCCATTATCTGCCCCCCTACCCTGCTGGGAACCTTTTTCCTGTTATTTGCCCCCATTCCCTGCTGAGAATACTTTTCCCGTTACCCTACAGCAGCTCCAGCTAACCCCATGGGGCAGGAGCAGCCTGTCCCCCCTGTCTGCAGAGCACACTCAGGATCAGGATTAAACCTCACCTAATTCCCAACACTTCCCAACAGGTGCTCAGCTTTGGTCTTACACCCAGCAGCTGAGGCAATGCGAAGTCACTCCGACTTTTAAATTAAATTATCTCATGCATAGAAACAAAAGCTGCAGCAGAGGATTCACAGAACTCATCAAGTACTCATTAACACATTATATATATTAAGCTTTAAATTAAAAAAAAATCTTCCCAGGTTTTTTTTTTTTTTAATATATGCACTCTATAGGATGCAACAAACTTGAGCCTAGTCTAGCTCTCAGTCACCCCCCGTGCTCTGCCCTTTATACAATGTCTGCTCTACTGCTCTAATTCTTCCTTTTAAACAAATGCAGGTAGTCTAGACCTCAATAAAAGCTGGCCAGAGCCCTGGGGCTGAGCTGCCCTCCCTGACAAGTGGAGCAGCTCTGGTTCTGTCACATTGGGAAGGAGGTGAGGAATGCTGTGTGGGGGTTTTAGATGATCTTGTTCTCCAGGGCTTCAATTCTTTTGGCCACAGCTTCCAGTGAGGAGGGGTTAAGGAGGAAAAACCACAGGGAATGCTGGGAGAGAGGGTTTTGTTGTGGGCACAGAGCGATGGGCCAAGGGGGAAGGGTTTGAACTAAGAGAGGAGAGATTTGGATTAGATTTTGGGAAGGAATTGTTCCCTAGGAGGGTGGGGAGGGCTGGGCTGGAATTCCCAGAGAAGCTGTAGCTGCCCCTGGATCCCTGGCAGTGTCCAAGGCCAGGCTGGAGCAGCCTGGGACAGTGGGAGGTGTCCCTGCCATGGCAGGGGGGGAACAGGATGGGATTTAAGGGATTTAAGGCCCCTTCCCTCCCAAACCACTCAACAAGTCCCTGGCTGGCAGCCCACGTGAGGATGAACAGGAGCAAAAGCAATCTGTCCCCATCCTCTGTGGCATTCCCAGCCCTGTTCTGATGGATTTCACTGCAGGCAGGAGATGTCTGTGCTCACACATCCTCCCATGGCCACGAATTCACTCCAAAAGGAGGAGGGAAGACGGGAAGGTGCCTGGGAAGTGTTTGGAGGGGTGACAGAGCTCCTGACCCCAGCAGCACGTGGTGCCCGAGGAGAGGTGCAGAGAGCTTTTCCTGGAGCTCCACAGCGAGTTCCTGCTCTTCTCACTAATTGCTGTCATGAGGTGCCTGGGAGGGCCACCCACCGAGGGAGAACTGTGATTTCCTGCGCCCTCACATCACTCAAGTCACGGATTTCACGGATTTCGCTCGGTCTGACTCCAAGGAGGAACAAATCCATGCGAGTGCCCCAGCAGAGCCCAGAAATGTGCGAAGAAATCATAATGTTCCTTTTAAAATTAGCTCCTCTCCTGACCCCCAGGGGTCAAATATCTCCCCTGCCCTGTGAGCCACCCCAAGGCTCCACAAATTCCTTTTTTCAGGAGAAGTTTGAATCCTACTCACAACTTTTTCTGCCTCTCATTTCTCTTTCAGGCACTTTCTGACGGGCCCAGCAGGGCAGGGCTCAGCTCCAGCTGCTCGGCTCCGATGGGATCCAACTTACCCGGCTGGAGATGATTCCAGGGAACAGTGCCACCAGGATTCATCTCCCACCACTGAGTTTTGGCCAGCTGGGAGAGCTTGGGCAGGGTGGATGTATCCATCAGCATTATCCAGGCCATCAGCTCTACAGTCAGAGGGGTTTTGCTGTAGAGGACCCTTCAGTTCACAAAGGAATTCAGGCAGTGCTGGATGTTTGCTCCGGAGTCATCCACTGCCGTGGAAAGGATCCCATCCATGGAGCTGGGATGGCTGAATGGATCAGCAGGGTTGGAGGTGTTCCCTGCCATGGGGAGAATCCATCCGTGGGGCTGGGATGGATCAGAGGTATTCCCTGCCATGGGAAATATCCATCCATGGGGCTGGGATGGATCAGAGGCATTCCCTGCCATGGGGAGGATCCATCCGTGGGGCTGGGGTGGATCAGAGGCATTCCCTGCCATGGGGAGGATCCATCCATGGGGCTGGGGTTGATCAGCTGCAGAGGTTTTTGTGTCCACAGCCCAGCCCCAGCCACAGCTGCTCTGAGCCCTCCCATTCCAGCTGCCTCAGTAACCCATTTTCCCAGAATTCCACAATCCCAGCGGTTGAAAAAGCCCTCCAGGACCATCAAATCCAGCTTCTGACCAACCGTCGCCTTGTCACCAGCCCAGAGCTCCGAGTGCCACCTCCAGCCCCCCAGGGGCGTCACTTCCACCTTCCCGACACCCAGCCCAACTCCCTCCCTCAGGAACAGACCTTTCCCACTGATCCCTCCAGAAATCCACCAAATTCTGGCAAAAGCAGCTTCCAAAGGATATATTTCTGCTGCAAGGAATTGATGAGCTCTTCTACTTTGGTCTGGAACTTCACAATGGATTTGCACTCACACGGATCTTCCTCTGTGGATCACAACAGCAAGAGGATGAGTGGCACAAAAAAATTGATTTAATCAAAATCACTGAGCCCAGTGAAACAGAACAATTCTTATTTTCTTTGTCAGAGACCGGAAGGAAATCAAAATAGAATTATTTCTAATTATCTGACTGATCTCTTCTGTCTTTAACCCCAGATGAACAGAGGATGTCATATTTTCTTGTTATGTAGGCTATGAAAATTCTTTCCTGCATTTGCAGTTCCCTGAAAACCCACAGAGTTCTGCTCCTGTTCCTTCAAGTTTGCCCTAAAATCGGAATCTGACCAAACACAAACCAACCTCTGTCTCCCCAATGACATTCAATAAAAACTGGAGGCGCTGCTGCCATCTGAGAGTTAGGACTTGTTTGAGCTTTGCTTCAGCAATTCCAGTGCTTGAGGGGGTGGAACAACGAGCATTAATCACTTTGCTAATTTATGTCACTAATTGACATCTATTCTTCAAGGGAAATTAATTTAGACTGGAATAGGAGGGAAAAAGTGGCTGTGAAGAGAAAGGGAGTGGTTTCAAGGCCACACCGAGGTGAGCAAATGGAAGGAGGAAATAAAAGAGAGACTGTTTAAAGGAAGGGAATCACTTGCACCAAAACACAGTGGGTTGAAAACTGCCAGGAGTGAACTAGAGCTGGAGAATCACAGAAAATTTCCAGATGGCTGCTGAGAAATCCAAACTGCCACGGGGAATCAGAGAAATGCAAATATTTCCTTGCCTTTTAAAATTTTTAATACTATATTATTATTATTAATAATAATAATAATAATTATATTTACCCAAATTGATATTTTACAAACAAATACTTTTTCTGAAACTTACTTTCGTTGGAAGGCTGAAGCCTAAATGTATTTGACAGACTTTGAAGTGCAATTTGTTGGGGTTTTCGTGTTGATCCCATCCTCATGTTCCCAGACTGATCCCACTTTTTGGAGGAGCCATGGCAGTCTCTGCCTTGCAGACCTGATCTGCAGACACAGGGCACCGGGGGGGTTGTACCTCTCAGACTTCCCCAGGAGGAAAGGAAAATCCCATTTTTAGGAATCTGGAGGACAATCCATAATTTCTGAAGAAGGGCAGAAAGGTGGAGGAGAAAGGAAAGGAGAAGGGAATTTGGGAGAGCGGGACACCCTGAGGTGTCAGGGTTGCTTTGCTTCAGGCAACCACCCCAAAAATTGGTGTCTCCTGGTCCTTCTGTCAACTCCATGCATTGAGAGAGATTTTTGTAACATCCATCTGAAAGGGCACTTTCCTCCTTCTCCAGCCAACCTTCAAAGGCAGTGACTGAACCCCTCCATCCCAGTCCCTCTCACCAACACAGATCTTCCTCTGCAGCTTCTCCAGGGGCATTTCCATCCTTCTACACCCAACCTTCAAATGCTGTGACCAAAATCCCATCCCAATCCCTCTCACCAGCACAGATCTTCATCTGCAGCCCCTCCAGGGGCATTTCTATCCCTCTGCTCCAGCCCTCAAACACTGTGACCGAATCCCTCCATCCCAATCCCCCTCTCACCAACACAGATCTTCATCTGCAGCTTCTTCCCGATCTTGCTGATGGTCCTGAAGTCGGCAGTGTAGAAATAGTGCTCAGCCACAGGTTCGGAGGCGATTTCCCTCAGCTCATCCTCCACAGCGTTGCCAACTCCAACAGCGAACATCCGGAATCCTGCCAGGAACGGGATCCTGTCAGCGGCACGGAGCTGCCCAGAGCTCCGAGTGCCACCTCCAGCTCCCCCAGGGGCCTCATTTCCACCTTCCTGACCCCCAGCCCAACTCCTGCCCTCAGGAACAGACCTTTCCCACCGGTCGCTCCGGAAATCCCAGCCCAATCCACCAAATTCTGGCCAAAAGCAGCTTCCAAAGGATATATTTCTGCTGCAAGGAATTGATGAGCTCTTCTACTTTGGTCTGGAACACCACAGTGGATTTGCACTCACACAGATCTGGCTGGAGAGCCTTGCCCACCCTGCCAGGCTGGACAGCCTTGTCCAGCCCCTGGACCCCCAGGTCCCACCTAGCTCCAGATCCTAACTGGGGATTGATCGCCCTCACTTCCACTCTTCCAGACTCCTTTCAGCCAGTTCAAACAGGGGGCAAAATCATTTTGCTGGCAGTTTTTATCAAAATTTACCAGACAATGAACTCTGTGGCCACAAGAACAGGGTTTTAGAGATACAAGAAAGGACAGATGATGGCAACACCATCCCACTGATGTGGAAGTGATAACACAGCAAAGAAAACAGTGGAAGTTTCCAGAATAGGCTCAGCCCCTGTTAATGACCCCTGGGTGGCAAAGTTCCCCTACAATGGAGACCTGGGCTCAGCAAAACTGAGCTGAGCCTCTTCCTAAAATTCCTACTCAGTCTGTCAGGGGCAATCCCCACTGGGAGTTTGGAACTTGTTTGGGTTTTGTGCTGCTCTGCCAAGAGACTGATCTGCATTAAACCTGTTTCTATTGAATGGAAATGCAAATTCCCCATTTTGGGTGACATTAATTAACCCCTGATTCAAAATATTTGTCTCTACTTGTCCATTTCCCAGGCACTGGGAATGCTTTTTCCTGCTCCCCTTTTTGCCTCTCTGCCTCTGGATATATCCAATATTTGTTTGTTTTTCCAAAGCTCAACTCACTGAGCAATTTTGGAGTCTCATTTGAAGCACTTGTTTATCCCACGGCAATAACTTATGGACAGATAAGAGATTTCCTTGCAGGCACAAGAGAGGAGAGAGAGACAGGGCACATAGGTTTATCACCAGGGAGGAATAAATTCTATAAATACAGTTTATAAGAACCTTTTGTTTTATAAGAGCTGAACAGCCCCAGAAGATGTCAGAGCACTTTGTAAACATTGGTTTTTCACGAGCTTCCTGACCTTTCTGGTTATGTGCTGGCCCCGAGTCCCATCTAGTGGCGGAGAGTGAAGTTAAAAGGAAGGGAAGGATCCAGCAGAGAATTCCCAGGGGCTGGATCCATTTAACACAGGGGTGGCAGAGACTGGGAACACGCTCAGGGGTCAGCAGAGGGGCAGCTCTGGAGTCATTAATATTCCATTGGGTTCAGACACAGAAATCCATCAGAGTGTGGCCACTGAGCACTTTTCCTATCGCAGCAGGAGCTGAGGAAAGTTTCTTACTAATGTGCCTGGGGCTCCTCCTTCATCTGTGTCTATGTTTTGATTGTTGTTTTATTGCTTTCTTTTTTTCCTTTTCCAGGCCCTTTCCAGGCCTTCAGGCTGCTGCAGCCAAGCCCCATTTGACCCTACAGCTCCTGGGATTTGTTGTCTTTGCCTCCCGTGTGCCTCTGATGCTGGGCTGGATCTCCTTCCCAACACCAGAGGAATCCCAGACTGGGCTGGGTTGGGAGGGACCTTAAAGCTCCTCCTGTTCCACCACCTCCCAGCATTCCTGGTTGCTCCAAGTCCTGGAGGATGCTGGGACCTCCCAATTCTAAATTCTCCCTGCAGTTTGCTCCACGTTTGTGTGGAGCAGCTGGATCTGGGTTCATCCAAGTCCAAGGGGTAGAACTCCCTCCTGTCTATCCCATTCCAAGGGGGTAAGGGGTAGAACTCCCTCCTGTCCATCCCATTCCAAGGGGTGGAACTCCATCCTGCCCATCCCATTTCAAGGGAACTCCATCCTGCCCATCCCATTCCAAGGGGTGGAACTCCTGCCCATCAGAAACACCTCCAAAGACACAGAGGGAAGCTAAAACCAGCTCATGGCAAACCAAGGTGCAGCTGACCCCCAGCCTGAGGTGCTCCAAGTACTCTGGGAGCAAGGACAGTCAGGGGAAACCTCTCCACAATTCCTCTGGAGTATCCTGAGAGACATCTCCATGGAGAGAGTCATGCCTGTGCCAAGGGAGAAAGAAGTCCCTGGGAATTCTGGAGCCCTACCTGAGTCCTTGGCTTTCTTGGCAGCATCTGAGATGTAATCCTGGGAGCGTCCATCAGTGAAGACAATCCCCACCTTGGGGACCCCGGGCCGGGCTCCGTTGATGGCAGAGAAGGAGCTGTCAACGAGGTACTTCAGGGCCTGGCCTGTCATCGTCCCCTTCTCCATGTAGGACATTTTCTTCACTGCTGCTTTGATGTCCTTCCTGGTCCTGAACTGCCCCAGGGGGAACTCCTGCCGGACGGAACTGGAGTACTGCACCAGCCCCACCTGGGCCTGCTTGTCCGACACCTCCAGCGAATCCACGATTTGGTTGATGAATTTCTTCACCAGCTCGAAGTTCTCAGGCCTCACGCTCTTGGAGCCATCGATGAGGAACACGAGATCCAGAGCAGACCCCAAGCCACCATTGCAAGCTGCAGGAAAACAGAGGAGGGGGCAGAAGAAGACAGCAGCAAAGACCTCAATAAATGATGCAGGAAAATAGCAGCCTAATGCCATTTATGGCTGAGGAAATGGGGTTAATCCATGAAAACTCAGCCAGAGATCACAGCAGTGTTTTCTAGGTGACTCTGGGTTGTAAGTGCAGGGTTTCCCTTTCTGCCTTCTCTGAGCAGAACATCCCAGTACTGTCTGATGCCTGATGATTTTTTCCTTTTATATACCCTTTTATACATTTGTGTTGGTTTTGCTTGGCCCAGTTTTTGTTAGTGAGTAGGGTGGGTACAAAGATGGCTCCTGTGTGTCCTGTGCGAAGGTTCTGGACGTTTTTCACCATGTCCAGTGGAGCCAATCTCTGATGGCTCTGAAGATGATGGACATGCTGCTGGCCAAGCCTGGGCCAATTAGAGATGTTAGTTACGCCTCTGTGAAAACATATTTAAGAAATCAAAACATTGTGAGCATGCACTTCTTTTTAGCCAGAGGAGGAAGAGGAGGAGGTAAAAATATGTGAGGGAAAACAACATGGAGGCACCAAGGTCAGTGGAGAAGGTGGGGGAGGAGGTGCTCTAGGCGCCGGAGCTGAAAACCCTCTGCCAGCCGTGGTGAAGACCATGGGGGAGCAGTGGTTCCCCTGCAGCCCATGGGGTCCAGGGGGATGCAGAGAACCACCCACAGCCTGTGGGGAGGTGCCCATGCCAGAGGAGCAGGTGAATGCCTGCAGGAAGCTGTGATCCAGTGGGAGTCCCAGAGACTGAGAGTTGCAAAGGCCTTGCAGGAGAGAGAAAGGCCTTGCTCCCGGGGTGGAAACAGCCTGGCCTCGGCTCAGCCTTAGCTTGGGAGTCTGCACCCTGCGGACAAGAACTCATGTTGCAGCAGATCTGGGTGGGTTTGCTGCTTGTGAGATTGGACCCACGCCAAAGAAGTTCGCACAGGACTGTCTCTCGTGGGAGGGACCCCGTGGCTAAGTAGAGGATTCTTCTCCCTGATGGACTGACCCTGACCAAAAAAACCCCCATGCCCTGCCCCCACCCCAGAGCTGTTGGTTGGAAGGAGGGAAGGGGTGAGCTGAGAAATGGTGTCTTAAGATGGAAGGGGGCTGAGTGAAGAAATGGTGTCTTAAGAGCTTATTTTTACCTCTGATTTATCCTCCGACTCTGTTAGGTTAATAAATCACTTCGCAACTTTAAGTTTTTAGTCTGTTTTCCCTTTTTCAGTGGGTCCTCCCACCAATTCCTTATCTCAACTCATGAGTCCAGTGTGTTTGTGTTAGTTTTTCTCTCCTCCTCTGCACAGCTGCGGCAGGAAAGAGTAGAGAGAGCAGACAACATAGGTGCCTGGCATTTGGCCAGGGTCAAGCTTCAACAACATTTTTATACCCTTTTCCTATTTTGTACCCTTAGCCCTGCTTGCTTGTAATTTTTGTGGTTTGATATTTTAGCTTAGTTTAGGGTCCTGCTAGCAGAAAGACCAAACATTCACATCAAGAGGCCAGAGAGCTCAATACTACCTCGAAGCTAGAGGCTTCAGCTGTGGTTGTAGCCTTTTCTCTGGAACATACTTTGTAAATCAGGCTCTAGCCTCATTTAGGGAGGAGTAATTAGAATAAGAGGACAATTACTTCATTTATTAAGTTTCTTACTGGGGGATTTTAAGTAGATATGCTAATTTGCGAAGTCCCTAAAATTGTATATGCCTTGTACAGAGCGTACATCTTGGCATATTCCACCTTTGAAGAGCTGTGCACCTAAGGATCCTATTAAAATATCGAGGTAATACCCTTTTACCCCTTTCAAGCTGTGTCTGCCTCATATTTCTACCAGCCTAAAGGCAACATGTTCCTGTCCCGTACCTGTGCAGGTCCTGCCATCGCTGTTGAGGCTGAAGCCTTCCCTGCAGGAGCACCTGTATGTCCCCGGGGTGCTGACACAGACCTGCTCGCAGTCGTGGTCCCCCGTGGCACACAGGTCAGACACCACTGCAGGGAGGAGAGGAGAGGAGAGGAGAGGAGAGGAGAGGA
>VZRL01012169.1:628522-639575 GCA_013397895.1 Origma solitaria | reverse complement strand
AGGAGAGGAGAGGAGAAGAGTTCAGCCAGGGGACAGCCCAAGGCCTCCCCACCCCAACCCAGGGCACAACCCCTGATTGGTGCCATAATTAAATCTGCTCTGCAGGACACAGCTCAGTGGCTGAGGCATAGGAAGGGGGAATGGCTTCATATGGATAGATGGCAGGGTTGGATGGAATATTGGGGAGAAATTCTTCCCTGGAAGGGAGGTGAGGGGCTGGGATGGAATTCCCAGAGCAGCTGTGGCTGCCCCTGGATCCCTGGCAGTGTCCAAGGCCAGGCTGGACAGGGCTTGGAGCAGCCTGGGATAGTGGAAGTTGTCCCTGCAATGGCAGGGGATGGGACTTTAAATTCCCTCCCAACTCCAACCATTCCCAGATCATTGCCTTTCCTATCCTTTGGGGTGGCCTCTGCCTGCCCTGGGTTTGTCCCAGCAGGAGGGGACAGCCCCTGCCCCATGCCCCTGCCCCAGCAGGACAGCACTCACCGCAGAAAGCCTCCTGGAACTTGTCAGTCAGCTTCTCGATGGCGCTGTAACTCTCCACATAGTCCACGTGCTCATCCAGGGGCTCGCTGGCCATCTGCCTCAGTGTGCCCATGTCCACCCTGCCCACGCCCAGGGCGAAGATCTCGATGCCCGCGGCCCTGGCCCGGGCGGACACGTCCTGCACCCCGTCCTGGGGCCGGCCATCGGTCACCACAATGGCCACCTGCGCCAGGAGGGGAAAGGTGGGTGGGCATGGATATCCTCACTGATATTTCCAGATATTCCCAGGGTTTGTGGGACAGGCTGGGTTAGGAGAGAAGGCTTTGCATTTCTAAAGTTAAGGGGAAAGGGAACCCCACCAGCTCTTCCCGTTCTTTGGAGATCACACAAACCATTTTTTTTAGGTGGAATTGTTTTTTTTCCAAGCTGGAAAGGTTAAATTGCCAGGCAGTGCCTGGTTCAATCAAGAGACAATTGGTGAGTCTCCCTCTAAGGAAACCAAAGCAAAGGTCTAGTTCCTCATTCCCAAACTTGAGCTCAAGCTGAACTAAAGAACTTCAGGAAGCTCCAGGTGACATTCAGGACAAGCCCAGCTCAGTGAGGGACTTGGTGGAATCTCAGGGAATGTCACAGAAACAGGAGATGAAGGCTTCATCCCATTGATAGGTGGAGGAGATGAAGGATGAGGACAGAGAGGGGACAAGCTCTGCCTGAGGTCACACTGTGTCAGGGCCAGGATTTGTGATTCTCTGTGCCACCATCAAGAGCAGAGATTAAATCCCAGCCCTGCTAACCCCAGCATTAAATGGCAGCTGGTTTGAGTGGGAACTTGGATTAAATGGAGCCCTGAACCAGTAAAAGCCTCCCAGGGTCCTGCTCCTGGTTTGCCCATTTTCCTGTTTTTCTTCTGAAGGAGACTTTGTCACAAGACCTTAATTCCTGCTCTTTGCCAATTCTTCTGCCCCTGCCATTTTTCCTCACAACTGTTTTATTGTGCCACCGCTGCCAACTCCAAAGGAACTGCTTGGGCTGGAATGCAGAATGGGGGAAGAGCTTCCCTTCTGTAAAAAATGGGAGAAACAGGAAAAATTTGGGGCTTTACAATCTAAGTTCAGGCATTTATCTGCACTTCCTAAGGCTGCACAATTAAAAATTCCCAGGAGCATCACAATTCTGCAACTGGCGCTTCCAAGGGGGGAAAAACATAAATAAATCCAAGCCTTTCTCTTCCAGCGTGGCAAAACTAAGGAAAAGCATTGCCTGTGGCAGAGGTCGGTGTGTGCTGTGGGGGGAACGGACACTCCAAAGGAGCTCCGGGGTTTTCCTGGAGCGGGAGTGGATCTGTCCATGCAGTGGAGCCTTTTGCCAGGAGAGAGAGCCCTCGGCCCAGCCTCAGCTCCAGCCAGGCTGCTCAGCCCTTGCAGCCCCACAGCGCTGCCCGGGGCTGCCAGCAGAGCCCCTCGAACCCGGCAGGCAGGGACAGAGGTGTCAGCAAATCCAGGAACCAGGTTAGCAAATCGGGGATCAAATCAGGAAACCGAGTTAGCAAATCGGGGATCAAATCAGGAAACCGAGTTAGCAAATCGGGGATCAAATCAGGGAACTGAGTTAGCAAATNTGTGGGGGGAACGGACACTCCAAAGGAGCTCCGGGGTTTTCCTGGAGCGGGAGTGGATCTGTCCATGCAGTGGAGCCTTTTGCCAGGAGAGAGAGCCCTCGGCCCAGCCTCAGCTCCAGCCAGGCTGCTCAGCCCTTGCAGCCCCACAGCGCTGCCCGGGGCTGCCAGCAGAGCCCCTCGAACCCGGCAGGCAGGGACAGAGGTGTCAGCAAATCCAGGAACCGAGTTAGCAAATCGGGGATCAAATCAGGAAACCGAGTTAGCAAATCGGGGATCAAATCAGGGAACTGAGTTAGCAAATCGAGGATCAAATCAGGGAACTGAGTTAGCAAATCGGGGATCAAATCAGGGATCAAATCAGGGAACTGAGTTAGCAAATCAGGGATCAAAATGGGGATCAAATCAGGGAACCGAGTTAGCAAATCAGGGAACCGAGTTATCAAATCAGGGATCAAATCAGGGAACCGAGTTAGCAAATCGGGGATTGAATCAGGGAACCGAGTTATCAAATCGGGGATCAAACCAGGGAATCAAATCAGGGACCCAGGAGCTTATCGAATCAGGGAGCAGAGGCATTATCAAGTCAGGGACAGAGGAGTTATTAAATCAGGGAATCAAATCAGGGACAGAGGCGTTATTAAATCAGGGAACTGAGCTGTTATCAAATCAGGGACACAGGTGTTATCAAATCAGGGAACTGAGGCGTTATCAGATCAGGGATCAAACCCTGCCAACAGCTCCCACCAGCAGCCACATCTCCTCCTGGCCTTTCTCTGCCTAAATCCAGGCATTCTCCAGGATTTATCAGCTCCTCTCCATCTCCAGGGCAGGGGAGCATCTTCACCTGAACCTGAGCATCTTCACCTGAACCTGAGCATCTTCGCCTGAACCTGAGCTCAGGTAAGGCCCGGGTGACGAGGAGCTGCAGCATCCACACCTGGATTTGATGGGAAGGATCCTCCTAATGCGCTGAGGGGAAAATAAAACTCTTGGGTGCAAAGAGTCGGGGTTGGGAATTAATCAGTGACCCCGTGAGGAAAATTAATGTGAGACTGAGCACCAACAAGGCAAGGAGTCTGTCTGAGACAGCCTGACAGGAAGAGTGGAAAAAAATACATCTTAATATCACATTTGGTTAGCTCAGTCATCAGGAAATCGCGATTTTTTTCCTAGGATTCCCACTGTAGATATTTGCCCTTCCCTGCCAGCCTGAGTCATTGTGAAAAAATGTCCTTTTAGAATTATTATTTTCAAACCTACCTCCAAATTATTTGGAGTCTAAGGATCTCTGTCATTGAAAAAGCTGAATCCTGGTGGGTGTGTGGTTTGGGAAAGGGCTGGAGGGAAGGAGCAGCCTCTGGATCCTGGAGAGGCTCAGCCATGTGAGGGGAATTAGAAGAGGCTGAAGCTTCTGCTGGAACTTGCCCTGATCTTCAGTTTTGCCCTGGGAAAACTCAAATTTTGCTTTTCAAGGACAAATCTCGTGCTCATTTTAACCAGCACCTTTCCCTGAGAATTCCTCCCATCCCGGATCCCTCATTCTCCTGTCAGACAGAAATCCCTCGTGTTCTCCTGACACAATTTATTCCTGGTTAACTCAAACAGCCGAGGGAGGATTCCCGAGCACCCCCAGGTATTCCCAGCCCCGGGCTGGCATTTGCCGGCAGTGCCGCCGCTAATGAGGCAGCGATGGCTCATTATGTCCCCGGAACGTGATGTTCCAGCAGCACTCCAAGGAGAATCGGGCAGGAAGCTGAATAAAACCCTTGATTTGCTCAGCAATTTGGCAATTTATTTGTTGTTCTTCCTTAGAAAACAAGGTAAAAGTAATTGGGCTCCCCGCGGGTTCTGGGGAAGGTATGAACAGGTTTTTCTCGGAGCTCCCACGGAAACAATTTGAGCTTTTCCCTGGCCTGGGGTGACATTTGCTGCACAAAGCGCAGCGAGAGCCAAGCGCCGTGTGATGTTTTGGGATGTTAAGAACGAGATTTGCACAAGGATTTGCTGGATTTCTGCCGCGGGAAGGAGCAAGGACCGTGTCCGGTGTTTCTGGAAGCTTCAGCTCCTTAAATCCCTGCACGACCTGTTCATCCTCCCAGGCAGGGATGGGGTCACCCTGAGCAGAAGGGAGAAACTGGATGGGCTTCAAGGCACGGGAAAAAGCCAGAAAATAACCAGGGGAGAACGAAGAAATACAAACGGCTGTGGATTTTTCCACCCTGCAGACATTGGAGAGGCACTTGGGCATGGTCCTGGGCAGCCCCACTCGAGCACAGGGTGAGCTCCAGAGACCCTTCCAACCCCCTTGCTGTGATTCTGCCTCTTGAATCAGCCGCGGAGTGGAAGGAAAGAGGGAAAAGCAAGGAGGGTTTTCCCTTTTTCCCATTTTTTTTAATGCCTAAGAGAAGTCATTCCAAAGCCCACTGCTCTCCTGCTTTTCCAGCTGTCCGGGGAAGGAGGTTTCAGGGAGACACTGCAAATTCAGGATTGTTTGTACCCCACACCCAGAGGGGACAGGGAACAGCAAGGCCTGGGGGAATTGTCTGGCAGCAGGCAAAGAGTGCAGGAGGACAGGGGTTATGGAATGGTGGGGGAGAGATTCCTGAGAGGAGGATCCAGCATTGCCATGGACAGCTCCATTGAAATGTCTCTCCAATCAACAGGAGAAGCCAGCGCTGTGTGTAAATTGTCAGGCTGCGTTTACAACAAAAATTGAGGCCAACTGGAAATATTATCATGAGTTTTGTAATTTCTTTCACCCAGTCCCAAAGCTGAGCTTTGTTTGCAAGAAGAATTGAGAGGTCTGAGCCTCCCAGAGCTTTTCAAGAATTGAGAGGTTTGAAATTTCCAGGTTTTCCAGAAGAGATGTTTGAATCTTCCGGAGGTTCTCAAGAATTGAAAGGTTTGAACCTCCCAGAGCTTTTCAAGAATCGAGGAGTCTGAACCTTCCAGAGGTTTTCTAGAACAACTGAGAGTTTTCAACCTCCTAGAGCTTTTCAAGAATTGAAGGATTTGAACCTTCCAGAGGTTTCTAGAAGAATTGAGAGGTTTGACCCTCCCAGAGGTTTTCCAGAAGACGTCTGAGCCTTCCAGAGGTTTTCAAGAAGAATTGAGAGGTTTGACCCTCCCAGAGGTTTTCTGTTTGCCCCTCTCTGAGGTTTCTAAGGAGAATTTAGAGTTTTGACCCTCCCAGAGGTTTTCCAGAAGTTTGACCCTCCCAGAGGTTTCTAAGGAGAATTGAGAGGTTTGACCCTCCCAGAGGTTTTCTGTTTGCCCCTCCCTGAGGTTTCCAAGAAGAATTGAGGAGTTTGAACCTCCCCAAGGTTTCCCACCTGTGCCATTTCACCCCTGCATGTCCATGCCCAAACAAAGCCCATTGGAAACCACCACTCTGCTTTTCCCAAGCTCTCCACAACAAGCAAGGAGCCAGAGGAACCCAACCTTCCTTCTGAGAAAGGAGTGGTCAATAGGTAACTCAAGTTAACTACTGAGAGACAGAATATGTGAATTCTAAAACCTAGAAAAACAGGATTCCCTTTATCTTGTCAAGAGGGACAAGAATCTGTTTGAGGCCAGCACAGAAACCCTGGATCACCCACCAAGGGCTGCCCATGCTCCAGAGAGAAAGGTGAAAAGTGCATTGTGATGAAGACTACAGATCTTCAACACGAGAAGACCCCCAAAGACCACCAGGACACACAGCGCATGCGTGGCACACAGCTAATGATATTAATGATTGCCCAGAAATGATTTGTATAACCACTCCTATCCTGGGAAATGTGATGAATATTCATGAATGTTACCCATAATATTGTGTGTTGGCAGTGCCGGGGTGTGTGTGTTTGGAGGAGTGAATCCCCCACACCCTGCACACCAAATAAAGCAAATATCCACTTCTCTGACTTTGTCTCTGAAGTGTCTCCGGGCCCGCTCAGGGTGAATCACCTCTCCCGCTCACCTTCCTGAAGTTGGGTGAGCCGGCCCTGCCACCCTCGGCGGCGCTGAAGGCGCGGCTGATGGCGAACTGGATGGCCAGGCCAGTCATGGTGCCCGTGGAGAGCGGCTGGATGCGGCGCACGGCCTGCAGCAGCCCCGCCTTGCTCTGGTGGCTCTGCAGGGAGAACTCGCTGCGCACAGCGCTGGCGTAGTTGATGACGCCCACGCGGGTGGCGTTGGGGCCCACGTCCAGCGCCTCGATCACGCGCGACACGAACACCTTGATCTTCTCGAACTCGTGCGGCCGCACGCTGCGCGAGCTGTCGATGATGAACACCAGGTCTGTGGGCTTGGTCCTGCACAGGGTGCCTGGGGAGGGCAGGGGTGAGAAAACACACCAGGTTAAAGATTTTTATATGACTTTGTTCAGGTTTGTTTGCCTTTGCCCTAGGGGAAAAGAACTAACGTTTCTTTCCAAGGCTTTGTTCTCTAGGTGAGGCCTGGTGAGATGAACATCTCAACAGACTGGGAGAGCAGAGAAAATACACCAGAAATAAGAGCTCTCAACAGTCATTAATGAACATCAACTCCAAACCTCACCTCTGGTGGGTCAGAGACACCTGGTCCGGGAAAAGATAGAGTAGAAAGAAAACCTAATTAGCATCAGAGGTGGAGAAACCTGGATCCAATAGGAAACCAACACTGAAAACTACTTGAGACCAATGAACACTGACCAATACATTTCTGTAAGTTTTGACTGTATAAAATATCTAAAAAATCTAGTAAAAACCACGTGTGATGGAATAATTGATTCCCTCTGCACACCCGGGCTGTGTGTGCATGAGGTGATTTCTGTGGCACATCCTGGCCAGAACAACGTCCTGGCCAGAAAATGAAGTCATGCCTTGACTCTCTAACATTAAAAATGTTGTTGGAGGGTTTTTGTTTTTCCCACCGTTTTGGTGACAGAGGGACTGAGGAGGAAATCAAAGGCAAAGAAGGGAAAAGGATCCTGGGAGGGAGAGAACGGCACAGCACAGAGCGGAGAGGAGCTGCGAGCTCCAGTCCTTTCTCTGCCTCAGTGACACCACTTTAATGAAGATTTTAAATGTTCTTTTTGCTTCTATAGGGGAGCACCCATAGGAAAGCAGAGTTCCTGGGGGGTGACAGGGACTCGTCACCGTGGTCACCCCAGGCTGTCACCGAGGGCTGCAGGAAACCTCAGCCACCTCCAGCAGCACGGAGAGTGCGAGGGAGGGAGGGATAAAATTGCAAAATGACAGCACTGAGGAAGGGAAGAAGGGAGGAAGGGATAAAATAGTGGAATTTTATCCACAATTTTATGTGGAAGTGTGACAGCACAGAGGGAAGGAAGGAAGGAATGGTGCGGAAGGAAGGAAGGAATGGTGTGGAAGGAAGGAAGGAAGGAAGGAAAGATAAAATTGTGGAATGACAGCATTGAGGAAGGGAAGAAGGGAGGGAAGGAGGAAGGGAAAAAGACAGGGAGGGAGGGATAAAGCTGTGGAACGATAACCCAGAGGCAGGAAGGGAGGGATAAACCCTCAGGATGAAACCAGAGCTTATTTCTGTGTCCAAAAATGGCTGGAAAGGGGTTAGTTAACCTTGGCCCTGTGGATTGGGGATTGGATAACCAATTCACATGGATACGAATTAATGGGAATGGAGCTCTGTCAGGCACGGCCACAAGGCACAGCATTCTGCAATCAGCTGGGATTGGGAGCAGCATTCCCAGATTAACCCCCAGCACAACGGGAGGCAGACTCTGATATTAAAATCCAAAACACAGCACAGAGCTGGCTCATGTCTGTGAGGGCAAACAGCAGAGAAATGTGGAGCCCATAATTGAGAATTAATCTCTACAACCCCATGAATATCCATGGTGAAAAGCAGATGCTATAAACAGGAGGCATCAGCAATGCAACAAGCTCAGAGATTGTTATTGTTATTATTATTTTAATTTCTCACTTTCACGCCATTTTCCATCTTCATTTTCAGCTGTGGCAAGACATAAAAAAAGGCCTGGTATTTTTTATGATTTCCTAAATGAATTGCCCCATTTCCCCAGCAGATCTATGGCATCCTGCTCTTTTTAATTTTTTCCTCTCATTTAGCCTGTCTCTGTCAGGGCACCAAGTGCTCTGTTAATATTTGATTTCTGCAGCCGGGGCCCAGAGAGTTCCTGTCATAAAGGAGATTTCTGTGGACAGATTTTTAAATGGGAGCTCTTGGGCCAACAAATCTGCTCCAAATGATGGCATAAATATTACAGCTGGTCCTCGGTGTGAAACCTAATGGAGCTTTCAGTCTCTGAGACAGATAAAAATAAATACCCTGTGATGGATCCGTAAAGAAAATAATCAGATTTGTTTCCTGAGAGACCCTGAGGCTGAATCAGAGAGGCTGGGGAGGTGGAAGCAAAGCAGGCAATGGTCACTTTGTCAGGAGCCCTAAATCCCACTGAAATCCAATGGAACCTTTTCCCATATGGATGAATTTCTTTTTCCCCTCATAATTCATGGCAGAGGAAGGAAAAGCTCCCTTGGAGATCCATCCCCTTTTCCAGGGGCTTGTGCCCAGTTTGCAGGTGAGAAATGAATGGCCAGGGAAAGGCTCAAATCTTGCAATCAATAATAAAATCAGAAATAGATCACAATTTCCCCTTTGTGCTCATGAATCACCCTTGGATTTAGTGACAAACCAAGCAGGAAAATTAATTTTATTTCCCTAAGAACAGCTGGAGCCAATAGAAATTTTGAAGTATATCTATTTTATTTATTTCCGCTCTGTGATTTTGCTCTAAATAACATCTTTAACCTCTTTTTATGAGAATGGAGTCTCCTTCAGGGAAGTGAAGAGGAAAGAAGGGAAATCAGATGGGAGCTTTTTGGGATTTCAGCCGCAGTGCACAGTCAGGCTCTGCAGGGCAGGCCCTGCTTATCTCCAGGAGGTGACAGTCACTGCTTTGATTGACACCTTGGCTCTGCACAGTTTAGTTAAAACTTGAACTAAACCAGAAATAAAATCTTCCTCTCTTTTTAAAAATATCCACACTAGGAATTATTCAGGAATAGCTGAATTCAGGCCCTAGTTGAGCAGAAAATCCCTCTCAGGGCATCTTTGCCATATCCACTAAAACAATAGGAAAGCGGCGCAGAAGCTGAGGACCAAAAGGGGTTTATTTGAGAGGTTTGTTTGAGAGGTTTATTTGAGAGGTGTCTGCTCCCAGCAGGGCTGAGCTCAATCCCTACTCTGTTCAAGGCAAAGAGAACCCTCCTTGCCCAAATTCCTGAGGAGAAAGGGTTCCCTTTATCCAAAATCCCTCCTCCCTCAACCCCAGGTCCCTCTGCACTCCCTGTCACACCTCAGGCTGCCCATGGCTGTGTGAGGGACACCATCATCATCATCATCATCATCATCATCATCATCATCATCATCATCATCATCATCATCATCATCATCATCATCATCCTCACACCACCCAAACATCTTGAGTTCCCAGAGGTTTGGCCTTGGAGCCAGGTCTGCCTCTCCTGCAACGACTTCTCCAGGCTGCCTGGAGCCCAGGGGAGGGCAGAGATGGTCCTGAAGAGTCCAGGGAAGGACAGAGACAATCCTGAGGAGCCCAGGGAAGGACAGAGATGCTCCTGAGGAACCCAGGGAAGGGCAGAGATGCTCCCGAGGAGCCCAGGAAAGGACAGAGATGCTCCTGAGGAGCCCAGGGGAGGACAGAGACGCTCCCGAGGAGCCCAAGGAAGGACAGAGACGGTCCTGAGGAGCCCAGGGAAGGGCAGACACGGTCCCGAGGAGCCCAGGGAAGGGCAGACACGGTCCCGAGGAGCCCAGGGAAGGGCAGACACGGTCCCGAGGAGCCCAGGGAAGGGCAGAGATACTTCTGAGGAGCCCTGGGGAGGACAGAGAGGAGCAGACCTTCCCTTCCTTGTCCGTCCATCCCTTCCCTGGCTGTCCATCTCTTCCCTGTCCGTCCATCTCTTCCCTGTCCATCAATCCCTTCCCTGTCCGTCCATCCCTTCCCTGGCTGTCCATCTCTTCCCTGTCTGTCCATCCCTTCCCTGTCCGTCCATCCCTTCCCTGGCTGTCCATCCCTTCCCTGGCTGTCCATCCCTTCCCTGTCCATCCATCCCTTCCCCGTCTGTCCAGCCCTCGCTGGCACTCATTCCAGACCGGGATTTGGAGCCCAGGCTGCAGAGCAGGCAGCTCACCTGGCTGCCCTACTCCCCACCTGGGAAGCCAAACAGAGCAGGATTTTGCTCAGGGGCAGATGAATAAAACCCAAGGAAAGTCTCGTTCCCGTTCCCAGCAACCCGAGCCAGCCCTTCCCTCTCGGGAGCTGACCCAGGACACACCAGGGGCTTTGGCCACCTCCTGCTGCAGCCCCCAGCCAGAGCAGGAGCAGGAGGGAGAGGGCAGGCAGAGCAGAGCCCTTGTCCCGCCCGATCCTCCTCCAGCCCCAAGAGTGAGCCAGGGCCACCTCTGCTGTCCCCGCCAGAGGCTGGAGCATCGCAGCTCCGGGCGCTGCTGCCCTGGGAACATCCCGGGGACAGCTCCCGGGCTCCCCTGGGTGTCCCGGCCGCTCCCTCTCCCTTTCCCCTCCCCAGTGCCGGGCAGGAGGCACAGACAGAGCCGGGCTCCCACCCCAGCCCAGCCCAGCCCAGCCGCACTCACCGCGGGGCTGCGGAGGGGCCCCGCCGGCGCCGGGGCTGTGCAGGAGCAGCAGCAGCGAGAGCAGCGGGGCAGAGCAAATCCTGGCCATGGTGTGCGGGGCCGGAGCCGGGCTGGGAGTGCGGGCACAGCCCTGGCCCGAGGTATTAACCTGCCCTGTCCGGAGGCTCCGAGCCAGCCCCTTACGCGCCAGGGGCCGGGGGGGCAGCGAGGGGAGAGGGGCAGGGGAAGGAGCGGGAGGAGATGCTGCTCCAGGGTGGGGAGGGGGCATGGCCAGCCCTGGCCTGCCCTGCCCTGCCCGCCCCCGCCCCC
>VZRL01012169.1:597671-628033 GCA_013397895.1 Origma solitaria | reverse complement strand
AGCAGAGGGGCTGGGGGTGCCAGGGAGGGGACAGGAGCAGTCACACAGATCCCGCTCAGTCCCACCTGTCTCCCAGGAAAGCATCCGTGGGATCGGGGGCTTTGTGCCCTGGGGGAATGCTGGGAGCAGAGCTGAGCAGAGCAGAGGGGAGGGAGAGCCCAGGAAGGTTTGGGAGGCACGGGTGAAAACCCGGGATGCAGGAGAGTGTTCCTGCAGGGAACAGTCGCTGCTCTGTGTGGCTGAGTCCCTGGGAGCAGAGCGGGGAGGGGGAAAGGGCTCCAGAAGGCAGAGCAGATGAACGGGACAGCCTGGGGACAGACAGACCCCAAAGGAGATGAACGGGACAGCCTGGGGACAGATAGAGCTGTGGGGTGTGATTGGGGAGAGACAGAGCTGTGGGGTGTGATTGGGGACAGACAGCTGTGGGGTGTGATTGGGGACGGACAGAGCTGTGGGGTGTGACTGGGGATGGACAGAGCTGTGGGGTGTGACTGGGGACGGACAGAGCTGTGGGGTGTGACTGGGGACAGAGCTGTGGGATGAGACTGGGAACACACAGAGCTGTGGGGTGAGATTGGGGACAGATCTGTGGGGTGTGATTGGGGTCGGCCAGAGCTGTGGTGTGAGATTGGGGTCGGACAAAGCTGTGGGGTGAGACTGGGGACGGACTGTGGGGCGCTGTGGGTGTGCCTGGGCGGGCAGTGCAGCGCTCGGCTCGGACACACGAGGGAGATGCAGCTCGTGCCAGAAACACCGGTAATCTCAATCAGCCCCTCCGTGCTGCAAATGAGGCGAAATCCGAGGTTTCCTTTGTGGAGGAGCAGCAGGGAGATTTGGGACCGGGGGAGGAGGAATTTAATGGTGGTTTTGTCACAAAGCACTGCATCTATTTTCTGGCTTTTCACTCCTGTTTTCCACTGCTGTCACTCAATTAAAGCCCTGCTCCTGTGGCACATCAGATTCTGCTCACCTTTTCCAGCAGCACATCCTTGGATCCCCCATCCATTTAATCTGCGTTGTGTGAGTGCAAAGCACCTTGAACTCAAAGCTCAGGTTCTCTCCCCTTATCCAGAGTCTCTCTTTCCTCCAAAAGCTCTTCAGCAGCCCGGGAACTCCTGGAGGGAAAGGATCTTTGATGAGGGGAAAAAAGGACCTGTCCTTGCTGAAGCTGCCAGGCTCCTCTTAACTCTGTAACATTAAAAGTGTTAATTAAAATGCCAAAATCTGGCAATGTTCTCATGAAAAATCAGCGTGGATTTGTCCCACTGTCTTCCCCCAGCATCAATGCCAGGCGTTCAGCCAGCTCTGGAGCTGACAGCTCTGGGGATTCTCAGTCATGAGGAGGAAATGCTCCAGGTGAGGGATGAAGTAGCTCTGCCATGAGGGAAGGGGGGGAGGGCTGGGATTGCTCAGCCTGGAGAGGAGAAGCTTTGGGGTGACTGAGGCCTTCCAGTGCATGAGGGAGCCAAGAGGAAGATGGAGAGAGACTCTGGACAAGGGGGAATGGCTTTAAACTGAAAAAGATCAGGACTAGATGGGATCTTGTGAAGGAATTGTTCCCTGGGAGGGTGGGGAGGGCTGGGCTGGAATTCCCAGAGAAGCTGTGGCTGCCCCTGGATCCCTGGGAGAGTCCAAGGCCAGGCTGGAGCAGCCTGGGACAGTGGGAGGTGTCCCTGCCATGGCAGGGGTGGCACTGGATGGGATGGGATGGGATGGGATGGGATGGGATGGGATGGGATGGGATGGGATGGGATGGGATGGGATGGGATGGGATGGGATGGGATGGGATGGGATGGGGTAGGGTGGGATGGGGTTTAAGGTCCATTCCAACCCCTTCCCATTCATGAATCTCTTTATAAAATCAGGGATTTAGGGGAGTGCAAACCCACACAAATCCCTGATCCATTCCCATGTTCACACACACAGAGCTCCCCAAATCCATAGAACCCACACGTTTATGACTCTCAGGGTGAAATAAAAATGTAAAATTTGGGAGTTTTGCCCTGGACCTGTCCGGGCTGGGGTTTCTCCCTGCCCTGCACACAAGGATCTCTTGGTGCACGCAGCTCTTCCTCCCCATGAATGGGGAGCATTCAGAGCCCTCTGTAAATGAAGCCTCTATGGCTGTTCTTGCGGAGAAAACATAAAGTTGCTCTGTGTCATTTTGCTGTTAATTAGCAGAAGATAAATACATTTCAGGTGGAGATTTTTACCAGCAGAGCTTGTGGCACACAAGCAGCATTAAAGCCTCGAGAAGAGGGCGAGAGGTAGAGGTGTGCTGGGAGCTCTGGGGCTGCATTGAGGCCTCTGCAAAAGCCATGTTTATTTTTAAAATATGAAACATCATTTCTCCCCAGGCCCCCGAGAAGGAAAACACTGGAGTCAATATTTCAGGAGGAAAATATGCATTTCAAGCTCTCGCCCAGCCTGCCTGTAAGGTAAACACTCAAACCATTTGTGGCCCGTGCTGGCCCCAGCCTGGCCCCGCTGCTGTTGTGGCCTTCACGTGTCGTGGCCCCCGCAGGGTTTGGTCTCCTCCAGCACCCTCAAATCCATGGATCCCCTCTCCAAAAGGGCTGCTTTAAAACACCAAATCCCCACTTTTCCTCCCCTGAGGGATAACCAGGAGATCCAAGTCCCTGCTGGAGGCAAAAGGTTCAGAGTCACCTGTGCTGGGCATTGGTGCTGTCATACCTGGAATTTTGGGGTCAGTTTTGGGCCCCTCAGGACAAGAGAGGCACTGAGGGGCTGGAGTGTGTCCAGGGAAGGGAATGGAGCTGGGAAGGGCTGGAGAATCCTGAGGGAGCTGGGAAAGGGCTCAGCCTGGAGAAAAGGAGGCTCAGGGGGACCTTGTGGCTCTGCACAGCTCCTGACAGGAGGGGACAGCCGGGGGGGTCGGGCTGTGCTCGCAGGGAACAGGGACAGGAGGAGAGGGAACGGCCTCAGGCTGGGCCAGGGGAGGCTCAGGGTGGACATTTGGGAACATTTCCTCAGGAAAAAGGTGGTAAACATTGGATCAGGTGGAATCACAGAAGAGGTGGAGTCCCCATCCCTGGAATGTCCCAGGAGCCAGTGGAGGTGGCCCTGGGGCCGTGGTCAGTGGTGGCTGTGGTGGTGCTGGGGGACAGAAGGACTCTGTGATCCCAGAGATCCTTTCCACATCTTTTCCAACCTTAAGGATTCTGTGATTCCAGGACTCAGGAGCTGCAGTTTGTCCTCCCCAGCTCAGACAACCGGGAATTGCCACCCTCTGCACCCCGGCAGGAGAGAGCTCTGGTTTCCCTTCACTCTCAAAGCTCTGCAAGATTCCTCAAATTCCTCATGGTTTCCTCGTTGTTCTCCTTCAGATCCTCCGTTGTTTTCCAGGCAACTTTTCCTGCTTTGCCAATTCCCAATGACAAAGTTCCTCCGTTGTTTTCCAGACACCTTTTCCTGCTTTGGCGATTCCCAATGACAAAATTCCTTTCCGCTGGATGCCTTCACATTTAAAGTGCCTGATCTGCCAGCCTTGGGCCAGAAAAAGCAAAGCCCAGCTTAAGGGTGAGTCCTGAAAGAACTAAAATGAAAACAAACTTAGAGCTGGGAGAGGTGGTAACTCCTCATTTGTCAGCAGGCAAACAACTCTGGTGGAATAAAGGAAATAAATGCAGATCTTTCTCCATCACAGCCCTTCCCACGAGTGTTGATCAGCTAGGATAAGCCAGGAAAAACAACATTTGATTTTTCATGGCACAGACAGTTTTTATTCCGAGGTGGTACTTCACTTGTGTCATTTGTTCTGCTCGAGTTTTTGTTTAAAACTGCATTTCAGCTTTGGATTTCCGTATTTCCAATGAACACATTTCAGCTTTGGATTTCCATATTTCCAATGAACACAATTTCATACCTCGGTGTAAATTTCCCATCGCAGTGAGCCCAAACGTTAAAATCAAAATGCAGCAGTCCCTGAGGCACTGCCATGGAAATGACCCAGAAAAGTGGGAAGGTTTTCTGAGGGGAAAAAAGGAAATCAGGGATCTCAAGATGTTTCTAAACTTCCAGTGGAGCTCCAGCAGAAGGCAAGATGAGGAAATCACCTCAGGCTGGGCCAGGAGAGGCTCAGGTTGGATATGAAGAAAAATTTCATTGTGGAAAGGGCTGCAAAACATTGGCGTGGGACGCCCAGGGCAGTGGTGGAGTCGAATCCCTGGAATTGCTGAAAAAATGAGTGGGTTGGGCACTTCAGGACATGGTTTAGTGGTGACCGTGGTTGGACTTGAGGAACTTAAAGGTCTCTTCCATCCTTAATGACACCATGAGTTAAATACTGGATTTTTCTCTTTTTTTTTGGAGCCCTGGACCAGGAATTCTTCTCAGAGGGATCTGGAGGGTGCCTGAGTCCCTCTGGTGAGGCAGCAGAGCCAGCAGAAGGCTGGGAAGGGACAGGCAGCCAAATTCTGGGTTGTTTGCTGTTGGTTTTTATTTCATTCTAAACAAACCTGTGAGTTGTAGTAAACACAGCTCTCCTGCCCTCCAGCCACCAGACAGCTCCAAGGTTTTACAAAATGCTCTGTAATTCCTGTTTCTGGCTTCCTCTGATGTTCCAGGCCAGTGTTCCAAGCTGGATTCCCAGCTCGTTCCCACCCCCTCAGAGAAACGGCAACAAAAGCTCCAAATTTTGTGTTTCACCCCCAATGTCTCTGTTTTGGTTGGTGCAGGGGTGCCGGGACCCCTCCCAACCTCCTGCCCCCCATTTCCTGCCTTGGGAAAGGGGAATTCCAGCAGTGGGGACACCCAACGACGCCAAGGGTGAAGGGCTGGGGAGGCTTTAAAAATGAGCCCAGGATCAAAGGAGCTGCTGTTTGTCCCTCCAGCTGCTCGGGGCTGACACAAATCCCTGGGGCTGCTGCTGGAAATAGCAAATGCTGTTTGTGGCTGGGCCTGGGCTGCTCTGTGGGCCACGCTTGTTTCACGGGGATCACTTTTGACTGCCCACAGCTCCCCTGGGACCGAGCTGCCCCTGGGCACAGCTCCTGGCTCTGCTGCTCACCACCTGCCAGGCTCTGCTCTCCATCCAGGTTTGCGTTTCTCCACCTGTGCAGTTCCTCAATCCCAGCCTGGCCCGGCAGTCCCTGGGGTTGTTTCTGAGCTAGGAATGGCTCCAAAACTTCGTGTAATTTTGGGTGTCACCACAGAAAAAAGTGTGAAGGTGTTGGAGAACAACAAAGGAGGAACGTGGAGATGGGGAAGGGTCTGGAGGAGATGAGGACCCTTGGAAAGTCCAGATGGAGAACTCAGGGATCTGCAGCTCCTCCCGAGGGCAGCTCTGATCTCTGCTCTGGGACAGGGACAGCACCCAGGGCACGGCTGGAGCTGGGCCAGGGCAGGTCAGGCTGGAGATCAGGAAAGGTTCTTCCCCCAGAGGGTGGTTGGGCACTGCCCAGGCTCCCCAGGGAATGGGCACGGCCCCGAGACTGCCACAGCTCCAGGAGCGTTTGGACAGCGCTGCCAGGGGTGCCCAGGGTGGGATTTGGGGGGTCTGGGCAGGGCCAGGGGATGGATCCATGATCCTTGGGGGTCACATTTCTGCTGCAGTCAAGACCCTTTTGTTTCCCTGTGCTGATATCCTGAGCTCAGCCCATCAGCTCTGTGCTCTCTCTCCCTCAGGAACTGCTCTCCTTTCTCCTCTGCGCTGAAATCCAGTGCGGAGCAGCACTGAGATCTCAGTGGGAGCTGTTCTCAGCCCGGACTGACACTCCCAGCAATAAATCCGTTTGGAGAGGCAAACCCAGAATAACAGGGCTGTTTAAAAGGGTCTTTTCTCAGTCCCGAGCCCTGTCGGGGCCATGGTGGGGCTTGTGAGCAGCCAGGGCCAGGCTGGGCTCAGTTTGTGTTGGCCCCGTCCTGGGACATTTCCCAAAACCAACCCCAGTTCCTGTCTGCGCTCGGCCCTGCCCTGGCTGGCGGCTCACAATCAATCCATACATTTTATCGGGTTTGGGGTGTTCGGGGCCGGGCTCTTGCAGGGAATTCTGGAATGCTGAGCCCTGGAGAGAGGACTCTGCCCCAGGCTGGCTTGATTAGAGCTGGGCTCAGCTAGACCAGAGCCAGGTCTAAACCAAGCCCAGCTCTGCCAGACTCGCCCTGACCACAATTTAACAACTCCAGCTCTATTAGCAAAGTCAATTAAAGCAAGAGGCTCAGGGGCTGATTAAACAGTCAAGAACTCCCCCCATTATTGGTGGGAATTTAATCAGAGGGAGAATCTGAGCCATGGGAAGGGATGGAGGAGGGGTTCGAACAGGATTTAGGAGGATCTCATTGAGGGACCCTGTGCTGGATTAGGATCCGAGGGAATCGCCAGCATTTCCCTTCTGGGCAGCCCCAGGTAATGGGGTTTTGGTGGGAGGAATGTCCCAGAGCTGCCCCACACCAGCCCAGACTCTGACAAGGAATATTTGGGGCAGGATGTGCTTTCCAAAGGGAAGAGCTGGGGCTGGTGAGAAATGGGAACAGCTCCAGCCTCCAGCCTAGTCCTCATGGACGCCATTGTGACCAAGAGCAGTGTGGAAGGCTCTGGAGCCAACTGACCATTCCTAATTCAAAGATCATTTTTAATCTCTCCCCAGAATAACGCAGGACACTGGGCTGGACCTTGGTGCAATAATCTGGGCTTTCCTGCAAGATTTTCTGCTTGAATTTTGGGTTGGCCTCTTGCTCTTTGGTCACAATTCAACAATTGCCAGACGTGGGGGCAGAAAAATTATTTTATTCTCGGAGAATTGGGGTAGTTTGTGCTTTTGGGGGTGATTTTGGAATGTGTTTAAAAGCCCTGGAGACACTGAGATGTTATTTGGGGCTCCCTCCCACACTCCAGGGGTGCTGTGGAGCATCCTGGCACCCAGAATGAGGAGACGAAGCAGAAAAAAAAGGAATTATCACCCCTTGATGGGAAAATCAGTTCAAAAATATACCACCAACATCATTCTCTTCATCCCCATGACAGAAATGCTCTTCCAGAGAACAGGGCAAGGGCAGCGTTGCATTTCTGATTCATGTCTGCAAATATTCCATGGAAGTTTGCTGTTAAACACTCCATGGGAGCCTGGAACAGCCCCCCAGGCTGGGATCCGAGCCGGGGTGAGGCTGGGATGGTTCTGACCGAGCCAAGCACACTTTGTCACACTGCGATGGTTGAAAAGAGCAGGAGATGATCCCAAAGGGGAGAAGGTGCTGAATTCCAGGTGCCTCTGCGGGGCTGGATTGTGCAGTCCCTGTGAGCAGGGCACAGATCTCTATCAATGCTGAGAAGGCAGAAAAAGCAGATTTTGAGAGGAAATTAAATAGAAATATCAGGTTTTCCTTTGTGAGCGGCACAAACACGAGATAATGTCAGGCCAAGGTCACAGCACCGTATTTTGCTAAGTCATTTTTTGAGGAATCAAATATTCCTTCCTTCACTCAGCAATCAGACACAGTCCCTCAGAACCCACACACAATGTGAAAGCCATTAACATTTTTATTTTAATTGAACCTCGCATTTCAAGTCCCCCTGAAAGCACAAGAAATGCATCGGCTCAGGCGTGGAATGGGCTGGAGATTCTGGGTCACTGTCACGCAGCACAAGCAGGAGGAGAGCTGCAATTCCTGCGGGATTTCTGCCTGATCCCATTGCTGTAGGAATTTTGGCTGGCAGAGCTGCAGGGCTGGGTTACCCCAGAGGAAATTCCTTCCCTGTTCACCCCCAAGTCCACCTCCTGAAGGTCCACGTGGGACAGGTGACAACAGCACCGTGGTGGCACAGAGCAGCCCTGAGCCCCCGTCAGCGAAATTTCAGGGATGGGATCAGGGCTGGGAAATCGGGAACAGTGGCTTGGAAGTGCCAGGGGGGAGATGCTGGAGTGGGATGAGGCTCCAGGGGTGCCCCAGCAGGGTCTGGGGTGGCTGGGATGAGCTGGGAATGGCCCTAAAGGGAGGATTGGGAATCTGCTGGGAGAGGAGAGGCGCCAGGGGTTCCCCAGAAGGATCCAGCAAGGCTGGGATGAACTGGGAATGGCCCTAAAGGGATGGGAATCTGCCAGGAGAGGAGAGGCTCCAGCGGTTCCCTGGCAGGGGCTGGAATGGGATAGACTGGGAATGGCCCTAAAGGGAGATTGGGAGTCTGCTGAGAGGGCAGAGGCTCCAGGGGTGCCCCAGCAGGAGCTGGGGTGGCTGGGATGAACTGGGAATGACCCTAGAGGAATGGGAATATGCTGGGAGGGCAGAGCCTCCAGGAGCACTCAGGGGTCACCGCCCCACAGTGAGGGCTCAGATCGGGATATAGGGAGGAGGGGATTCCTTGGGAGGCAATTCCAGGGGAGAATCCTTGGAAGGCAATTCCAGGGCTTCCTCATAGGATGGCAGCATGGCCTGGAAGAGAAGAGAGGTGGTTATGGGATGGCAGGATTTGATCAGTGTATGGGATCACAGGAAGTGATTGTTATAGGGTCACAGGGATTTGATCTGTGGTTATGGGATCATGGGGATCAGTGGTTATGGGGTCAAAGGGATCAGTGGTTATGGGGTCACTGGGATTTGATCAGTGGTTATGGGATTGTGCAGATTTGATCAGTGTATGGGATCACAGGAAGTGATTGTTATAGGGTCACAGGGATTTGATCTGTGGTTATGGGATCATGGGGATCAGTGGTTATGGGGTCAAAGGGATCAGTGGTTATGGGGTCACTGGGATTTGATCAGTGGTTATGGGATTGTGCAGATTTGATCAGTGTATGGGATCACAGGAAGTGATTGATTATAGGATCGCAGGGATTTGATCAATGGTTGTGGGATCACTGGGATTTGATCAGTGCTTATGGGGTCACAGGGATTTGATCGGTGGTTATGGGATTGCAGGATTTGATCAGTGGTTATGGAGTCACAGAAACCAAAGTGCAGCTGGAATTGACCCCAAATTCCTGGATCAGAGATTACAGGGGATCCGTTCCCATTTATTTGCCGAGGCCTGAATCTCACTGTCCTTGCACATTGACTTTAGAGATTTTATACAGAAGTACAATTAAAGGGCCCTGATATAATTAAAACCTGATTATTAGCACCTGGTTCTGTGCATTTGAAGGGTTGGGAAGTCTCTCCAGCCCCAAAAAAGCAGGGATTAGGATCACAAGTTCAAAGGATTCTGGAGAATCATGGAATTCACAGAGTAAATTCATTTTTCCTCACCTTTTCCACTCTCTGTGGCTCCACCTTCAGCTCCTCCTTCCTGCTGGCTTTAATGTACTTAAAGCAACTCAGGACACACCTGAACATGTAGGCCTGGAAAAGAGGGAAAGGGAAGGAAAAGGGGAAAAAAGGGGAAGGAAAAGGGATTTTCTCATGGCACTGCAGGTCCAAAGGGACATTTCCACATTTGCCACCAGCCTGGGATTTTCTGGCTCTTTTCTCTGGAGGGAAGAACTTGGGATTGTTAACCCAGGGTTTGAAATCAGCCTCTCCATCCTTCACCAGGAATGTGGAGATTCCATCGATTTGGAACAACACCAGGGTGGGGCTGGGCCCAGAAATCCACTAAATAGAAAGGGATTAATCATAAATCCCATTAAATAAAATACTGGACACCTCGGAGAGCTCAGTGTCCCAAGGCAGGGAAGGAACTCAGGGCTTTGGTGTAATTTTCCTGAGCAGGTGATAAAGCCTGGATGCCTCAGGAAAGCACCAAAGGCACAACTGAGATCCCAAAATTCATTCAGCAAAACCCCATCCCTGCAATGGCTCCACTTCCCTGCCAGCACCTCCCGGCGCTATGGGGTGTGATAAATGGGGCTTTTCTGAGAAAAAGGGATCATTGAGGGGCTGTGGCCTGGGGGAAGAAGCCGAGTCTGTGGGAGCTGCCCTGTTAAATCAATATTTTCCTGCTCTGCCGGCGAGGAGCAGTCGTGTGCCTGTGTTTGTGTTGGCCTGGGAAGCTGCTTGGGAATGGTTGGGATTTTCAGGGGACACAGGGAGGCACAGATCCCAAACCCAGCGGTGCAGACCTGGGACAATGAGGGAGGTTTGTGCTGACACAGAGCCAAGGCAAAGGAAATATGTGTTCAAGGAATGAAATATGTGAGCTGAAAAAATCCAGCTCGGAATTGCAGGGATGAGGAGGTAAATCCAAATTAGATCAGCAGTTATGGGATCACAGAGACCAAAGTGCATCTGGAAGTAACCCCAAATTCCCAATCAGAGATTACAGGGGATCCGTTCCCATTTATCTGCCGAGGCCTGAGTTTCACCTTTACAAATTGACTTTGAAAGCTTTTATACAGAAGTAAAATTAAAGAGCTATAATATAATTAAAACCTGATTATTAGCACCTGGTTCTGTGCATTTGAAGGGTTGGGAATTTTCTCCAACCCCAAAAAGGTGATAAGGATCACCAACCTAAAGGATTCCTGCTCACGGAGCACCTTTAGGGAACACTGAAAACCCTTTCTGCTTCCAAAGCAAATGTGGAGCTGTCATAAAACTGGATAAAAACCTCCACTCATCCATGAAAAAAACAGCAAATTAAAAAAATTAATTAAAATCAAGGCATTGATTTTAATCATTTTTCCCCATCAACTGAAAAGCAATGCATTCCATTATTTTGGTCTTAAAATAAATTAAAATTATATAACAAAGGAATTCATGCCCTGATTTTGGTTTTAAAATAAATTAAAATTATACAGCAAAGGAATTCATTCCCTGATTTTGATTATAAAATAAATAAAATCATAGAACAGAGGAACGCATTCCCTGATTTTGGTTTTGAAATAAATAAAAATCATACAACAAAGGAATGCATTCCATGACTTTGATCCTGGCAGGGTTTGCTGCAGTGGCAGGTCAGTGCTGCACTGGATTTAATGCCATTTGATGCCATTTGATGCCATTGAATGCCATTTGATGCCATTTGATGCCACTGCCCCCTGGCAGGGGCTGGCTGGAGCAGAATCCATCAGCACAGAGCCGTGGGCAGGCAGGGAGTGCCCCTGGGCTCATCCAGCCCAAATCATTCCATGGATTTCGGATCACTTGGACACCCAGAGCAGCCCAGGGAATCACTGAATGGTGCAGTGCCAGTGTCTCCCTGCCCTTGGGGTATTTTTCCAAGGAATTTTGACCAACGGATGTGTCAGCACAGAGGCAGCGCCACAGGGAGAGAGTTCCACTGGAACCAGGACACACTCCTGGCACTGGAGAGAGGAGGACAGAGCAGCCCCACCTTCCCAGTGAGAATTCTGCCCTGCGGAAAGGGGAGCAGAGCATTCACAGGGGCAGGGGTCCCTCTCTTCTCCATCTGACCCCCCCTTTAGCTGGGCTCCGCCCTGGGCTGGGATCCAGGTCCTGATCTGGGGCCAGCAGATCCTGATTTGGGGACAGCAGATCCTCATTTGGGGACAGCAGATCCTGATTTGGGGACAGTAAATCCAGATTTGGGGACAGCAGATCCCCATTTTGGGCCAGCAGATCCTGATCTGGGGCCAGGAGATCCTGATTTGGGGACAGTGAATCCAGATTTGGGGGCAGCAGATCCCCATTTTGGGGATAGCAGATCCCCATTTGGGAACAGCAGATCCTGATTTGGGGACTGCAGATCCCCATTTGGGAACAGCAGATCCTGATTTGGGGACTCCTGATCCCAATTTGAGGACTGCAGATCCCAGTTTGGGAACAGCAGATCACTTGGCAGGGAAACAGCAGCAGGCACAGGAAGGTTTCAGTGTCAGGGCAATCACTGCTTCTGCTGGCTCATTAAACATGGTAATTTATGCAAAAATCCTGTCCAACATGATTTAAATACCACCTTGGTGTGGGGCTTCAGTGAACTGAAACCAATGCGCCCTAAATCGCCTTTTTAGGACTGCGGTGTTTGGTGTTGCTGCCACTTTCCCCATCTGGCCTGGGAAGGAACAGTTCAGACAATGGATTTGTTCCCCATGGAAGAGGAGAGGAATTGGCTCTGGGATTGAAGGATGGGGTTCCTGATGGGGCTCCTGATGGCTTTTGGGGGTTCAGTATCCCAGGAGGCCTGGGGGTTTATTATCCCACCCCATCCCTCCTCTTACAACCCCAGCACAAAACGTCCTTGCAAGTCCAGCAGTTTTGTGGGAAAAGCTGTGGAAAATTCAAATTAGATTTGCCAGGTCAGGGAGATTTCTGCCAGCTGGGGCTCAGGGTTATCTCCACTCCCACTGCACATTCCATGCAAATATTCAAAGATATTTCAAAGCCATGTCTGAAGTGCATCCATACAAAACTCTCTGTTCCACGCTGCCTTATCTGGCCCACCTGGAAGTCTCGGAATAGAAAATGTTTTCCAGCTCACAAGCAGCATTTGCACTGTGGCAGAATCTGCCAAACACCTGGAAAAATCTGTTTTTCTTCGTGGGGCTGAAAGCCCTCAGTGAAAAATCAGTTCTCTGAGCCACTGAAGTAATAAAAGGATAAAAACCCTCTCCCAGTGGAGCTTCCCGAGGCACCAGAAGGGTTTAGCAGCTCCTGGTTTTAGTTAATTTGGGGAATATCACTGTGGATAACCCTGCTCCCATCAGTGTGGACACAGCCACTCACCCGAGTGGAAATCTCTGCTGCTCAATAATCTCATTTATCTTGGCCCATTCTGGCAGAGGACTCTGCTGTTTGCTTTCAACCATTTCATCCCTCTGGAGATGAATGGGCAGTGAGAATTTTTGGAGATTTGGCTTTACAGCTCACCTTTGTGAAGTGTCAAGGGAGAGATTCGGATAAACCCCACTGAGGAGCAGCTCCCACCGTGCCCAGGGAGAGCCCAACAGGGTGGATTTGGGAGGGAATTAAAGCGAATTTTCCCGGGAGAGCCTCACTGCAGCCTCCCCAGAGCCTTTACCTTGAGGAAGAGGACAGCCAGGAAGGCAATGGTGAAGGCGATCATCACTTTGGTGTATTCCTCTGCTGGCAGCTTCTGCAGGCTTGGCAGAGAGCCCTGGGGAAAAGGGACAAGGTGTCAGCCACAAATGTCCTTTTCGTCCTGCTGTTCCCACTCCGTGGGCAAAGCCCTGTTTAAATGAGAGCTAAAAGCATGGCTGTTTAATAAAGATGAAATGTGATGCATTTTCCACGGAGGCAGCTCCATCCCAATCCTTTTGCTCTGCAATTTGCATCCCTCAGGTTCCTACAAGGAAAAACAAGGTGGATTTTCAAGGAACATGGGAGCTGTCAGTCAGGAGAACACGGAAAACCCTCTTTGATTTCAAACTGAGCATTTCTGGATGCACCAGAGGGGTCAGAGAAGCTCCCCAGGCACAGAAGGGAATTTCTGGGAGTTCCCAGCATGGAAAAGGAGCTGAGCTGGTCAGACCTACCCCACTGTCCGCAGGCTGCAGGCTGAGGTAGGAGGGCACCTCCATGTAGGAGCTGCACAGGGTGAGGACGCTCAGGCAGAAATCCAGGAGCTGCAGAGCCAGCAGGGGGATCCTGGAGCGGCCCTGCCGAGGGGACAGGAACTGGGTTATACTGGGGACAGGATTGGGTTACATTTGGGGATAGGATTGTGTTACATTGGGACAGGATTGTGTTACATTGGGGACAGGAATTGGGTTACATTGGGGACAGGATTGGGTTACACTGGGGACAGGATTGGGTTACATTGGGGACAGGATTGGGTTACATTTGGGGACAGGAATTGGGTTACAATTGGGATCAGGAACTGGGTTACATTTGGGGACAGGATCGGATTACATTGGGGACAGGATTGGGTGACACTGGGGACAGGATTTGGTTACATTTGGAACAGGATTGGGTTACACTGGGGCCAGAAATTGGTTACACTGGGGACAGGAATTGGGTTACATTGGGGACAGGAATTGGGGTACAATTGGGGACAGGATTGGGTCACTCCCGTAGATCCTGCACACTTCACTCAGGGCCTGGGACTGGCTCCCATGGAGTCCAAGCCACTAAAATCCCTTAATTTCAACACAAAATTGCACTTCTGGCCCAAATGATGAGCAAATCATCTGTGGAGCTTCATCTGAGCTCCACAGACCCCTGTGGCTGCAGCAGGGATAATCCCAGGCTATTCCAGCAAACACCTCCTATTGGGGCACACCCAGAGCCCCAAAACCAGGATACAATCAACATTCCCAGACAGGAGAAAATAAATACCCGAGCTGGTTCTCCTCCAGCCTCCAAGGACTGAATCCTGTCCCCAGCCAGGAGAAACCACCTCACCGGGGGACTCCAGGATCCTAAAGGTCTTCTCCATCCTAAAGGATTCCATGAAGAACCACAGCCCAAGGAAGTGACCCTTTATTCTATCCTAAATGATTCCATGATGAATCATAACCCAAGCTAATGATCCTTTATTTAATCCTAAAGGATTCCATGAAGAATCTTAGCCCAAGGTAATGATCCTCTATTCCAACCTTTGAGGATTCTAAAGGTCTTTTCCAGCCTAAAGGATTCCATGAAGATCCACAGGCCAAGATAATGACCCTTAATTCCATCCTAAAGGATTCCATGAAGAACCACCACCCAAAGTAATGATACTTTAATCCATCCTAAAGGATTTCATGAAGAATCGCAGCCCAAGGAAGTGACCCTTTATTCCCTCCTAAAGGATTCCATGAAGAATCATAACCCAAGCTAATGATCCTTTATTCCATCCTAAAGGATTCCATTAAGAACGCAAGTTAATGATCTTTTATTTAATCCTAAAGGATTCCATGAAGATCCACAGGCCAAGATAATGACCCTTAATTCCATCCTAAAGGATTTCATGAAGAATCATAACCTAAGCTAAGGATCTTTTATTCTATCCTAAAGGATTCCATGAAGAACCCAAGTTAATGATCCTTTATTCCATCCAAAAGGATTTCATTAACAACTACAGCCCAAGGTAATGACCCTTTATTTCAACCTAAAGGATTCCATGAAGAATCTCCCAAAGTAGTGACCCTTAATTCCACCCTGAAGGACTCCATGAAGAACCACAGCCCAAGGTAGTGACCCTTTATTCCAGCCTTCCAGGACCCTAAAGATCTTTCCCAACCTAAAGGATTCCATGAAGAACCCAAGTTAATGATCCTTTATTCCATCCAAAAGGATTTCATTAACAACTACAGCCCAAGGTAATGACCCTTTATTTCAACCTAAAGGATTCCATGAAGAACAGCAGCCCCAGCAATGATCCCTCATCCCAAATGTTCCCCAGCCCCTGGAAGCCCTCGGAGGAGCTGTGACACACCGTGCGGCGCAGGGAGGACACGGAGATGACGGCTGGCATTTGGATGTAGGAGCTGAACATGGTCAGGAGGCTGAGCAGGAAATCGAGGACTTGCAGGGCCAGGAATGGGATCAGGAGCCGCTCCCTCTTCTGAGGAGGAAAAGCAGCACTGGTTATTCCCGTTCCAAAGGGGAAATGGGAGCAGCTGTCAGCACCTGGAAGGGCTCAATGGTGCTCCAGGAATTAGCACTTCCCTGGAATTTGTGCAGCTGGTTTCAGTGCCAGCTGATCCACGGAAAGAAAGGGCATCAACATGGATTTTTTTAACCCCTTTGGAAAATTCTTGTGAATTCACACTCTGTGACGTTGATCCTATCAGAGTTTTCATCCCATTGTCCCTAAAACCGACCTCTGCAGAGGGAGAGCTGTGTTGTTTGGGTGTTGTTTAACACTCAGAACTCCACCACCATCAGCTCCTGGGGTTTCCACCCCCAGGCCTGGTCAGTCCTCCTCCCGAGCTGGGCAATGAGTCCCCGGGGTCACGGGGCAGTGACAGTTCTCTCACACGACCTGCCTTGCAACAGAGCAAGGAAATGAGGCAACAAAATATTTCTAAATCATAACACCCCCTTTACTTCACACCCAAACCAGGCTGGATGGAAATGTTGCCACGATCTGGTAAATGTAGGCATTTGAAGCTTTTCACAGGATCCTGAGGCTGCAAACCACCCCCTTTCCCCCTCTGGAATCAGATTTTTATCTGCTTTTTTCCCCTTCTGGTGATTCCAGGATTCTGGGGAGTTTATCTACTTTTTTTGACCATAATTCCAGTAAGTCCCATCCAAACCCTCCCTCCTGAAATGTTTGTGGGGAACGCACCTTGAGCACCCCGAGCAGGAGGTGGAGGCTGACGATGAACAGCATCAGGATCAGCAGGAAACTGGTGGTGATATCAGCTGGAAATGACAAAAGAATTGCCACATCACCAGAAGATGTCCCAACCCAACCACACCTCTGAGGGAGACCTAACCTGGCACAAGGAGTTGTGTCTGCAGGAATTGATGCCATGAATTGGAATTCACCCTCTGTTCCCTTTCTACACCCATTTTGCATCTCTCTTTGAAGGTTCTGCACCCACCAGGCCATGCAGGTTGTGAGCTCCAGGGAACCAAGGGATGGAATGTTCAATATCCCAGGCTGCAAAGTGAATGTCAAAATGACCCTGAGAAGCTCTGGAGCCTTTCCAGGTTTGGAGGAGACCTTCCTGAGCCACGTCTGGGCAGATGGCACCAGCAGTGCCACCCTCCCACCCTCCCTCTGCTCACAGGGAGCTCATTTCAATGCCATTTCAATTAATTTCAGTTGACACAAAAGGGATTTTAAATTCCCCTGCCAAATCTCCTCCAGGAACGAGCTCTGCTGATGGGAAACCTTCAGTGTGGAAAGAAGCTCTGCCCAGCGCTTCCTTCCCCCAGCACCAGGAGCCTCTTCCCTCCTCAGGGAAAATCCCTCTGGCGAGGCTGCAGCCCCCTAGGAAGCCAAAAATGCTGATCGCGAGGGGGAAGGGAGCAGCAGTGCAGGGGTGGGATACAAGTGATCCAAAAAACATTCATCCGAATGATCCAAAAACCACTTATCCTCCACTGGGAAAGGAAGCTGGGGATGGTGCAGTCGAGAAAAAGCTTTGACCCATGACCTGATAAATCCCGAGTGCAGGAGCTGTTCCTCCCCATCTTGTGAGAATTGGGACACTGAAGAGGAAGAGATCTTGGGAAAGAGCGAAGAGAAAACCCCAAATGCAGCAAACCCCGAGTGAGAGCCGTGGCGAAAATCAGGAGCACCAAGCAGCTCATTCCAAAGGCAGCCAGTGCTGCTTCCCTCCTGCTCCCGGGGCTGCGGAAAAGGCAGAATTCCAAGGCAGAACAACAACCCCAGCTTGGAGGAGCAGGGGAGCGGAACTGAGGCTGGGATGTGGTGCACAAGGAGCCAGAGATTGACACAGGAACAGCACAAACCCTACAAAAACACAGCTGGACAAAGGAGCCAGAGCCAGCCTTTGTGGGACCGGCCCTAAAGGAACCGATCCCAATCCCATGGAAACCCAAATTCCAAAAGCCTTTTCCCTAAAGAAGCCAATCCTAATCCCATGGAAACCCAAACTGCCCCACGTCTTTTCCCTAAAGGAGCCAATCCCAATCCCATGAAAACCCAGACACCCAAACACTTTTCCCTAAAGGAGCCAATCCCAATCCCATGGAAACCCAAATTCCCAAAGCCTTCTCCCTAAAGGAACTGATCCCAATCCCATGGAAACTCAAATTCCCAAAGCCTTTTCCCTAAAGGAACCGATCCCAATCCCATGAAAACCCAAATTCCCAAAGCCTTTTTCCTAAAGGAACCAATCCCAATCCCATGGAAACCCAAATTCCCAAAGCCTTTTCCCTAAAATAACTGATCCCAATCCCATGGAAACTCAGATTCCCAAAGCCTTTTCCCTAAAGGAACCGATCCCAATCCCATGAAAACCCAAATTCCCAAAGCCTTTTTCCTAAAGGAACCAATCCCAATCCCATGGAAACCCAAATTCCCAAAGCCTTTTCCCTAAAATAACTGATCCCAATCCCATGGAAACTCAGATTCCCAAAGCCTTTTCCCTAAAGGAACCGATCCCAATCCCATGAAAACCCAAATTCCCAAAGCCTTTTTCCTAAAGGAACCAATCCCAATCCCATGGAAACCCAAATTCCCAAAGCCTTTTCCCTAAAATAACTGATCCCAATCCCATGGAAACTCAGATTCCCAAAGCCTTTTCCCTAAAGGAACCGATCCCAATCCCATGAAAACCCAAATTCCCAAAGCCTTTTTCCTAAAGGAACCAATCCCAATCCCATGGAAACCCAAATTCCCAAAGCCTTTTCCCTAAAATAACTGATCCCAATCCCATGGAAACTCAGATTCCCAAAGCCTTTTCCCTAAAGGAACCGATCCCAATCCCATGAAAACCCAAATTCCCAAAGCCTTTTTCCTAAAGGAACCAATCCCAATCCCATGGAAACCCAAATTCCCAAAGCCTTTTCCCTAAAATAACTGATCCCAATCCCATGGAAACTCAGATTCCCAAAGCCTTTTCCCTAAAAGAGCAATCCTAATCCCATCCAACCCAAGCTCCCCAAGCCTTCTCCCCAGGATTTCTCCCAGCACAAGCACTCAGGACTTTGCCCAGAGAATTTCTCTCCTCATCCTGGCGTGTCCTTGGCTCCAGCTGTGTTTTCCAGCCTTTTTCTCTCCATGGGCTCCTGCCCCAGCTCTCCTGGCAGGATCCCTAATGAACTGGGCAAGTGGCCACTGCCAGCTGATTCCCAGCTGGATTTGCCACGCAGAACATGGATCAAGCCCCCCCAAACAAAACAGCAAAGGAACAAAACCCCCACAATCACAAAGGGATGGAAAGAAAAGGGAAATCAAGGGAAAATAACCATCCATGAGCTGTCTGCCTCCTGTTTGTTCCCAGAAAACAGTTGTCCTTCCTGCTGGCAGCAGGGATGGGTTGGTGCCATGGATAAATAAACAACAAAAAACCCTAAAAACCAAACAAAACCAAACAAATGAAAAACCCCCACAAAAAACCAAACAGAAAAACCAAACAAAGAAAACCCAAAAAGAAACAAACAAAAACCCCCACAAAACAAAAAAACCAAACAAAAACCAAACCAAACCAAAACAAAACACCCCCCAAAAGGCAAAAAACAAAAGCAAAAAAAAAAAATCAAAACAACCCCCCCAAACAAACAAAACCAAAACCAAACCAAACGAAAACCTCAAACAAACAAACAAAACCCCAAACAACCAAACAACCAAACAACCAAAAAAACAAACCAAACCAAACAGAAATACAGCCCAAAAATCCCCCACGAAACAGCAAAACAAGCACGCAGTGAAAGAGGAAGGAAGTCCCTGAGGTCACACTTGCGTCAGGTTCTTGGGCTCCCATCAAAAATGGAAAGTGGGAACACGTTTTATGGGAATGGGTGGATGGATGCTCCTGCTTTCCCTGTGCTGATCCTGGCCCCTGCTGGGTTCCCTGTGCCATCCCAGGAAAGCTCTGCAGGAAGGGCTTTGGGGTTTGGAAGAGGTTTGGGGTTCCAGCCTGCACTGGGGCTGAGCTGAGCCACGGCTCTGGGGCAGAGCAGCCTCCAGCTCCCCAAGGGAATATTTGGGAATAATGCTCCATGGGAAAAGTGGAAACCATGGCACTGCTCCTTGCCCAGGGTCCTCTTAGGACTCACCCAAATTCCTCTTTTTTGCTCACTGCTGATGCCTTTCAGCATGGAGCTGGGTGATTAAATCCCTCCCAACCCACACAATTCCATGATTCTGTTGGATGAACCAAACCCTCGAGTGCTGATGTAAAACAGCCCTGGGGGATCCCAGTGGTGCCTCTTTCCTTGGAAAAACGTGAACCCAACTTTTAAAACTCCACCAGACGCTGCCTATTCCTGCTTGGGTGCTTTTCCCCATTTCTGACTCCTGCCCTGGGCACGGGGGAGTTTGGAACGTGCAAGGATCTGTCCTCAGACTCCTTTTTTCCACATACACTCCAGAAAAGCAGGGAACAGCAATTCCTGGCTGCCAGGACTGTGTTTGCCCCTCTGTAGGGATGCCCAGGGTAGCGGCCCAGCCTGGGTTCCCTCTGTGCTCCGGAGTTATCTCAATTTGTGGTTTTACCCCGAAAAGTGACTCCAGGAAGGAAACACCCCTGCACGCATTGTTTCCAAACAGCTCACGTGGAATACCCTGGTTTGGCAATACTTGGAGTTTAGGGTTTGGCAATATTTGGGGTTTGGGGAGTTGGTTTTTTATTAGGTGGCACCTCCTGAGACAGCTCCAGGTCTTTGCGAGGATCTGAGCTGCATCCTGCAGGAACTGTGAGCTATGGAACAGCTTGGCTGCCTCTTCCAGCCATCAGTGGCCTGGAAGAAAACATCAGGGGCTGGGAAAATCTGGGAATGAGGGTTAAAGCTGGGAGGGATTGGGCTGATGGGGATCTGTCCAGCTGTGGGGCAGGAGATCCATGGGAATGGCTCCATGGGAATGGCTCCATAGGAATGGCTCTATAGGATTGGCACCATGGGAATGGCTCCATGGGAATGGCTCTATAGGATTGGCACCATGGGAATGGCTCCATGGGAATGGCTCCATAGGAATGGCTCTATAGGATTGGCACCATGGGAATGGCTCCATGGGAATGGCTCCATAGGAATGGCTCCATGGGAATGGCTCCATAGGAATGGCACCATGGGAATGGCTCCATGGGAATGGCTCCATAGGAATGGCTCCATAGGAATGGCACCATGGGAATGGCTCTATAGGAATGGCTCCATGGGAATGGCACCATGGGAATGGCTCCATAGGAATGGCACCATGGGAATGGCTCCATGGGAATGGCTCCATGGGAATGGCTCCATAGGAATGGCACCATGGGAATGGCTCCATGGGAATGGCTCCATAGGAATGGCTCCATAGGAATGGCACCATGGGAATGGCTCTATAGGAATGGCTCCATGGGAATGGCTCCATGGGAATGGCTCCATAGGAATGGCACCATGGGAATGGCTCCATGGGAATGGCTCCATAGGAATGGCTCCATAGGAATGGCACCATGGGAATGGCTCCATGGGAATGGCTCCATAGGAATGGCTCCATAGGAATGGCGCCATGGGAATGGCTCCATGGGAATTGCTCCATGGCACGGAGGGCTGTTGGTGGCAGTGTCACATGGCCCCCACATCCATGGGATCCGTGCGGGGTGGGATTTTTCCCCACTCCAGGCCCCCAAGGTCTCTGTCCATTGAGGAGGACTCAGACACTTCAGCGTTTCCCTGGAAATGCCCGGAATGTGAAGGGAGTCAGGACCGTGTGTGAGGCTGGAATGGTGGGAAAAGGAGAGGAGGGGAAACCAGGACTGCCAGGGGAATCCAAAGGGGATCCCAGAGGGAGTGGAAGGACCCTGAGGGTGCTGCAGAGCTTGGGTTGAGGGCCCCATCCACCAAAATTAAACTCCACCAAACCCACCCAGCCTTGGCCTAAATCAAACCCCAAGCAGAGCCTAAATTCCTTCCTGAGCTTTTGACTCAGAATTCCAATTTTCTTGGATGGAAAAGGCAGGGGGAGCAATGCAGGACTCTGGGACCCCTCTCTGCCCAGCTGCTCTCCAGCATTCCCAGTGTTGGAAACAATATGACTTTTTAACTTTTTTCTCTCTAGTTTGACTTGACTTGACTTTGCTTCAGGGAAGGGAATTTTCTTTAGTTTCTTTAGGAGGTACAGCATCACTCTAAGGAGATGGGCTCAGCACAGGGACAGAGTGGAGCAGCCCAAAGATCCCCAGAGAGATAAAAACCATCCACGGAACATGAACAGAACATCGGTGGCCATCTCCAAACATCCACCCCAGAGCACCTCTGACAGAGCTGGAGACATCTCCCCGGAAAGGACTGATAAGAAAATTGAAAAATGAAGATCTAATTTACGTCGGAGACGAGCAGATCCGTATCCAATAGAAAACTGAACACTGAGAGTTGCTCAACTCTGGACCAATGAACTTTGAAACAATACATCACTATGGGTTTTAACTGTATAAAAACTGGGGGAAAACCCTGTAGAAGCATGTGGTTTTGGAATGCTTTCCTTGGCACATCCTGATCAGTAAATAAAGTAATGCCTGATTCTCTATCACTTCAAATATAGTGCTAGAGGGGTTTTTATTTCTCCTGATTTTCAGTGACACCAGGACCCACCGATTCTGTAGTAATCCTTGTCCAGGTCTTTGCAGAAGCCCTTCCCGTTGGCCACTTCCAGGGAATACTCGATCAGCAGCAGGACACTCATGACCTGGAGGACAAAGAAGACACAATTCAGGGGCCTTGGGCCAAATTCCCATCACTGAATTTATCTCCAGGGAACAGTGGATGGATGAGTCTCCAAGTGAGTCAAACACAAAGGGTTCAAATCCCAGGAAATTTCAGGACAAAAGTTATCCATTTATCCATATTTTGGATTTAACTGCCAGCAGGAGGAGGATGGAGAAATGGCAATGTCAATGAGTTTTGTTTCAATGGTTTTTATCCTGGCTTTAGGTTTTGAAATTGCATTTTGCTCCAGAGTGGAGGGAAATGCAATAGCAGTATTCTAAAGTGTGAAAAGAAACACAAAAAGATTAAAGAACTCCCTGGAAGTGCAGCTGTGCTACTTCATTGACAAAACCACCACTTTCTGCCTTTGATTTATTTGAGGAAAATCTCCAAATACTCTTTTATTCACAGTGAACCAGAATGATATTCTCCAAGTTTTCCAACTTGACCATCAAACTCCAGGCTCCGGGGTTCATTCTATCCTGAGTTTAACAAGCTGGGAGATGGAGGCAGGTCCAGAGCTGTGGGCTCAGTCCTCGCCCTGAACTTCTCTACTCACACAGGGATGATGTGCAGGGGAAAATCCACATCTGAGCCCAGCTTTGGGAGATCTCCATGGAATCGCAAGATTTGAGTGATCTCCTGGAAGGTCTGGGGTGGAAGGGGTTGGAAAGATAACCTCATCCCATGGGCAGGGACATCTCCCACTGTCCCAGGCTGCTCCAGCCTGGCCTTGGACACTGCCAGGGATCCAGGGGCAGCCACAGCTCCTATGTCCATCCCTGCCCATCCCTGGGTGTCCCTGTCCATCCCTGGGTGTCCCTGGTGTCCCTGGGTGTCCTTGTCCATCGCTGAGTGTCCCTGGGTGTCCCTGTTCACAGGGAGGGTCTGAGCAGGGCCCAGCAGTGGCCCCAGAGGAACGGCAGGGACTGAGCCCAGGAGTTCCCCTGCACAGGAGGCAGAGCTCCTTCCCTGGGCAGTGCCCGAGCTGGAGCAGAGCCCAGAGAGCGCTGGAGTCTCACCTCTGGGATACTCCAGAGCCACCTGGACACACTGCTGTGCCCTGCGCTCTGGGATGGCCCTGCTGGGCAGGGAGGTGGCACCACTGCCCCCCGGAGTCCTCCCAGCCTGCCCCATTCCATGACTGATGCAGGAAGCTGGTCCCTATCTGCTCCCCAGATCAGCCCCAGCTCGGGCAGAGCCCACAGAACTTTTCCACCAGAGCTGCTCCAACCTTTCACCTCAACCACCACCCCGAAGGCGCCGCGGGCGAGGGGAAGCGGAACTCTGCGGTCTGGGCTCGCGTGTGCAAACTTTGGGTGATGGGAACAGCTAAAATCAGCTGCTGCAGGGCTGGGGCTGGGCAGGGAGCAGAGCATGGGGCTGTGTTTTCAGAGCGATCCAGACACACTTTGGGCAGCAGGGATGCTCGGCCAGGGGGGCTGAGCTGCCCTGCAAAGGAAGGGAAGGCCCTGCATTGCCCCAAAAGGGAGAAGCGAGGCTGGGAGTGACAGGAGCTGAGCACAGCCCCTCCCTCAGTCTCTGTGTCAGCTGCAGAAATCCTGGGAACCCTTTGAAACCAAATTCCCCAACTTTCTGAGCCCCCAGCCGTAGGTGCAGCTTCCAGAGGAGCTGTGGCACTCCCAGAGTGAGCACCCACCAAGCCACGCTGCAGCTGCCGAAGAGACAGGGACCCCTGTCCCACCCTGTCCCACCCCGTCCCACTCCTGTCCCACCCTGTCCCACCCCTGTCCCTCGGAATTTCAAATTCTGCCCAGAGTCTGAATTCAAAGGAAGGAGGTGTCAGGTTTTCCCTGGGCCTGTCTTGTTCAAGAGCCACTCTGCCATCTTCCCCTTTTTGCCACACAGCAAATGAACTTTGCAATTTGCTCGTGAGCTGCCAGGAATATCCAGATCTCGTTAATGAGGACACGACAAAGTTAACACGAGTTCAGCAGAGCAGAACAGCATTTCAGCTCCCATGGCAGCTCTGAACCCTGTCAAGGATGAAATTGCATCGATCCAAAGTGTCCTTCCAGCTGCTGGTGTCCCCTGGGATGGGGAGGATCTCGGAATGGAGATCACACCTGACTGCCAGGGCTCTCAGAGGTTTCATGTTCCAACTCCCAGCGAGGTTTTGCTTCCCCTGTTGCTGCTGGGGGTCCAACCCCTCAAGTGCCAACGTGGGAAATGTGGGCAGAAATTGCTTTTTCAAAGGAGGCCTGAGTAAAATGGATGAGCTGAGCCCTAAATATCAGTTTTGTTCCTGAAGGACAAGGGAGTGAGAGCAGGACAGCAAATCTCATCGAGCAGGACAGTAAATCCCATAGAGCAGGACAGTAAATCCCACACAGCAGGACATCAAATCCCACAGAGCAGATCCAGAGGCTGAACTTTGGTGTGAAGAACCCTCTTGGTGTCTGTCAGAGAAAAAAGAGCCCCTGGCTTCCTGGCTGGTGTTGAAATGAGCCACACAGCCCAGACCGACTGCAGTCACACAAGATAAGAACAGGGCAGGAAACCCCAGCCCAGCCCGAGAGGTTCAGGAGACTCTGAAGGCAAAAGTTGGTTTAAAATTTTCCATTTTGTGTGGAAGGAATGAGCTGAACTGGGAGCAGGCAGTGATGTCCAGGCCTTTCCCCAGCCCCAGGACACCTCTACAGCTGCTGGATGGGACCTTCCTTCACTCCTGCAGGGAGTGCACACCCACGGGGATGGATACTCTGCAGAGGAGTCTCTTGGGAAGCAGGTGGAGGAGGCTGGATGTGGTGCCTGCCCTGCGCCCCTTGCTCAGCTACTCCCACTGCAGATCCTCCCCTCAGCTCCAGCAGAAGCCAAGCACTTCTCGTTTCAGACAAACCAGGCCCTCAGACAAGCACGCAGCTCCCTTTGCAATGGCACAGCACGAGAAAGGCAGGTTTAAAACAGGAGATTTCAATTCCCAGGCCCTCCCCAGCCCTTTGTCTCTCGTTTCCTCCAGCTGGAACCTTTGGAGGACACCCCTCATCACCTCGGGGCTGCCTCTGCATGAAAGGAGCAGACACGGTGCAGACCCTGCTCCCCAAGGCTGCCCTGGCTCCACTCAAGGACTGCAGAAAATTAATTCTGTGCCTGCACAGGAGCAAATTCCCAGCCCTGGTCCTGAATCTCTCAGTCAGACACCTCGAGGTCTGTTCATGATGAGCAGGACAAACTCCTCAGGGCTGACTTTGAAAGTCACCCCCAAGTCACCTCCCAGCACCAGTGGAGCTTGGCTAATCACACAGCTCCATCCTCCCCTCATTCCCGCCCCTCTCCTTCCCCGTGGTCCCAGAATGGCCAGGATTTATCCCAGCTGTCTCTGAAGGGATCAGCAGTGAGGCAGAGCTGATTTGTGGGAGGACAAGGCACTGCCACAGAGCCTGGGAGCTCGTGTTTGATGGCACTGCCCTCACCCAGCACGGCTAGGACTCGTCCCTGGGACCTGCAGCAGGAATTTATCCCGACCCAAACCCCCAGCACTGATGGAGCAAATCAGCCAAGGGATAAATCCCCTTTTCCCTTTCCTCCCTCTGCCCAGCTGCACCAGCAGAAAGGTGCAGGAGAGGCAGGAGGAAAAAAAGGCAGATCTTGTGTGAAATCTCTTAAAGAAGTGAGACAAGACCTACCCAAGAACTACCCTGTTTTCCAAGGGAAAAGGGAAGGGACAGCTCCTGCTGCTCCAGGGCTGCAGGGGGACCGTGGAATGTCCTTCCCGAGCCACAGCTGCCATCCCATGGGACATCTGCCGGCCGAAGGTCCCCAACTCATCCTTTACTGTTATCACCCTCTTATCACCCTGAGGCCTTCCAGTCCTGACTGTGCACACCCAGAGCTGCAGGGGGACCATGGAATGTCCTTCCCGTGCCACAGCTGCCATCCCATGGGATATCTGCTGACTGCAGGTCCCCCCAGTGCCCCTCTCCTGTCCCATTCTCCCCCTGCGAGCCCCAAACCCTGACTGTACACACCCAGAGCAACACAGGGATTGTTTAGTAATCCAACCATGCCACGAACCACACCCTGAGGATGGCTGAAAGCACCCAGAGCCCCTCAGGAGCGTGGGAGAGAGGAGCCTCCAGGCAGTCCTGCTCTGCCATCCCTGCCCTGAGCAGCTTCTGCTCCTGCCTGGGAGCTGGACATGGCCCTGATCCCAATGGAAACCGAGAGAGGGAGAGGGGCAGCTCTGCCCCCACCCTCTGCTCATCCAGATCCCACATCCCTCCAGTGACCCATTCCCACATTCCCACATTCCCACATTCATTCCCACATTCCCACTGCCCATTCCCACCCAGCAGCTCCAGGCTACCCTCGCTGGACAGGAGCTCCTGCACTGAGCAGAAATCAGGAAGCAGAATGAGTTTCCCTCAGCTCCAATTGGCAGAGCCAGGAAAAAAATGGCTAAAAACTCCTCCCATCACAGCAAATTCTGCTTCTCCCTGTCCCCCACCACATTCTTTTGTCCATCCCTCTTCAGCCATTGGGTTTTCTGTTCGGGAACAGAGAACATTCCAGTGTCAGGGAACCGGAATGATCCGCAACAACGGCACCTCCTGGAGAGGTCCCACCTCTGTTTTCCTCCCTGCGCCCCCTCCCAGGCCCACAACTCACCATGTGGAAGACCCCCAGAGCCACCGTCGCTGTCTTGATGCTGAAGCAGCAGCATTTGGGGGGTTCAGGGGGGGCTTGGGGGGCCATTTTCATGTCCCTCCGAGCACTGCTGAGTTAATGAGGTCTGATTTGCAGCCGCCCCACGGAAAGCGAAGCGAGAGCGGCTCCGCTTCCTTCCTGCTCTCTGAATGTGGGAAGTCATCTACAAAGTCACATGAGGCCTTTGGGTTTCTCAGTCATGAGGAAAGCGAGACTGGGGGGCTTTTGCAACATATCTGGCACATCCCAGCTGGGAAATGGGAGCCCCAACCCTGCTCAGGTGTCCCCAAAGGGAGGTGTGGGGACAGGAGCATCGGGAGCAGGACACGGCTTTGTCCTACAAAAATCCTCAGGAACAAAAGCAAGGGGCCAAGAATTTCACCTTAAATCCCTCACTGCAAAAACCCCCAAAACCCTGCTGGTTTTGTGGTGACGCTTCGAAGTTCCTCCGTTTGAACTTCACAGTCCCTGCCAGCCAAGGCACCATTCCTTGGAATGCTCCTGGGAGTGACGCCAGAGCAGCCCTGGGCTCTGGGAGGATCTTGAGGGATCTGCAGGTCCTGTCCGAGCTCCTGGGATGTGATTTGCATCACCAGCTCCTGGAAAAGGAAAACAGCAGGATCTGAGCATGGTGGCTTTGTCCCAGTGCAGGACATCAGGGTGCCCCCCTGCCTGAACTCGCTCAAATGTGCTCTTTGCTAGAGATCTATCACTCTTCTTGTAAACAAAAAAAAGATTTTCATTCTCTTTTCGTCTTTCCCCACCCTGTGGGACAGGATTTCCTTCTTTAGAGCCCTGCAGAGCAGATTGCTCTGAGTTTTAGGATTCCTGACAAAGGTTTGATGTGTCCCAGCAGATGACACCTCTCAAGGAGGGAAATGCAGAGAAATAAAATGAGAATTGGGCAAACACTCAAAAGAGCTCTCGTGCCAGCAGGGCTGGTGCCACATCCCAAAAACATTCCCTGAATTTCCTGTTCAGTGCCTCCAAGAGTGTTCCCAGCACAGCAGTGCTTCAGCAGAGGGTCCTTTTGGTTATTTTTATGGAATTAAATGCAGAGATTCCACGTGGATGCTCCCGAAACGGAATCCAGCTGCAGATATTCCCTGCTGGATCCATGGCAGAGCAGGACAGGGAAATCTCACCAGCAGGGCCAGCACAAAGCTCCAGGTGAGGCCTGAGGGCACCGCGAGCACCATCTGCACCCCTGGAGCTGCGCTCACCCTGAGAAATAGGGTTAAAAACAAGGTTGATTTGTAAAAACAGATCATTTGGAGCATCTTTCCTTTACAACCCCACTGCAAACACAAAGGAGGATCAGGAATTTCCTGCGATATGAAAAGCTGGTTTATGGTGTGAGGATAGGGTTAAAAATAATGCTTAGGAGAAATAGGGTTAAAAATAATGTTTATTTTTCAAAATAGATAATTTGGAGCATCTTTCCTTTACAACCCAGCTGCAAACAGAGGCGTGGCTTTGCCTTCCCCACATGAAATATATTTTCTTTCTCCCCTCCAAGCCGGGTTTGGGCCTGGCTGGAAGGAGGTGCAGGAGGATCAGGAACTTCCTGTGATATGAAAAGCTGGCTTATGGAGTCAGGATAGGGTTAAAAATAATGCTTAGGAGAAATAGGGTTAAAAATAAGGTTTATTTTTCAAAATAGATAATTTGGAGCATCTTTCCTTTACAACCCAGCTGCAAACAGAGGCGTGGCTTTGCCTTCCCCACATGAAATGTGTTTTCTTTAGGGGCTGCCTCCCCTCCGAGCTGGGTTTGGGACTGGCTGGAAGGAGGTACCGGAGGATCAGGAATTTCCTGCGATATGAAAAGCTGGTTTATGGTGTGACCCTGCTCTGCACGCAAATATTCCTCCCTGTGCACTGCGCCTCGTCCTGGGAGAAGCACACAGAGCTTTCCTTGTGTGCCCGAGCATTCCAGACCCAAATTAGCTCTGGATGTGTGAAAACAAATGGGAAATGTGGCCCAGGCTGGGGCTGGGGGGGCTGGAGGCCTGGAGGGCACCGCGGGGCTGGCAGTGCCACCCCAGTGTCCCCAAAGGGAACAGAGCTGAGGGATCTGAGCTGTGGCAGTGCCACCCCGGTGTCCCCAAAGGGGACAGGGCCAGGGGATCTGAGCTGTGGCAGTGCCACCCCAAAGGGGATAGGGCCAGGGGATCTGAGCTGTGGCAGTGCCACCCCAGTGTGCCCAAAGGGGACAGGGCTGANATGAAAAGCTGGTTTATGGTGTGACCCTGCTCTGCACGCAAATATTCCTCCCTGTGCACTGCGCCTCGTCCTGGGAGAAGCACACAGAGCTTTCCTTGTGTGCCCGAGCATTCCAGACCCAAATTAGCTCTGGATGTGTGAAAACAAATGGGAAATGTGGCCCAGGCTGGGGCTGGGGGGGCTGGAGGCCTGGAGGGCACCGCGGGGCTGGCAGTGCCACCCCAGTGTCCCCAAAGGGAACAGAGCTGAGGGATCTGAGCTGTGGCAGTGCCACCCCGGTGTCCCCAAAGGGGACAGGGCCAGGGGATCTGAGCTGTGGCAGTGCCACCCCAAAGGGGATAGGGCCAGGGGATCTGAGCTGTGGCAGTGCCACCCCAGTGTGCCCAAAGGGGACAGGGCTGAGGGATATGAACTGTGGCAGTGCCACCCCAGTGTGCCCAAAGGGGACAGGGCTGAGGGATATGAACTGTGGCAGTGCCACCCCAGTGTGCCCAAAGGGGACAGGGCTGAGGGATATGAACTGTGGCAGTGCCACCCCAGTGTCCCCAAAGGGGACAGGACCGGGGGATATGAACTGTGGCACTGCCACCCCAGCGTCCCCAAAAGGGACAGGGCTGGGGGATCTGAGCTGTGGCACTGCCACCCCAAAGGGGACAGGGCCAGAGCATCTGAGCTGTGGCAGTGCCACCCCGGTGTCCCCAAAGGGAGGTGTCAGGAGAGGAGCATCGGGAGCAGGATGTGGCAGGACAACGATCTTCGGGAACAAGAGCAGAGAGCCAAGAATTTCACCTGAAATCCTTGAGAACAAAAACCCCACTGGTTCTGCGGTGTAGCCTCCACGTTCCTCCCCTTGACCCTCAGAGTCCCTGGCAGCCAAGGGAATTCCTTGGAATGCTCTGGGAGTGATGCCCGAGCAGCCCTGGGCTCTGCAAGCATCTGAGGGGGTGGCTGAGGGATCTGCAGGAACCTCAGGGATCTGCAGGAATCCCGGGGATCTGCAGGTCCTGTCCCATCTCAGAGCTTTAGGAACTCGCTCTGCTCCAAGAGGTTTTCCATGGAGTTCTGGACAAGGATTTCGGGTGCTGTGCAGTGCCTTGCCCCGAGTCCTGCCTGGAAGCCATTCCAGGTGGGATCTGTCGTTGGATCACCTCCAGCACCTCCCACCGGAGAGAGCCAGGAGAGGCTCGGACAGGTCCCTGCCCTTGTCCCCAGCCCTCATGAGCTGCTCCTCAGGGAAAGCAGGGCTGGAGGGTGGGGCAGGACTGGGAATAAATCCAGTAGGCCAAATTAATATAAATATGCCAAATAAAATAAATAAAAACTGAAATAAATAAACTATAATAATAAAAT
>VZRL01012169.1:582996-597182 GCA_013397895.1 Origma solitaria | reverse complement strand
ATAAATATAATAATGTAGTATGATAGATATATATTATATTATAGGAATAGAAATGAATATAAAAATATATCTATAAATATTTCAAATAAATCTAGTAGTAGATATCCAAGCTCCCAAAGGCCCTGGTCTGCTCTCAGGTTTATTAAGGCAGCCCCGTGTCCCCTGTCCAAACCTCTCTGCTCCGTTCAGCCCTGGCTTGGGGCATTTGCTGCTCATGGAAGGGACAGGAGGGGACAGCCCTGGGAGCAGGAGGTGGGATTGGGACACAAAGCTTTGGGTCCTTGCTGCCTTCCCAGCTGGGCTCACAGAGCAGCAGGAAATTCCCGAGTTTTTCCCGGAGCTCCTCCAGAGCTGAGCTTTGCTTCAGCTCCTGCAGCAGGTCCTGCTTCTCACGAGCCCTGGTCCTGCTCATCCCGGTCTGGCACCGGTAAATGTTCTGTGGAAAATGTTCTGTGGAAAATGTTCTGTGGGAAATGTTCAGTGGCAAATGTTCAGTGGGAAATGTTCCATCTTTCCTTCCCCATTGGCTTCCCCCAACGCTTGGCTCGGTGGATTCCCTCTCCAGGAGAACCCAAACAACACTGGGAGGGCTCCAAGGAGGGAAATATTCCATTTATTGCCAGCAGGGCAAGAAATCCCTGCCAGAGCTTGGCACTGGGGCTGCCACCACAAATTCCTGCTGCACACCGGGCGGGATCGGGCGGCTGCCGCTGCCAGGGAAAAGGGAGAGGCTGGTGAAGGGCTGGGAAAGGGCTTCGGCTTCTGGAGGGCCCTCACTGAATGAAATGGAATTTAAAAAACCCCACATCACTTTGCACGGGGAGTTGGATAAAAATGGGGATGCAAAGGGTGGGATGGAGGTGAGGAGCTGTGCGGTCACGGAGTCACAGCATCTGCCAGATCCCAGCTGGAAGTGCTGGGGGGCACGGGGGCACGTGGGGCTTTCTCCAGAAGCCATAGAACCATAGGATCATGGAATGGATTGGGTTGGGTTGGGAGAGACCTTAAAGCTCATCCCATAGCAGGGACACCTCCCACTGTCCCAGGCTGCTCCAGCCTGGCCTTGGACACTGCCAGGGATCCAGGGGCAGCCACAGCTTCTCTGGGAATTCCAGCCCAGCCCTCCCCACTCTCCCAGGGAGGAATTCCTTCCCAAGATCCCATCCAGCCCTGCCCTCTGGCACTGGGAAGCCATTCCCTGTGTGCTGTCCCTCCATCCCTTGTCCCCAGTCCCTCTCCAGCTCTCCTGGAGCTGCTGTCCTGTCCCTACCCTGTGTCCCCAGCCTGTCCTGCAGTGTCCAAACCCCCCCAGAGCCCCACCCCAGAGGTTCCCAGCCCGGCAGGGTTCTAGGGCTGCTGCCAACATTCACCAGAAGGATTTGCAAGTGCCAGAAATCATTAATTTCTGAGTAAGAAACTCCACCCCTCCACATCCCTCTGCAGCCAGGAGCTCTCTGAGGGCTCCAAACACAAAATGATCATTTTGCTGATTTGGAGGGACATGAGAAGCTCTCCATTAATGTGACTTTCAGCCAGCAGCTCATTCTGCTTTCTGCCTGTGCTGCTGTGGGTTTGGCCGTTTTTTTCTCTTTCCCTCCTCATGCTGGGCCCTGCTTTATTCCTTGCACTAGGATTTATGGCTGCTCTCATCCCTGCTTTATCCCTTCGTTCTATTTTGCATCAGCTTTGCTATGCTCGATGGCCACGCAGCCTCCCTGTGGATCCCCTGCCTGTGTTTTATCCATTACCTTGCACGGCTCCTGCCTTCCTCAGAGATCAGAAATAATCATCTGGAGGATATTGGAGTGCTCCCAGAGGTAAAATCCATTGTTTTCATTCTGCTGGATGGAGGGAGCTGCTGGTTGAGCTTCTCCTCACAGCTCTGCAGGAACAGGACGATCCTTGGGTTTGAAAGGAGGCAGCAATTTCCCCTCATTATTAAATGAATCAATTAACCACGGCTTCTGTTGAATTGTTATTCATGGAGAGATCCCTCCCACCTTGATAAAGCCTGAATAAAATTAATTGCTGGGTTCAACTTCCCAGCAGGAGGCTTCACAGGATCGTGGAATGGTTTGGGTGGGAAGGGATTTGAAAGCTCATCCCATCCCACCCCTGCCATGGGCAGGGACACCTTCCACTGCCCCAGGCTGTTCCGAAATGCTGCTCCTTAAGCTGGAGCTCATTCCTGCTCGGAGGGTCTGATCTGAGATCTTTGGGAGGATTCCTGCTTGGAAGAGCCTGGATGAGGAGCCTGGGGCAGACTGCTCATCAATAACTCCCTGGCAGAGAGGGATCCTTTTTCCATCTCCATCACGGAGGAAACCATGACCTGTGGGTGCACTATTCTGAGGTTTCTTTCTTCTTTCTCATGAATCATAGGGGGAATAAAGATAAGCTGAATTCTTCTGGCTCTTTCTAATCTATGTTTTGGTACTGGGTGCTGTAAGGGTTCAGCCAATCCCCCCAGGGGGTGGATGGCTATGAACCAATCACTGCTAGACTCTTAATGCCTCTATAAGAAAAGAAAAAATAATAAAATCGCTCTTGCCACTTCCGTCAGTGTCCCGTCTGCCTCGATTTACCCACGAGCTCTCAGCAACAATGACCCAGATCAGCCCCAAAACGGGGAGGGTTTGGGGGCTTTGAGTGTGCCCTACACCCGCTCGGGGTGGGGAGGCTGGGCCTGGGAGGGGCTGGGACAGGAGGTGATCCCATGGGCAGGCACAGCCCCAAAAAGTGCTGCTGGAACGGCTCTGGGCTCCTGCAGTTCCAACACAGCCCAGGGAGCATCCCCGGGGCTCCAAGGGCTGGGAATGCTGGGGAGTTGGATCCTGTTCCAGCACAGGGAGCAGGTTAGGCCAGCAGACAAAACTCCGCAGGAGAAATTCACGTCCTGAGCCAAATTCACCTCCTCCGAGGGCAGAGAGGAGCCCAGACCACAAGCACAGAAGGTGTTGAAGTCTAAACCCAAATACTGGAAGCCCAAAACTCAGCTAAGGAGAAGCTGGAACTCTCCACAAAGCATCACAACTTTGCAGAGTTTTATTTTTTAAAAAAATTCTCCTCCCACAAATATAAGAACGGGAACATTTTGTTTTTCCGCTTTCCAAATGAGACATTTCACCTCCTCAGGTTGAGAAAACATTTGACCTCGGAATATGTCTCAGAGTTATATATGGGGAAAAAAACCCTGCAGCAACCAAATCAAAATGTTTCACTTGACCAGATTTTGACAGCCTGGTTTTTCAAGACACCACACTTTTGAAGCCTTTCCTTTCAGGTTGACTTTCTTTCTTTTTTATTTCCAATTCAGAACTGCCCAAGGCCCAGAGTTCAGTTTTTTGCAGCTGTAATTAGCCAGAGCTTCTCTACATCTCTCAAGAACCCAATCAATGATGATTTGAGTGAACTACAGAGGCCTTGCAGGAATTGAAATCGGGGAGAGGCCTTAAGCTGATTTTCTGCCCAGAGATTAATTTCATTGTGGGAAATCCCATCAAATGGGATTTATCCTGCTGTCCCTGGCCCCTTGTGCCTGTCCTTATTAAGGGGCTGAGCTCAGAATTCCTGCTCCCACTGAGTTAATGAGGCCTTGGGATGGGATTTGGATGCGGTTTGGAACAAAGCGGGCGCAGCTCTGGGGTTTGCACAGAGAACCATCCTTTGTTCCCCTCATCCTTCATCCCAAACATCCACATCCACTGCAAAACCCTGCAGGGACTCCAGGGAAATGGCTGGAAGTGCCAAAAATCCTAAATATCCACATCACACTGCAAAATCCTGCAGGGATTTCAGAGAAATGGCTGGAACTGCCAAACATCCCCAACATCCACACCACACTACAAAATCCCACAGGGATTCCAAAGAAATGGCTGAAATTTCAGTGAAATTCCTGCAGGGACTCCAGGGAAATGGCTGGAAGTGCCAAACATCCCAAACATCCATGTCCCACTGCAAAATCCTGCAGGGATTTCAGAGAAATGGCTGGAAGTGCTAAACATCCCAAATATCCACACCACACTGCAAAGTCCCAACGGGATTCCAGGGAAATGGCTGGAATTTCAGTGAAATTCCTGCAGGGATTCCAGGGAAATGGATGGAATTTCAGTGAACTTCCTGCAGGGATTCCAGGGAAATGGCTGGATGTGCCAAACATCCCAAATATCCACACCCCATTGCAAAATCCCTGCAGGGATTTTGGGGAAATGGCTGGAATTTCAGTGAAATCCCTGCAGGGATTCCAGGGAAATGGCTGGAAGTTCCCCACCCTGGGCTGCTCCCCAGGCTCTCCATCCTTCAGGGAATCCTGGAATGGTTGGTGTGGGAAGGGACCACCCCTGCCATGGTGGGGACACCTTCCCTGTCCCAGGTCACCCCGAGCCACACCCTGACACTCCTCAGGCAGAAGATTCTCTGCTACCTGAAAATTTCAATTTGGGTGACATTTTGTGGAGCAGTTTTACTCCAATTGGAGTTTTTCCAGCAAAATCAAGGATTCTGTGGGACTGAAACACTGAGTCCTCATGGGGGCACTTTGAGTCGTTTTAGGGCTTTAGCTTAAATATGGAACAAAATGCAACCTGATGGGGAATTTTGAGACAGGGCTCCTTCAAATAAAGTCCAGCTGAAGTCAGGCAGGGTGGAGATATCAGCTTAGACTGAATCTATCTCAGAGTTAAACAATTCCTCATTAAAATGAACCTTGAAAGGGTTTAAAACCTTGACGATCAGAGCGAGTTGCATTAAACCTTGGGTTCAAAGCCTCAGTGGTCACAAGGAGTTTCATCCCCACGAGTGGAATTTATAACAAGAATTTTAAAATCACGATCAGAAGTTCTTCAAAAGGATTGAAAGGAATTTCTGGGAGAGTTTCTCAATGCAGTTGTGGAGCTGTGGAGTTGATTGGATCTTTTTTTAGGATTTCAGTGGAGGAAAAGAACAGAAAACATTTGGCAATCACGGAGCCATTCTTCTGCAGCACCACAGCCTGAAGAGAACAAAACACGGAGCTGCCGCTTCCTCTCCTTCCTACGCTCCAAGGAAAATGATGGAAGCAGAGTTTTTTATAAACCCAGCAGGAGAAAGGAGTGGAGTTTGAATTTCCATCAAATTCACCGATGACTCCATCTGTTTTCTATCGATACAGCTGGGATGGCCCAGAGATGGGGCTGATGGGGAGTTTTTCCAAATAAAAATCCATTCCTTACGTATCCGTTGGCTGTTCCGACGAATTTCCAACATTCCTCAGGTTTGGGAGCAGCTCCAGAGGAGCCCCATCAGCTGGGAGCTTCCTCTGGTGCTGGTGCATGGCCAAAACCCTACCCTGATTTCCAGGTTTTCTCCTCAGAGCTGGAATTTCAGCCCAGGAGTCTCAGAAAGATTCAATTCTGGCAATTCCTCCTTTTCTGGTGCCTTTGGAACCAACCCTTGCGTCCCAATCCATCCTTTGGGGCTGTTCCCTTCCCTGCTGGATACACTCAGTGAGTTGGAAGGAAAAGTTTGGTGAACTTTATTTTTAAATCCTGGAATAAATTTCTTCTGCTGAAAAGTTTTGTTCCTCTAAAGCAGCTGTGTCCCAAATAAATGGGATTTTTTTCCCCCAATGGTTTGGACTCTTCGATCAGAGAAATCACCCTAACTGATTCTCCTGCCATCTGTCGAGGTTTGACCCTGCTGGCCAAATGCCAGGCACCTACGATGTCTGCTCTCTCTATTCTCTCCTGCCACAACTGTGCACAGAAGAAAAAACTAACACAAACACACTGGACTCGTGAGTTGAGATAAGGAATTGGTGGGAGGACGCACTGACACAGGGCAGAAACAGGTAGAAAACTTGAAGTTGCAAAGTGATTTATTAACCTAACAGAGTTGGAGGGTAAATCAGAGGTACAAATAAGCTCTTAAGACACCATTTCTTCACTCAGCCCCCGTCCCTCTCAAGGGACTGCTTCTCAGCTCACTCCCCTCCCTCACTCCAACCAAGGGTAAATCAGAGGTACAAATAAGCTCTTAAGACATTAGTCTGTCCATCACCACAATTCTTCTGCTACACTGTTTCTCTCCTCACCCCCCTCCCTATTAAGACACCATTTCTTCACTCAGCCCCCGTCCCTCTCAAGGGACTGCTTCTCCGCTCACTCCCCTCCCTCACTCCAACCAACAGCTCCAGTGTTGGGGCAGGGCATGGGGGTTTTTTTGGTCAGGATCAGTCCACCAGGGAGAAGAGTCCTCTACTTAGCCATGGGGGTCCCTCCCACGAGAGACAGTCCTGTGCAAACTTCTTTGGCATGGGTCCAAGCTCATGAGCAGCAAATCTGCCCAAACCTGCTGCAACATGAGTTCTTGTCCATAAGGTGCAGATCCCCGAGCTGAGGCCAAGCTGTTTCCATCCCAGGAGCCGAGGCCAGGCTGTTTCCATCCCGGGAGCAAGGCCTTTCTCTCTCCTGCAACTCTCAGTCTCTGGGACTCGCACTGGATCACAGCTTCCTGCAGGCCTCCACCTGCTCCTCTGGCATGGGCACCTCCCCACAGGCTGTGGGGGGTTCTCTGCATCCCCTGGACTCCATGGGCTGCAGGGGGACCACCTGCTCCCCCATGGTCTTCACCACGGCTGGCAGAGGGTTTTCAGCTCCGGTGCCTAGAGCACCTCCTCCCTCACCTTCTCCACTGACCTTGGTGCCTCCATGTTGTTTCCCTCATATATTTTTACCTCCTCCTCCTCCTCTGGCTAAAAAGAAGTGTGTGCTCACATTGTTTTGATTTCTTCTTACATATGTTTTCACAGAGGCGTAACTAACATCTCTAATTGGCCCAGGTTTGGCCAGGAGCATGTCCATCATCTTCAGAGCCATCAGAGATTGGCTCTGCTGGACATGGTGGAAAACTTCCAGAACCTTCACCCAGAGCACACAGGAGCCATCTTTGTACCCCACCCTACTCACTAGCAAAGACCGGGCCAAGCAAAACCACCACACCATCTCTGTGTCCAGTTGCCTCTTTTTTGGGATAGTGCCTCAGGATTCCTGGGGTTTTTCTGTCTGTGTGGATGAATCCTTGGAAATCCAAGCCTATGGGACCATTCCTCTGCTGGCTGTGGGGGTGAAATCCCTTGACACAAATCCCTCCATCCCATGGCCACAGGGAATTCCTGCTGAGGGCTCCCCCCATCCCCCCAAGAATTCCCTGGAGGAATTCCTGATTTCCAGGTAGAGGAACCTCTGCTGGGGCAGCTCCACCCCAAAGAGTGGGGGTGGGAATCCTGAGAATCCCTGAGTTGCCCTCTCCTCCCTCCTGGGCACCCACGGAGGAGCTGATCTCCAAAATCCCACACTCCCGAACAGCCCCAAACCCCAAAGAGGACACTCCTGAAAAGCCCTGAAACACCCAAAGGGGACATTCCTGGAAAGCCCCAAAAATTACACTCCTGGAGAGCCCTAAAACCCCACAAGGGAACAATTCTGGAGAGCTCCAAAACCCCGAAGAGGACACTCCTGGAAAGCCCAAAAAATTACACTCCTGGAAAGCCTGAAACCCCACCAGGAAACACTCCTGGAGAGCTCCAAAACCCCAAAGAGGACACACCTGGAAAGCCCCAAAAGCGACACTCCTGGAAAACCCCAAAACCCCCAAAGAGAAGACTCCTAGAAAACCCCAAAACCCCAAATAGGACACACCTGGAAAACCCCAAAACTCCAAAGAGAAGACTCCTAGAAAACTCCAAAACCCCACAAAGGGAGACTCCTGGAAGGCCCCAAAATGACACTTCTGGAGAGCCCCAAAACCCCAAAGAGGAGACTCCTGGAAGTGCCACCTCGGAGGGAGGACCACAAATCCACACCACAGGAATTCCAGGAGGAGCCTTCGCCTGACTTTCCCAATCCCCATCACATTCCCAAGGAACGAGAGCTCCTGGAAGGGGACGGGAGCTGTCCTGTCCTTGCAGGCCCCAGGGGGCCCTTCCCTGCTGCCACAGCCTCCAGTTTATCCCAAATCTGCTTTTGAGGGCCAAATCCTGTTTATTTCCTGTTGGGGAGGATGAAATAGGAAAGTCTTACAAATATGATTACCTGGCAAAAGATGCTGAGAATATGGAAACTGTAAGCAAGATTGAAATGAAGACAAGCTTTGAGATACCAAACCCCAGGTACTGAACAACTGGAAAACAATGGCATGGCCACTGAAGGTAATCCCCTTTTGATTAAACAATCCCCTCTGCTTGCAGAGAGGTCCAAGGATCAGAGCAGACCCTACCAACTTGAGAGAGGGTCCAAAAAGCAGTTTTTAGGGTTTAAAATACAATGCCGTATGGTAATGCAATGACTCTTATAGGCTGTATGTAAATGTTGTAGGATTTGTAGCTTGTTCTAGATTGGTTAGTGAAAATTAGAATATTCAGCACAGAAGATGATTTATTGTATTGTAAACGGCAACCACGGCATTCTATTCTGTATTCGATCCTCTTTCTTCTCTCTTACTCTGTCACCTCTCTGCCTTGCTCTGAGCTGTGTCTGGCAGCTCCCAGCAGCTCCCCTCCCCCCACGCCCTCTCACAATAAACCTCATGCTCTAAGACCAAACTTCAGAGATCTCTCGGCTCCGTGCTGGCCGTCCGAAACAAACCGACCCAAACACCACAGATGTCAATCCTACAATTTGCCATTATTGTCCTCGCTTTGCTTTCTTGGTGCTGTTTTCCCTCCACCAATTCCCAGACTGGGAACACAAACCACCCTGGCTTCAGTCCATCCTCCAAAAGAGAGGATTTGCTGTGGTTTTATCCCAGAAGAACCCCAAACTCCATAGGAATGTCAGGAAAAGTCATTGATATTCCTGCCTTTTCTCCCCAGAACAATTCCCTATCTCCAATGTTTTCCTGCAGCTGTGGGGGATAAGAGATGGAGCTGCTCTGAGGTGACAAAATGGGATTTTTAAATGAAGAAATTAAAGACCAGAACCTCTTTTTTGGAATAGAAAGAAACAACTTGAACTCCCTCCAAAAGGAAATTAGCCCGGTAAAAACCTGAGAAATAAATACAGCTCAATTGCCCATGGAAAGGGGAATGAAATTGGATTTGTTTCCATTCAGGGGTTCTGGTTGCAGGGAGAATTCTTAAAAGGAAAAGCCCAAATAAAGTCATAAAAGGTAATTTTGCCACACCAAATCCTTGATATTTTGTGGAATTGTTGTTATTTCCCTTCCCTCCCTCGGCAGAAAAGTTCAAGCAGATGAGATTTTATTCCATAGGGAATTTCTGATGTTCCAAAAGGTCAAACCCAGCTTTGTTACAGGTGGAATTAATTAATTCATTATACCTGCAGAGAATGAGGTTCACCTGTCCCCATTAACTCTTTAAATGCAGGGAGGCCTGGCAGCCACTTCTGCTCTGGGAAAGGCACAAAATGTTGGGAATTTTTCCCAGAAGGACAGAACTCCCTCTTTCCCAGGATAGGGGGGATGCTGCAGGTTGGATCTCAGTGGGAAAAGCTCCAATTCTTATTTCAAACCCCAAATTTCCTCATTTTCTTCAGTCATTTCCACCTCAATTCTGCCTGTTTATCAGTGCTGTGTTTAACTGCAGGTCCAGAAAGGATCCAAGGCACCACAAAAGGATTTAGGGAGAAATCCCAAATAGGATAAATCCTAAAAAGGAGAAATCCTAACTCTGATTCCCTACCCTGGGAGCACTGGCTGCAGTTGTTCCATAGGAGCAGATCCTTGGGAACCCTTTTTCCCAATAAAATGCAGCCTTTTCCCCTTGCCCACCTCCCCCTGTTGTGTAGCCTGGAAAAGCTTTGGGATTTGTAAGAGCTGGGGTTTGATTTCCATCAAATTTCACCAAAACCCCTCATTTTCATCCTGAAATTCTTTTTCAGTAGGTGAGGTGAGAACCTTGGCTGAAGGGCCAGGCTTGGAACGCTGAGGTTTGGATTGGGAATCAGCTCTTGGCCTCTCCATGAATTCTCACAGCTTTTCTTGGGTCCGTGCCTCAGGCTGGGAATTCACCTGGCATTCCCAGAATCCAGCAAGGACACAAAAATGGGAGGGAGCTGGGGGAAAACTGATTTCCAGGAGCCTAAACACGGCCAGAAATGGGGCAGGGGGCCCTGAGTTCACCCCAGAGTTTAGGTTTTGGGTTTTGCTTCAGTTTTTTCCTTCTGATCTCACCCCCTTTACTTGCATCCCAATTCCTTCATCAGCACCACGGATTGAAACGGGATCCTGTGCACACAGAAAGGCTGACCCGGGAATATTCTGATTCTGACCCGGGAATATCCTGATTCTGACCCAGGAGTATTCTGATCTGGGAATATTCTGATGCTGACCCAGGAATATTCCGATTCTGACCCAGGAATATCCTAATTCTGACCAAGGAATATCCTGATTCTGGCCCAGGAATATTCCAATCTGGCCCTGGAATATCCTGATTCTGATCTGGGAATATCCTGATTCTGACCCGGGAATGTCCTGATTCCGATCCAGGAATATTCTGATTCTGACCCAGGAATATTCTGATCTGAGAATATTCTGATGCTGACCCAGAAATGTTCTGATTCTGATCCAGGAATATTCTGATTCTGACCCAGGAATATTCTGATCTGAGAATATTCTGATGCTGACCCAGAAATGTTCTGATTCTGATCCAGGAATATTCTGATTCTGACCCAGGAATATCCTGTTTCTGACCCAGGAATATTCTGATTTTATTTGTGCTGGAGCTGCCCCTCTGACTTCACCAGCCATACCTTCCTGGCCCCCAGAACACCCTGAGTGACTCTTCCCCATGTCCCATCCCTGGCTGGGATGGAATTCCTGCACTTTCCCAGTCACTCCAGCTTTCCAGCTTTCCAGCTTTCCTGCCAAGCAGAGGTATGCTTTCCCCTGAACCTTTTCCCTCCAATCGCAAAGCTTTCCAGCCCCACATCCAGAGATTCCAGCTGTTTGCTGCCTCAGCCCTGGGAATGAGCTGCCAGTGTGGATCAGCAGCCTGTGGAAGGAAAACACAGCCCTTCCCTAAAAACCTGTGCATTCCCAGGCCTCTGGAGTGGGATGAATGGAACCTCAGTGTGCATTTTCCTCCACGGGCCTGGTGCCTCTGACCCTGATCCCAACAGATCCCAGCTGTGCTCCCAAAGGGATTTGTGGCACCGGGAAAATGTCCCAGAAATGCAGCCGGGGCTCCAGGAACACATTCCCAGGGGTAGGGGCTCCTCGGGAAGGTGTTTTGGAAAAGCACAAAGGGGGATTTGTGCTGGTCCCTGTGGAGGCCTTGGGACACCTTGTGCCATAACAAACCAGTTTGGGGTGGGAATTGACACCTCCTCCGGGCTGTCTACGGGACTGGAGCACGTTCCTGCTGCTCTGGGCATTCTGGGATGGCTCAGGGACAATTCCAGCCCTGCTTCTCCCAGAATTCCTGATGATCCTTCAGCCCTCACAGAATGATCTGGCTGTGCCCAGGGAGAGGCCTCGATCCCATCATTCCTACACCAGAGCCCCCTTTGCACCAAGCACATCCATCCTGCTGTCCTGCAGGGATTGGGAGAAACATGGAAAAAGGGCCCAGGAATTGGGAATTCCATGCCTAATCCAAAGGGAGAGCCAGAAGTCATCAAATGAAGGGAGCAAAGCCAAGGAGAGGATTCTCCACTGATGTGAACATCCTTGGGCAGAATCGGGATGTGAAATTCCTGCCATGACTTGTTAGGGAAGGATGGATGAGTTCAGGGATGAGAAATCTTCATCAAACCCATACTCAGGGGGCAAAGGAGGGGATTCTCCACGGATATGAACATCCTTGGGCAGAACCGGGATGTGAAATTCCTGCTATGACTTGTTAGGGAAGGATGGATGAGTTTGGGGACACCCCAATATTAGCCTGGGATAAAGCAGGATTTGGGGTAACTCCCAAGGTGGTGGGAAATGCCTTCCAGGGCAGAGCAGTGGCCCGGGGCTGTCCCTGGGAAGTGCCAGAAGGAATTCCAGGAGGTGCCATGAGGGAACTCCAGCAGGTGCCATGCAGGAATTCCAGGAGGTGCCATGCAGGAATTCCAGGATGTGCCTTGAGGGAATTCCAGGAGGTTCCATGAGAGAATTCCAGGAGGTGCCATGAGGGAATTCCAGGAGGTGTGCTGAAGGTTGAGAGGAGGGCAGAATTTTTCCCTGTTCTGTTGCTAGGTAACCAATAACCAGATATTTAAGGACCATTTACTCTTTTGTTAGAGATAAAGGACGTGGCCAGGGTGTGGTGAGGGGAAGAGAGATCTGGCCATCCTAACTCGCTCACTGGCTTGCCGGATTTGGAGGAGAGAGCAGTGAAAAACCTGCTGCTTCCTTTTAGCTGCGACTGTGGAAAAATCCCGGCTCTGCCCTGCTTTCTCTACCTGGTGGGTGAGCTTTCATTTGGGAAAGGGGCATGGAATTCCAACCCCCTTTTCCTCTCCTGGAGGGCGCATTTTCCTGGCTGCGCTCACAGCTGCCGCTGCCCTGCACCCCGCCTGCCAGAACACACTGCCACAACTAGGGAGTTCCTGCCACCTTTTTGCTGGGTGGCCCAGGTGAGCCCATCCTGCCACTCCATCTCCCTGCTCTGAGCTCCCTGCCCAGCCTGTCCTGCTCATGCCATCCCTGCCCAGCCTGTCCTGCTCATGCCATCCCTGCCCAGCCTGTCCTGCTCATGCCATCCCTGCCCAGCCTGTCCTGCTGTGCCATGCCTGCCCAGCCCATCCGCCATTACCCACGTGACACAGACCTGCCCTCGCCCCACAGCGCCCCCTGCAGGCACATGGGAGTCACTGCACCTCCCCTGCCCAGCCGGGAGCCAACAGCGCCCCTGCTGGCTGTGACCGGGACTGCACCAAAGGGACAGTGCCTGGCAGCCCAGGGACATCTGCCACCGGGGTTGGTTTTGTTTGTTGTTACTATTGTTGTTACTGATTGTTTGCCTCGTTATAGGTACTAGAAAAGAACCATTATTCTTTTTCCCATATCTTTGCCTGAAAGCCCTTGATTATAATAATTTGGAGAGAAGGGGGGGGTGGGTCACATTCTGTATTTTAAGGGAGGTTCCCACCTTTCTTAACAGACACCTGTCTTTCAAACCAAGATAAGGTGTCATGAGGGAATTCCAGGAGGTGCCAGAAGGAATTCCAGGAGGTGCCAGAAGGAATTCCAGGAGGTGCCAGAAGGAATTCCAGGAGGTGCCAGAAGGAATTCCAGGAGGTGCCAGAAGGAATTCCAGGAGGTGCCAGAAGGAATTCCAGGAGGTGCCAGAAGGAATTCCAGGAGGTGCCAGAAGGAATTCCAGGAGGTGCCAGAAGGAATTCCAGGAGGTGCCAGAAGGAATTCCAGGAGGTGCCAGAAGGAATTCCAGGAGGAATCCTGGTGTGATCCCTTCGACACCCAAAGGACCCCAGAGCCCCCTCCCAGTATGGGCTGATCCAAGCCCTGGTGCCACAAAGCCAAGCCTAGTGAATCCCAATTTGCATCCCTAAGGAAAATCCAGGAGCCAGATCCCATGGATTTTTGTGGCTCTCCCCAGGCACCAGGACAGATTTGCTCTGTATCCCTGCCAGGGGGGACGAGTTTGTTCCTCTGCCAAAGTCACCAGGAATTGCCAAGGACAGGGACCTTGGAGTGCCCTGGAATGTCCCCAAAGCTGGGACAGGGCAGCTGTTCCCGTGAATGACCCAGGTGGGAACATGGGATTTGTTCCTTTGCCAGGGTTTCCAGGTGTGCTTGGCTGGAGGCACCTGCTGAGATCCCGGGACATTTGGGGTGGATGGAAGGGAAAATGATCCTAAATGTGGGTCAGGCAGTGGTGCTTCCCAACCTGAGAGCTGGGAGCAGCTCCTGGCCCTTCCCTCTGCCGCAGTTTCCAAAAAAATGGGAAGACAGCCAAGGACTCCCTTCCCGAAACTTTCCCAAATATATTAAAAAAATATACGAAATATATATATTAGACATGTAAAATAGATCTAAATATATATAAATATATATAAATATATATAAAGAAATAGAAATATATAGAAATGTATAGAAATATTTTTAAATTAATATTTATTTATTTATTTTCCAAACTACTGCTATCAATGTGAATACCACAGAATATCACATCCAATGGAAAGAAAAGGCTGCTGTGCCTCCAAGAATTCCAGGTGAGCTCCAGTGGGAAGAGCCAAGAGCCT
>VZRL01012169.1:543165-567980 GCA_013397895.1 Origma solitaria | reverse complement strand
GGACAGGGATGGACAGGGAGGGACAGGGAGGGACAGGGAGGGACAGGGATGGACAGGGAGGGACAGGGATGGACAGGGAGGGACAGGGACAGACAGGGATGGACAGGGATGGACAGGGAGGGACAGACAGGGACAGACAGGGATGGACAGGGATGTCACCTCTGGAAGGGTGGGAATTGTCCCCGCTCTGCTGGGTTTGACAAAGCTCAGTTTTGTCACACTGGGAAAAATCCCCTCTGGAGCTGCTCTGTGGGGTCTGAGTGGGATTAGGAACAGCCAGGGCCCCACGGGGCTCACAGGGAGGGGTGTAACCCATAAATCCGAGGAGCTGTGCCCACCCCAGCCCCAAAAAATCCCAATCTAGGCTGCCAGCAGGGATTTGAAATCCAGCCCCAAGCAGGGAAAATCCCCTCTAAAACTCAGCCACACTCCCGAAATCTGGGGACTGGGAGGAATGAAAACATCGGGGCTGGCTTTGCTTTCGCTCCCAGTGTTTGCAGAGTTCCCCACAAGGTGCCCCACGGATCAGAAACACTCCATAATCCCGGAGCGAGGCCTGGAGTGCTGCTGGATGTGGGAAAAGAGCAGCGTCCCCACAGCTGGCTTGGAAAAGAGGCTGAAAAGGGGAAAAACCAGAAAGAGTCAAATAAAAATGGGGGAAATGGCAGTGGAGGAGGCTGGAATAGCAATACATTCCAGCCCCGTCCCTCCTCGGCTCCGGGGAAACGTGGGGGAGACCCAGCGAGTATCCAAACCCTGGAAACTCAGCAAGAAGGGCTGGCAATACCAGCAAATTCCCCAAATTCTCCTGATTTCTGCAGGAATAAACTGGTGGGAATTTCTGCTGTGTTTGGGGCAAGGCAGCCAGGGAGGAACAGCCACAAAACTTCCTGGAGAAACCTCACCCTCCTCATCCTTTCGAGATTCTGGGGAGCAGAGCCCAGGATCAGATAGGTACAGGGTTTAGGATCACACAGGTACAGGGGGTTTAGGATCACACAGGCACAGAGGGTTTAGGATCACACAGGTACAGAATTTAGGATAACACAGGCACAGGGTTTAGGATCAGACGGGCACAGAGTTTAGGATCAAAGAGATACAGGGTTTAGGATCACACAGATAGAGAGGATTTAGGATCACACAGGCACAAGAGGTTGAGGGTCAGACAGGTACAGGGTTTAGGATCACACAGGTATAGAATTTCGGATCATGCAGGCACAGGGGGTTTAGGATCACACAGGCACAAGGGGTTCAGATTCAGACAGGTACAGATTCTATGATCACACAGGTACAGAATATAAGATCACACAGGCACAGAATTTAGGATCGCACAGGTACAGGGGGTTTGGAATCACACAGGTACAGAGGGTTTAGGATCACATGGGTACAGAATTTAGGATCACACAGATACAGATTTTAGGATCACACAGGCACAGGGGGTTTGGGATCACACAGGCAAAGACAGAATTAGGATCAGACAGACACAGAGGGTTTAGGATCACACAGGTACAGAATTTAGGATCACAAGGACAAGTTGAACACCTCCATGACTTTTCCCAGTGCTGGAACACTCTCTGGGAATGCCCCTTTCCCACAGCTATTTTCGCTGTTAACCCTTCCCTTTCCCACTGCAGACCAGAGTGGGAATTTCTGGGATCTTCCCCAAAACCAGGATCCCAACGTGGATCCGGTGCTCGAAGGTGGCACCCCGGGCTGTCCCTGTCCCTGCAGTGTCAGGGACCGGGGGCAGGGCAGGGACCTTTTCCTGGTGGCTGTTCCCAAACTGTCGCTGGGACCGTCCCCTCCCCAGCCTTCCCTCTCCCTTCCCTTTCCCGGCAGATGATTATCTCCAGATATGCAAAATCATGCAAATGAGGCCCTAAAGATAGTAATTATCCTGAAGGAATTAGCTGCTCATTAACTTCAACTTCCTGCTCAATTATTTTCCTGACCGTCCCTCCTTTGGCGGCGACAGGGGAAGGACACGTCCCGGTCCCGATGTTCCCGGGATTCCCAGAGAATTCCCATGGATTCCCAGAGAATTCCCATGGATTCCCATCCCCGCCGGTGCCACCTCCCTGTCACCCCTGGGAGCGGCACCTGCTCCATCTGTCACCGCACGGCCTGGGCCCTGTCCCCAGGGGAACGAGGCTGATGAAGAGCTGGGAAATCCTGGGGAAAAGAGGGAATCTGAAATCCCGGGGAGGTGTTAATGGCCGGCTGGGATTGGGAATTGCGCCGTGAGGAGGGTTGGTGACAGCCGGGGGACAGCCGAGCCACTTCGGGCTGACAGCCGCTGCCTCTCCCGGTTTTTATCCACGGAAATGCCCGCGCTGATATCCCAAACCATTCCTCACAGCTTTCATCTCTGTCCTCTCCCTGGAAACTGCGGGGCTTGGAGCGATTAAATTCCAAATCCTGGGAGCAGGGTCTGCGGGCACTCTGCCAGCCCTCGGGGACAGGGATTTACCACCCCAGTGGCATCAAATGTTGGAATCGGAGGTGGCAGCGCTTCCAGGCGCAGGAAATCTGGCCGAGGGATGGATTGGGAAAGTTGCAGCTCGTGGTGACACCTCCCAAAGGTGATCCCCACCCGAGGTGCCCCAGAGGAAAAAGGGAAGGAGCTGAATCCAGGCCAGGAAGGGATGGTGGAGAAGGAAAGCCTGGGTGGCTTCTCCAGTATGTCCCTGTCACCCTGTCCCCTGTCCCAGACAGGACATTGCCGGGGAATGGAGGGCAGGGAGAGAGCGGGACAGGTCCCATCGAATCCCATCCCCTCCTTTGGGGTCTGCGGCTCCAGGGGCTTTCTGGGTGGGTATTTCCCCTCCAGGGCTTTCCTTCCGTGCCCTTCCCACCTCCCCACTGCAATTCCTGCATGCAGGAGCTCCCCGGAGGAGGAGGCACTGCTCTGGATCTGCCTCCTGCCGGCACCATTCCCATCCCCTAAATCACCTCTGGAGCAGGCGCCACAGGACAAATCCCCATCCCCACCTGCTTTCCCTGCAGGATGAGGAGCCGCTCCTTCACTGGGCTGGCTGAGCTGCCCATGGCAATTCCTCATCCCATTGGGATTTTATCTCCATGTTATTGGACAGCAGAGCCAGAACGTAGCCAAATCCTTAGATTTGGGGTGTTTGTTTTCCCGAGCTGGCTCCGTTCCCTGCTCCAGGTAGCAAAGGGGAACAGCAGAGGAGGGAAAAGGAACATCCAGAGGTGGGAACCATCCCTGCCCGGGAACCTCGTGCTCTGTGTCCTCACCACTGTCCCACCTGGGGCACGGAAAAGCCGCTCCCCGAGCCAGGGATGAGCTGCCAGGAGAATCCGGGAGCTGGGAGAAGGAAAAGAACAAATCTGACAGGAAGAGTGTGGGGTCTGAGGAAGGAGAGGCTCGGCAGCAGCTCCAGCAGAGGAGCGGAGCTGAGCCTGGGAGGTGCTCTCATCCAGCAGGAAAAAGCCCAGGAGGAGAATCCGAGGGCTGGAGGCTGGAATTAGCACAAACTGGAATGAAGGATGCAGATAAGGCTGGAGATAATTAACAGCCTCCCTAATTAGTGCTGCTCAGCCACCGCAGGGGGGTCCAGGGTGGGTTCTGCACATGGCAAGGCTGGACCCCAATCCCGGGATTTCTCTGGAGATGGCAAGGCCAGGATGGCCCTGCCTGGTGAATTTTCCACCACACGAGCTCCGAACTCCCAGTTCAGCATCGCAGGAGGAGCCACCTGCACTCAGACCCTTTTAAAACCAGGTTTAAAATTTAAACCCCAATTTTAAAATTTAAAATCCCAGAAGATCCCGAGCTGGGAGGGACCCGCAGGGATCATGGAGCCCTCGGCACCCCAACAATGCCCCCTGAGCCTCGGAGCTCTGAGCCAGGGCTGCTCTGCTCCCGGCACGTCCCAGTTATCCCAGCCCATGGCACAGAGAGGGTTAGGGACTCATCCTGTCCTTGTCCCTCCTCCTGCATCTCCAGCTTTGTTCACTCTCCAGAAATGGTTTATTTATAGGGATATATATGATATAAATGATTTATTTTTAATTCAGTGAGGAGATCCGAGCAGTCCGAGTTTACGTTTGCTGTTCCTTCTGACCGCTCTCATTCTGCATTTATTTGGTTGTGATCTTCCCAAACCAAACAAAAAACAAACAAACGAACAACAAAACAAACAAAAACAAATAAAAAACAACACCCCCCCCAAAAAAAAGGAAAAATCTGATGAAATTATAGAAATCCTAGAGTTTTTTAACTGTAGGATTTTTAACTTTTTTTTCTCCTTGCAGGAGACTCCGAGGCTCAGGCTGTGGAGAGAACAGGGCGATGATTCCCCTTCCGTGGGCACAGGGAGGAACAGCATTCCCGAAGCTCTGCCACAATTCCCACCCCTTGCTCCAATGCAAGGAAACCCCAAAATCCACCCAGCACCTCCTAATTCTGGCCAGGATTCCCAGATCCCAAGGGAATGATGTGCCCCAGAGCCATTAACATTCCAGGGGAGTGAAAACTCGCAGCCCAAATCCGCTGAGAATGTTCTGCTCCCGCCGGAGTTGGGATGTCAGGAGCATTTCCACGGTCGGGAGCAGGAAAGGAGATTTCAGTCCTGAGCACAACAACTTCCACAGAGTTTAAATCCAAAAGTACCCTGCTTTTCTCTTTTTTTTCTTTTTTCCCTTTTTTCTTTATTTTTGGCCTCTTGCTTTTAAGAAGAAGAAAGGAAGAAGGGAGAACATCAGTGCTGATCCCATCATTCCAATCCTTGGACAGAATTAGGGTCGGGATCTTATTAATAATTTCAAAGGGAATTTAATCGGTCATTTAATGCTCCAGGAGTGTGGAGAGAAATGTCAAGGAGAAGGAAAACACATTCCAGAGGCACCATCAGGAATATTGAACCTCCTGTTCTGTGACTTCCAACAAAGATCCAAAAATGGATTTTCCTCATCAGAGCTAATTAATCCCTAATGAGTTCCATGCGAGTCGCTAGGGCAGGTAGGGTTTCCTAGGATTTATCTCCAGGTGAGAGCCATTCCTGCCTTCCCGAGGGCTCATCCCAAATGCAATGCCTGACCCAATCCCATTGCAGCTCCCTGCTGGGAGAACCAGCCTGGAAAAACAGGAATGGTGCTCTGGTAAAATGGGAATGACACCCTGGAAAAATGGGAATGATGCCCTGGAAAAATGGGAATGATGCGCTGGAAAAATGGGAATGATGCTCTGGAAAAACGGGAGTGATGCTCTGGAAAAATGGGAATGATGCTCTGTAAAAACGGGAATGATGCTCTGGGAAAACGGGAATGATGTTCTGGAAAAACAGGAAGGACGCTCTGGATGCCCTGGAAAAATGGGAATGACTCTCTGGAAAAATAGGAATGACGCTCTGGAAAAATGGGAATGATGCTCTGAAAAAAAACAGGAATGATGCTCTGGAAAAATGGGGAGGACACTCTGGAAAAATGGGAATGACGCCCTGGAAAAACGGGGATTATGCTCTGGAAAAATAGGAATGCCGCTCTGGAAAAATGGGAATGATGCTCTGGAAAAACTGGAATGATGCTCTGGAAAAATGGGAATGGTGCTCTGGGAAAACGGGAATGATGCTCTGGAAAAATGGGAATGACGCTCTGAAAATGGTAGTTGTGCTCTGGAAAAATGGGAATGATGCTCTGGAAAAATGGGAATGATGCTCTGGCAATGACACAACCTCATCGCAAAGTTGAAGTGTGGAGCTAAATGGAAGAGCCCCGGAATCCTTGGGGAACCAGCAAAGTCCCTGAATTTCTCCATGTTCCACACAATTTGTGCCCCAAATCCCAGTGGGAGTGGCTCCAAACAGCACAGGAGCACCCACCAAACATTCCCATGGAATGCCAGCCGGGTCCATGCATGGATATCCCCCCTGGAAGGGCCCAACCGAGGCTTTTTTGGGGCCAGCCCGGGAATAATCGCCGGCGTTCAGCAGGCAGCCGAGGTATTTATAGAAACCCATTAAAACAAATCCCGCTCCTTCCGCCTCGTTCTGCTCCATCCCATTCCGTTTCTCCTGGAAGCAGCCGCAGCCCAAGGCCAGCGGGATCGGGAGCTGTTATCCGCAGCTGGGAACTGGGTTAAAATCCAGAGTGGGAATAATCAGGCTAAAAATAGCACAGCTGCCACTGGGATCAGGCCGTGGGCGCCAATTCCAGCATGGATCCCACTGGGAATTGCAGGGAATTGTTACCTGTTCCCAATCGCTGCTCTTCAGCACTGTAATTTTGGGATTATGGGAGCTGTGGGGAGAGGGATTTAAGGAAAATATCAGATGAGCACATATTGGAGTGTGAGAGGAGGAATGAGGAGGAGATTTGGGATGGGGGACATTATCCATATCCCTGCTTTGGTAGGGAACAGGGATGGATTAGAAAATGGAGCCCAAGAAGAAATTTCTGCCCTTCAATCCCAGCTGAGAGCAGGAAATTCCCACTCATCCCAGAGCCTCTGGAAGCCCCACTCAGCTCCTGCCTTTCCTACAGGTTGGGTCCTGGGTGAGTTTTCCATGAGTTTTCCATGAATTTTCCATGAATTTTCTGTGAATTTTCCATGGGTTTTCCATGAATTTTCTGTGAATTTTCCATGGGTTTTCCATTAATTTTCCATGAGTTTTCCAAGGGTTTTCCATGACTTTTCCATTACTTTTCCATGTCCTCACTCATTTCGCACCCCTCCCTGTGGCCATGCTGGGCGCAGGGCATTGGGGTCAGGCTTTCGTCTCTTTGGGAATTCCCACCCCTCATTCCTTAAAGGTTTTTCCCCATCGCAGCTGCTCCAGCCTGGTTGGGAGGCAGAGGAATCCCACAGGAAACCCCAGCCCAGATCGTCTGTGCTCTGACCACCCATTCCATCAAATTTCCAGGAATTTTGCACTTTTTGGGAGCCAGCAACCAGCAAAGCCATATGACATATCCCAGTACCAGCAGTGCCTTGTGTTTAATGGGATCCGGGATGTCCTGATGGTCCTGGGATGACGCTCTGGGACACCCCACATGTCCCTGAGCACCCCCAGAGTGACCCCACAGCTGCCAGGAGTGGATCTGCAGCCCCACAATTCCAGTTGCTCCTCCCTGAGGAGCCACTGGAGTCCTTGGATAGGAGAAGTTGCAGGCCTGGAGCCAAATCCTCCCCCAGGCCATGATTTGTGGGGTTTTTTTAAGGGAATTGGAGTGGAATTGATCTCTGCATGAGCTCCCCAGAGAATCCAGCCCCAGTGGCAGCCTCACCCCAGCCCCGTTTCAGCATCCCACAATGGGGGCTATTTATGGCCCCTCAGAAATAAACCCCATTTTGGAGCCGTTTCCAGCAGGGTCAGCTCTGTTCCTCCAGCACGTGGATGAATAAGGATCATGCAGCTCCAAGCACATTTTAGATCCAGGATTTGGCAGTGTGGAGCTGCAGGAGCCTCTGCAGATGTTCCATCTCCATGGGCAGCACATGGAGCCTCTTTCCGGAGCACAGAATTCCTGCAAACCCCGAGGAGGGTCTGGATCCTTGCCCTGCCTGCGGGATTGCTGCTCTCACCCCAAAACAAATCCCATTCGTTCTCTTTATCAGCACCTGGCTCTCTGGAGGTGCCAAACACTTCCAGGGCCTCTGGAAGCAGCACAATCCCATCCTGTGCCAGTGGGGATGGGGCCCAGCAGGCAGAGCCCAGGAAAACAGGAATTCCAGCACTTCCATTCCACATGCCCTGCAGAGCTGGAGGTGCTCCTGGGGCAGCAGCAGAGGGGAGATGTTCCACTGAGGAGTCTGACACCTCCCCAGCCCTTCAGTCCCAATCCCGACCCCAATCCCAGTGCTCAGGGAGAGCTATGAATTCCAACAACTCTTCAGCCCTTCAGTCCTGATCCCGACCCCAATCCCAATCCCAATCCTGGTGCTCAGAGGGAGCTGTGGACTCGGACACCTCCCCAGCCCTTCAGTCCTGATCCCAATTCCAAAACTCAGGGAGAGCTATGAACTCCAACACCTCCTCAACCCTTCAATCCCAATCCCGATTCCAATCCTGGTGCTCAGGGCAAGTTTCCAACACCTCCCCCGCCCTTCAGTCCTGATCCCAATCCCAATCCTGGTGCTCAGAGGGAGCTGTGGACTCGGACACCTCCCCAGCCCTTCAGTCCTGATCCCAATTCCAAAACTCAGGGAGAGCTAGGTACTCCAAAACCTCCTCAACCCTTCAATCGCAATCCCGATCCCAATGCCAATGCTCAGGGAGAGCTGTGGACTCCGACACCTCCCCAGCCCTTCAATCCCAATCCCAACCCCCATCCCAGTCCCAGTGCTCAGGGAGAGTTTTGGAATCCAACACCTCCCCAGCCCTTCAATCCCAATCCCGATCCCAGTCCTGGTGCTAGGGGAAGGCTGTGGACTCCAACACCTCCCCAGCCCTTCAGTTCTGATCCCGATCCCAATCCCTGTGCTCAGGGAGAGCTGCGGACTCCGACACCCCCTGAGCCATTCCTGACAGAATCCGTGCTGTCATCCAGCTGCTCTCACCACTCTGCAAATGGATTTTATTCCTACAAATTGCCTTCCCAGGAGGCTTCCCATGAATATGCATTTTCCCTGCTCTCTCTTATTAAATCAAGGATATCTCTATCCATCCCTTCCCAGGCCTGCTGTCAGTGCTTCCCTGAGAACTCCAGGGCTCAGATGGATTTCTGCCTCAGCAGGGCAGGAGGCAGTGGGAATTTGCATCGCTGGATTTATCCCTGTGGGTAAATCCCACAGGGCCGTGCTCGTTCCAGTGAATGGAGTTGGGAAAAATGGGAATGTGCCAATGGGATCTTAAACAGCCTCCCGGGGACTGCTTGGTGTGAAGGGCAAAATTCTGAGGAAACGGTGAAAATATTGGATGGCATTAAAGAAACCTGAAACCCGGGTTGGAGTTTGGGGTTTAACTCTGCCTTTGCTGCAACAAAGGCTGCTCCTGGACAGGACCTGCTCCAGGAAGGGCTCTGTCCCTATCCCTGGCCCTGCTCCTGTCTCTGTCCCAGTCCCTGTCCCTCGCCCTGGCCCTGTTCCCATCCCTGTTCCAGTCCCAGTCCCTGTATCCCTGTCCCCATCCCAAACCCAGTCCCTCTCCTTGCCCGCATTCCTGTCCCTGTCTTTGTCCCAATCCCAGTTCCTGTCCCAGTCTCTATCCCAGTCCTCTCCCCTGTCTCCATCCTTGTCCCTATCCCTGTCCCTCACCCTGGCCCTGGCCCTATCCCTGTCTCTGCCCCTGTCCCCATCCCTGTCCCTGTCTCTGTCCCTGTCCCCATCCCTGTCCCTGTCCCCATCCCTGTTCCAATCTCAGTCCCTGTATCCCTGTGTCCTTCCCAATCCCAGTCTCTCCCTGTCCCCCTCCCTGTCCCTTGCCCTGGCCCTGTCCCCATCCCTGTCCCTCTCCCTGTCCCAATCCAGTTCCTGTCCCAGTCTCTATCCCAGCTCCCAGTCCCCTCCCCTGTCCCTGTCCCATTTCCCAGCTCAGACGAAGCCTGGCAATGCCGATGGAACAGGGAACAGGGACAGCCCCCCCTGCTCCCTCTGCAGCGATTCCCAGACTCTGCCCCAGCACGTCCTACCCCCCCAGGAACAGCAGGGAAATCCAACTCCAGCCCACCCAGCAGCTCCACCGAGCGCCCGGCTCTGATCCCACCCCATTCCCAAGGTCTGCGCAGCCCTTAGGAGCCCATTTGCTCAGGAGGCAGCAGCGGTGACTTCGAGGCCGTGGATTTTTCCCTTGGATTCCTCCCAGGCTTTCCTGGTTCCTCTCTGCAGCTCCTCCTGCACATCGTGGTTAATTTATGACCTCGGGTTTGTTGTCTTTATTCCTGCGCTGCCTCGGAATGAGGCCACGGAGCCACTGCCAGCACGGAGAGGATGGGAAACCTCCCAGGAGTCTCCCAGGTGGGAAATCCAGATTCTCACAGCCTTGCCTGAAAGGAGTTCAATCCATGGGAAATGCTGAATGCCCCAAACACTGAACACCAACATTTTCCATTGCTTTTGGAAATTTTCATGTGCAGCAAGTTCTATCACAAAATTCCACATTTTTCTGGTACTCTCTGGGGATTTCTGGGCCGGAAAAATTCTGTTATTAAACTCCCTTTAGGCTCTCTGTTCATCTTCTTGAAGGAGCAGTACAAAAATCCCAGATCCAAAGGGATTTTTAACCAGCTCTTAAAAACTTCCAGGGCTGTCAGGTCTTGAACTGCTCGTGAGTCTCATCTTTAAAGCCAAACTTATTTCTTTTCAAAGGCACAAATTTCCATTGTTCTGCGGAATTATTTCCCATTTCAAATTCAGGATAATCCTGCAGTAAATCTGACAGGAGGCAGCAAATTGTGTGCAAGGAATGGACTTCCCTGGAGCTCAGATGGATTTTATTGGGAAGGTTTTTTGGACAACTGGGCCACAAGAGCATTGTGGAGCTGCCAAAAGCATCAATGGTGAAAAAAGAAGGTGGATGAACTGAGGGGGTTAAGCAGGATCTGGAGAGGGAAAAGCAGGAAAAAAACAGAGAAAAGCCTGAGGTGGAGGATTTGGGAATGGTTCCAGCAGGACAGGCTGGGTGTGGGGCTGGAAGGAATCTGACCCCACTGGTGCTCCAGGATCAGGGCTTTACCTAAAGGGCTCCAGGAGAGCTGGAGAGGGACTGGGGATGAAGGATGGAGGGACAGAACACAGGGAATGGCTTCCCACTGCCATGGGAAGGGTTGGATAGGATCTTGGGAAGCTCCCACCCTTGCTGGGCATTTTACACCCAAATCATGAAAAACCTCCCCTTCCACCCAGTTTTAACCAAACCTCCTCCGGTTTAAATCCATCCTCCCTTCCTGTATCCCAGCAGGTCCTCTCAGATTCTATAAAAGCAGGACAGAGCCCTGGGATCCTGGGAACGAAGATGATTTTCCCCCAGCAGACTCTGACCCTTGTTAGGCTCCTTTTCCTGGCTAATTGAGTTCCAGCTTAATGGGCTGGAGGCTCCCAGGCTCTGAGTACCACATCCCAGCACATTAAGGTTTTCTCCTTGGATAAATAACTGCCCAAGATGTGTTCCCATTATCCTGCAGGAACAGCAGGAGGGTTGGAGAGCAGCACATCCCACTTTAATTCAATCAACAGACGGATAATGATATTTTCTGGGAGCCATCCCGCAGAAAGGAGCAGAGATTCCCCTCCCTGTGCCTAAACTCCAAAAACTACGTGGGAAAAGGAGCTTTTTAGTTCAGGATTCAAGGTAAGAAGTGAGGTTTTTTCTTACTCTGCTCCTGAACAGCAGCCCCGGTAAAGCCCAGGACATCCCAGGGATATGGGATCCTCCCTTGGGATGCAAACGCTCCAAGGAGAGGATCTCATCGGGATCATGAAGGGGCAGCAGGGACTGATTCCTTCACCAGGAAAATTGAATTAAACTTTGATATCCACAGCCGATAAGAGCTGGTGTTTTTATTATCCTCGGTTATTTTGATTATTCTCTGTTATTTTGATGATCCTTGGTTATTTTGATGTTCCTTGGTTATCTTGATTATTCTCTGTTATTTTGATTATTCTCTGTCGTTCTGATGATCCTCTGTTATTTGGATGATTCCCCTCCCTGCCAGGTGCAGCCATTGGAGCCCTAGATTTATTTCCCCAAAATCCAGACGATAAAGCAGAAACAGTACTAAGTTAACAGCAAATCCAATCCTGTGCTGCTGCCGGGGCCGTTCCTGGGAGAGGAGATAATTCCATCATTTCCTGTGGCTCACTCCCAAATTAAAATGAATTGATTCCTCCAGTCCCAGTGTGTTTATCCTGGCTGAGGCTGTCAATACACGGAGAGTTCCTGCAGGCTCCTCCTGCTCCCAGGAACTCCATCTGCCTTGGAGACAGGTCATGGAATGGTCACTCTCCAGGATGGATGCATTCAAACCCAGCTTGGCAGGTGGATCCCAAAACCTTGGGGGCTTCCTGGCCTTGCTCCCAGCTGGAATCTGCACCTGGGATGGGACAGCCCCGGATGTGGGTACAGGTTAGGGAACGAGGGGCTGGAAGGAGCTGCAGGAAGGGACCTGGGGGTGCTGGGTGATGGAAAGTTGGAGCTGAGCCAGTGCCCTGGAGCAGGAACCCCGGGGAGGATGGAGCAGGAAATTGTGGGGTAATGGAGCAGGAACCCCTGGGAGGTTGGAGCAGGAACCCCTGGGAGGATGGAGCAGGAACTTGTAGGGTAATGGAGCAGGAACCCCTGGGATGATGGAGCAGGACCGTGTGGGATGATGGAGCAGGAATCCCTGGGAGGATGGAGCAGGAACCTCTGGGATAATGGAGCAGGACCCAGCAGGAACCTCTGGGATAATGGAGCAGGACCCAGCAGGAACGTGTGGGATGATGGAGCAGGAACCTGTGGGATAATGGAGCAGGAACCCCTGGGATGATGGAGCAGGACCCAGCAAGGATCCCTGGGATAACGGAGCACGACCCCAGCTTTAAGGTTCCTTCCAACCCAAACCATTCCAGGATTCTCCAACTCCCAAATTCCAACCCCAGCATGTGTGAGATGTTCGAAGGCAGCAGTGACATTTCCATGCTTGAGCCCCTGAGGCTCTTCTCCAGCACCTTTCGGGATTGGTTTTGATCCCAAAGAAATTTCCAGCCCTGCACCATCCCGGGGCAAGGAATTCCACTGGAAAAGCACCGGGAACAGTCTCCTGTTGTTTGTTTGAACTCGATTCCTGTGCCAGGCATGGCCTGGGAACAACAAACCCTTGTTCAGCTCCCCCCAGCCCTGACCCCACTCTGAGTGGCCCTGCCAGAAAAAAGGGTCACAAAGTCCCCTGCCAATGTCCCAACATGTCCTTCCCAGAGCCAAACCCATCCAGGACAAGGAATTATTGACAAGGAGAGGGAGAGAGGTGAAATCCCAACTCCCAGCCCTGCAGCTCTCCTGGAGCCACCACGGCTGCCAAGGTTTCTGCTTTCGTGGAGATCCCAGCTCTGTCTCCAGCTGGTTTTGTCCCCTGCTCAGGGAACGTTCCAGGATTCAGCAGGTCTGTGGGGTGGGAGAACTCCAGGGGCACTGAGTGGGGTCTGGGTGCTGGAGGGCTCTAGGAAAGAGCTGTGGATTCCCTAAACCAAATCCTACAGATGCTGGGCTGGTTAAAGTCCCAGTCAATGCCCCCAGGCACAGGAGGGCTGCCCATCCCAGCACCTCCCTCCCCAATAAATCCCAGTTTCCTTGGGGGCTCACCCCCACCTCCCACCCCAAAACCACCCACTGTGGAAGCTCTTCCCTCAGAGCTTTCAGTCCTATTTGGATGCACAATATTCCCTAAATCCCACCTCGTTCCTGCCTCCCCCTTTCTCATTCCCTGGATTTCAGTGTAGTTTTTAAGGCTCCATTACTGCTACAAAACGTGTGACAGCTCTGCTCGTGCTGCTCTCTGAAGTGCTGCAATAATTAAACTTCAGGATAAACCAGCCCGGGAGCCTTGGCTCCGTGTGCCTTTGATTTTGTTTGTGTGTGTTCCTGCTCCTTTGATTTTGGTGGAAAACAAACAGGAAAAACGTGGGGAGCAGGGAGAGGAGGGGGGCCTGCCACCAACGAAGATTTCTGCCCCAAATCCTGCCTGGCCAGAGGCTTTGGTGACCTCTGCACTGCCCAGTCCTGGAGGCAGTTTGGTGGCTCTTCCCATCAGCGATTGGATCCTCCCCAGTCACATCTGGATGATAAACTGGGAATTAAAACTTTTGACACATCCAGGGGTCTCTGGATGAGTTATCCATAAAGCAGCGGAGATGATGCTTTTCCCGAAGAATGTTTTATTTACAAGTTCACCAGCAACTCAGGTTAGCCCAAGGGTCTCATCCCAGGTCTGGGCTGGGATCCCATCCCAAATGTCCCCCAGGATCTGATCCCAAATGTGCTCAGCATCCCATCCCAAATCTGCCCCAGGATCCCATCCCAAATCTGCCCCAGGATCCCATCCCAAATCTGCCCCAGGATCCCAGTCCAAATCTGCCCCAGGATCCCATCCCAAATGTGCCCCAGGATCCCAGTCCAAATCTGCCCCAGGATCTCATCCCAAATGTGTCCCAGGATCTCATCCCAAATCTGCCCTGGGATCCTATCCCAAAGCTGCCCCGGGATCCCATCCCAAATCTGCCCCGGGGTCCCATCCCAAATGTGCCCCAGGACTGGGATCTGTGCACTGGTCCAGAGCTGCTGTCCCCCCAGCTGGGGGGACATGGAATGGGACATGGGACAGGGAGGTGACACCAGAGCTGTGTCCCCAAACCCCTGTGGGTGCAGAATTCCCTGCAGGGGACCCAGCACAGGACTGGGAACTGCCTGAGGTCCAACAGGGAACACTCCACATCCAAAGTGGGACTACCTTGGGCCACCGCCACCACCTCCTGCTGGTCCTGTCCCCTTCTCTGCACTCCCTGGTGACACAAAATGGTCCCGAAATTGATCCCTTTGGAAGAAAACTGCTCTAAAGGAACAACTTGGAGGCATGGAATGAGCTGGAGCATCCCAAATGGGGTCTGGATGTCCTCAGTGGAAGGAACTGGCTTTTCCCAAGCAGCAGTAGAGCACAGGGCCCTTGCTGCTCCCACAGCTGGGAAAGAGGGAATCCCTTTGTGCTGCAGCAGGGATCCCATTCGCACCGTGCCACGATTCTCAGACTCCCTGGGAAGATGATCCAGGTTTTCCTGCCCCTGGAAGATGATTCTGGTTCATCCCTGTGAGTTCATGCCCAGTTCAGACCCTGAGGCACCGTTCTGCTCCCACTGCCCGGAGCAGGAGCAGGAATGTCTGTCCTCATCCCACAGCACCTCTCATCCATGGAGCACAGGTTTTTTGGGACAATGGGACACGGGTTTGGTGTTCCCAAGGTGGGAGATGTGGCTGCAGAAGAGCACAAGGGTTCCCAGTGCGGAAAAGGCTCTGCTGGGAAGATCCATGGATGGAAATCCCTGAGTGCAAAGCTCCTCCCTGCCCCAAATCCACCTCTGCCCCGTGGGTTGTGCATCCCGATCCAGGATCCGTTCATGGATCCCATCCTTCCCGGAATGAGGGATGGCTCTTTTTTGGGGCTGCACTGTAAATCCTGCAGTGCTTTTGCTGGGGAATAAAGCAGACCTGTGGGCCAGGGGCATTCCCTGCCTGGAGAGGGCTCGGGAAATGTCACCAGCTGGGAATGGTGACAGCAGCAGCTCCTGCACGACCCTGAGGGGCAGAGGGAAATTGGGATTTCTCAGCAGGAACCACAGCGTTTGCAAGAACAGCATCCCACGGGATTGAGGAGCCTTGGGGAATTCGGAAAGGGCTCGGGAAGATCGGGACCCTCCTGCTGGGGGGACCAGCCCTGAGCGACCCCCAGAGGTGCTCACCCCTCCCATTCCTGCTCCTCTGCTGAGCTTCTCCTCACTGGAGCTGTTTAGAACAATCCCCTCCTCCTACAGGGCTCAGGCATTGGGGTGGGGGCGCTGAAAGGAACATCCCAGACCCCCAAAAATAGCATTTAAAGGACGAGTATCCCTCTGGAGGTGATGGGAGGTTAAGGCTGAGGAGCAGAGAATGCACAGACGCCAAAAGGAGACGGATCAGGGATGGGTTGGGAGTGATCCATCATTTCCAAGGAGAGCCAAACCCCAAAATCTCCCTCAGCTCCCGGCAGGTTTTGGGGTGGAACAGGTGCTCCCAAAACACCTAAAGAATTCCGCTGCCAACAGCTGGATTTTCCCAAGGGTGGGAACGCGGGGAGCGGCGCTCCCGCTCCGCGCTGGGAACGCCGGGCAGGTTTGTTAGGCTTGATTAGCATTAATAATTAATTAATTAGCCCTCCCCCTCGCAGGCACCTCCAGCAGGAATCCCCGCCCGGCAGCCCAAGGGCCACCCCTGCTTTTCCCTTCTAATTCCATAATTGCAGGGGAGGGAAGACGGAAGAGGAAAAATCAGCGCTGAAGTGGAAATGGCTCCGCTAATCTGCCGAGCGCTAATTGCGGGTTTGTTTGGGAGGCAGGGGAGGCTAAGGGGTGGTCGAGGGTAATTAGCGCCCGGGGGTAATTAGCACCCATCAGGGCGAGCAGGAGGATCCTGGGAGAAGCTTGGCTGAGCCCCTGCTGCCTCTGCGAACGCGGGTTTGGGGTTTTTGGCTCGTGGGTTGTTCTGCTCACCCCAAATTCCCTCAGCCCCGCTCCTCTGGGCATCTCCGGCTCTGTCCTCTGAGCGGCCCAAGTGCTCGGGAATTAGAGATTTTCGGGATAAACTCCACCCCCCTCCCCGCCGTGAGGATCGGGATGAAGATATTTGGGATAAATTCCGCCCCTCTGTGAGAATCAGGATGAAGATATTCGGGATAAATTCTCCCCGGAAGGGTGGGGAGGGCTGGGCTGGAATTCCCAGAGAAGCTGTGGCTGCCCCTGGATCCCTGGCAGTGTCCAAGGCCAGGCTGGAGCAGCCTGGGACAGTGGGAGGTGTCCCTGCCCATGGAATGGGATGGGATTTAAGGGATGGGATTTAAGGGATGGGATTTAAGGGATGGGATTTAAGGTCCCTCCCAACCCAACCCATTCCCTGCGGGCCCAGGCACAGGATCGGAGTGGAACGGGCAGGACAAGGAGCCAGGAGAGGGAAGGAAAGGCAGAGAAAAGCCCTTTGTGGGAAGGTTGGAATTCCCAGCTCCATCAAAAGCCCCTTTGAGGCTCTGCCTCTCCCAGACCCGCTCAGTTCCAGCCCAGTCCCTCCAGTGCCCTCCAGCCATTCCTGACTGGGACAAAACTGGGGACCATCCCTGCCAGCTGTGCCACACAGAGCGCCCTCAGTGTGGAATTCCAGACCCCAGGGACATCGGGAAGTCAGGCAAGGACAGCAGCCAGGATTTTCCCCTGCAATGTATTCCACACAAGGCCCTGGCATCCTCGAGCAGCTTCCCTTGATCCATTGGAATATTTATTATCCATCCTTTCTCCCTTCTCCTGCCTCATCTACTCCCCTGGAATGCCCGTGCTGCCATCCCAGAAGCCTAATAGGGAATTTGGAATTTTCTGTAAACCATTCCAGCAGCCTAAAAGGGAACAGGAAATTTGGAATTTTCCCTGAGCCATCCCAGCAGCCTAAAAGGGAATAGGGAATTCAGAATTTTCCCTGAGCCTTCCCAGCATCTCCTCCACTTTTCCCACCTCTCCTCCACTTTCCCTCCTCTCCCCATCCCTCTGTGGCTGCAGCGCTGCTTCCTGAGCTTCCCAATATTTGGAATTTCAATCCTTTTCCTGCCAAAGGCACACCTGTGCCTCAGACTCAGCTTTCTCTCTTTTCATGGCGACTCAAAACCTTCTGATTTCACCTTAAATCCCAGATTCCCACCCCAAAATCTGCAGGGGGAAGCTCACACTTGACAGGCTCCGAGCAAACAAAATTCCCTTTCCCCACCTGGAGTGATCTGAGCTCCTCGAGTGCCCCGGGGAGATAAACTCACATTTTCTGCATGATGCTGACCTGAACTCACGTTTATTCTGCTGAAATGTGGCAGCAGGCTCGACTTTCATGCTAAAAATAATCCCAGTTTTCCCAAAGTGTTGCAGGATTTCTTAGAAGATGCAAATCCGGGGAGGATTCCCTAGCGCAGAATCCGAGGCTGAAGGAATGAAAGGAGAATTTGGAGCCTTAGAAATGGGCTCATGTTTTTTGTTTTTTCTTAATTAATACTGCAAAATTCATAAAATCAATGATTCATGGGAATATTTGCCTGGCCATCAAGTCAGCTTTGGAACAGGGTAAATAATTGAGATGCATTTATGATGTGATTTATTCGGAAATTCGCCGCATAAATAATTCTGAAGCAGCTAATTAGCCCCAAATTGGGGCTAAAGTGAGCCAGCACAGCCGTTAATTACAGCCACCCCATGGAACTGAATTCCCTTTCTCCAGGAGCTCCTGGGCTGTCCTGAGGGCAGGGTGAGTCCTGCTGATGCCCCAGAGATTGAAGGATTCTGTCCCCATTCCCAGAATCTCTGGAGATCCTAAATTGGTCACAGGACCTGGGAATTTCCCCTGGGCTGGGGGATTTAATGCCTCCGTGAGCCCCACAATTTTTGGGGTGGGAAAGTGTTGGGGAGGATGAAATAGGAAAGCCTTATAAATATGATTACCTGGCAAAAGATGCTGAGAATATGGAAATTACAAGCGAGACTGAAATGAAGACAAGCTTTGAGATACCAAACCCCAGGTACTGAACAGCTGGAAAACAATGGTGTGGCCACTGAAGGGAATCCCCTTTGGATTAAACAATCCCCTCTGCTTGCAGACAGCTCCAAGGGGCAGAGCAGACCCTGCCAACTTGGCAGAGGGTCCAAAAAGCAGTTTTTAGAGTTTAAAATATAACGCCGTATGGGAATGCAATGACTCTCATAGGCTGTATGTAAATGTTGTAGGATTTGTAGCTTGTTCTGGATTGGTTAGTGAAAATTAGAATATTCAGCACAGAAGTTGATTTGTTGTATTGTAAACGGCAACCACGGGATTCTATTCTGTATTTTTCTTCTCTCTCTCTCTCTCTCCCCTCTCTGCCCTGCTCTGAGCTGTGTCTGGCAGCTCCCAGCAGCTCCCCTACACCCACACCTTTCACAGTAAACCTCATGCTCTAAGACCAAACTCCAGAGATCTCTCGTCTCCGTCCCGACCATCTGAAACAAAACCGACCCAAATCCCACAGATGGCAATCCTACAGGAAAGGACCTCAAATCCCACCCAGCTGCACCCCCAGGGACACCTCCCACTATCCCAGGCTGCTCCAAGCCTGGGACACTTCCAGGGATGGAACATCCAACATCTCTTGGCACCTTTAGGCTCCTGCCTTCCCACCCACACCTGCTTCAGGTGTTTGTTTGATCTTCTTGGAGCACCTCCGGATCGTGGAATGCCCGCGGGGATTTTCTCCCTTGCTCTGAGCACTCCAAGCCTATGGGAAATAAAGGGCTCAGCCCCACTTTTCCTGCAAAAATGAGAAAAATCCACCTCCAGCGGGCAGGAAAATGGATGAGAAAGGACTGAGTGAGGAGGAGAGGATGGGACAGAGCAGTTTTGTCTTTGCCCAGGATCAGCTCCTGTATCCATTGCAAAAATTCCTCTGGGAAGGGACGCCTGGCTTGGATCTCTGTCCTGGAGCACTGAGGTGTTCCCATGCCTCCCAGGCTGGGGAGGAACAGCCCCTCGGGTTTGTGGTGCTGCCCTTTGCACGGATGGGGAAACTGAGGCACGAAGGATCGGGGTCATTAAGGCCGGAAAATCCCTCTAAAATCATCGAGCCCATGTCCCCAAGGGCCACATCCACGCATTTGTCAGATCCTTAACGCAGGGAATCAGCCATGGCCTCTCCAACCTCTCCTTCCTTGATGGAAATTCCATGGGGAAAAAGAGATTCAGTCGCTACAAATCCATTTATTTTTATAATAAACACGCTGAGCACCCCTCCCCAAATTTCCAACCACGGCAGAGCTTCCCCAGACATTTTCCAGCACAATGGGACGTTTTCCATGGAGACAGAGATGTTTATTCAGCCCAAACCTGGGGGTCCTGTCCGGCCTTTTCCAAGCAGCGGTGATTTATGGAGAGGCCAGGACAGAGCTCGGTGCTCCCAGCCCGGCCTCCCTTTGCTTCCCGAGGGAATTCCCTCCCCCAGCGCGGGCTGTTGGATCAGCAGCAGCGCTGGAGCCCTGCCGGGGCCTGGAGCAGCAGAGCTGGCTCAGCCGAAAAGTCAGGGTATGGAAATGGAAACACGCCCTGGAAAAAGGAGAATTCCCGGGAGGGGGAATTTGTTGTTTCCAGCGGGAAAAGCTTCCCGAGCAGCCCCATCCAGGGCAGGGCTGCGGTGGCTGTCACAGCCTGGTCCTTCTGTCACCTTCTGATTGTCACCTGCCCTTGGCTTTGCTGGCTTGGGAAGGGTTGGGTGATTCCCATCCATCCATTCTCCCATTCCCACCCTGCCAGGAGCTGCGGAGCCACCGGGGGCTGGGGGAGATGGGGAGGAGGGAGGGAGGGAAGGAGGGAAGGAAGGAGGGAGGGAGAGGGCAGCATTTCCCTGAGATCCTGCAGGAGGCAACGCCTGAGATTCTCCAGGAGGAGGAAATGGCCAAGCTGGAGCTGCCCCGGATGGGGACAGGGCTCAAATTGGGGTTTCAGGGCTGGACTGTGACACTCTGAGGTGACCCTGCCCCATGCCAGAGGGGGCCTGGCTCCCCTCGGATCCATCCCGGCTCCCCTGGGTCCATCCCAGCTCCCTTCGGATCCATCCCAGCTCCCCTCGGATCCATCCCAGCTCCCCTGGATCCATCCCAGCTCCCCTCGGATCCATCCCAGCTCCCTTCGGCTCCATCCCAGCTCCCTTCGGATCCATCCCAACTCCCCTCGCCTCCAACCCACACCCCCTGGACNATCCATCCCAGCTCCCTTCGGATCCATCCCAGCTCCCCTCGGATCCATCCCAGCTCCCCTGGATCCATCCCAGCTCCCCTGGATCCACCCTGGCTCTGCAGCAGGATTTGCTCCACCCCAAAGGCACACTCCCCTTTGCTGCTTCCCATTCCCAAAATCCAGGCTCACAGAGCCACCAGGGCTAAGTGGCTTCCCCGGTGCCGCCCAGGGGTGACAACAGTTCAAAGCCTGGCTCAGCTGAGCCCCAGGTCGAGTTTTGGGGGTTCACCACAGAGTGAGATCACCAAAGGGGAAAAGGAAGCGTTAAACCCCCGCGGTGTGGGATCAGGAGGTTCCTGCGGGGTCGTTTTGATCCCTTTCCCCTCAAATCCTCAGTGAACATTGGGAATTTTGACATGGAATGACAACTCCTGTCCCCGTGGGGCTGATCCACCCAAGCTGTGAGCAAACCTGGAATTCCCAAGGGAGGGATGAATTCCAGGAGGTATGATGGACAATGTGCATAGGGGAATGATCCTACAAATGTCGATCGTTCCCATACAGGCTTCCAAGGATCCACAGGCTCTGTTTTTGCAAATGGTGGAATTTTTGGGGTGTTCTGTGCAGGGCCAGGAGTTGGAATCAATGATCCCTGTGGATTCCTTCCACCTCAGGGTATTTCACGATTTTACGTTGCACTTTTAAGCCGTTTCCCCACCTTCTGTCTCCTCTGCCACACTCCCGCCCCTGATCCTGATGGCTCTGCTGCTCATCTGACCCAGATTTTGGGGTGTTCTGTGCAGGGCCAGGAGCTGGCATCAATGATCCCTGTGGATTCCTTTCCACCTCAGGATATTCCATGATTTTACGATTGCACTTTTAAGCCATTTCCCACCTCCTGTCTCCTCTGCCATGCTCCCATCCCCAATCCTGATGGCTCTGCTAGCCCAGATTTTGGGGTGTCCCCTCTTATCCCTGTCCCGCAGAGCCTTTCAGGATCCTCAGGGAGGAGGCTGAGGATGAGGAGCAGGAGCTGCTCAGGGGAGGGTGAAGGTCCCCCCCAACCCTGCTCTGGGGACAGGGACATTCCAGAGCCACACAGGGGATGCCGATGGCCCAGCTCAGGGGGCAATCCCTCCCCTAATCCCCAAATTTTGTCTCCTGGGTATCGTTAACCAAATATCTTGTCCACAGCTTAATTGGAGCCAATTAGGCCAGCAGGGAAAAGAGCACCTTCATTGTGGGAGCACAAGAGCTCGGATCAGGCTCCTCCAGGAAATCCAACAAATGCCGCTTTGTGAAGATCGCTCCTCGTCCTTTTTTTTTTTCTTCCACTTTCTCTTTTTTCCTCTCTTTTTTGGCTTCTTGCCATGCAAGGAAAAAAAATCTGGGGCAAGGGGTGACGAGGAAACTGAATTTAGGTCAATCACGGGGAAAAAAAACGGCAGGCAAATGAAAAAGGAATGGGTTTCATTGGGATTTTAAGTGTTCCTTTAAACTCCTGGAAAAATGAAATGGAGAAGGGCCCTGACTGGAAAGGTCACGGTGGAGCTGAAAAGGAACCAGCAGGGTTTTGCCTCACATGTCTGAGCTGGGAGAGGAGGAAGGTCGGTGTCTGAATTCACGTTTTTTCACAGGAAAATCCTGAATCTACAGCCCCAGGAATGGCGGAACGACCATCCCAGTTCATCCCAGTGCATCCCAGTGCATCCCAGTTCTTGGGGCACCCGCACCAGCCCCTTATTCACGTGCCCTTCTCTTTTCCAGGTGATTTCCCACCTGTGGGAAGCTGATTCTGGCTTGGCCAATTCCCATCCTGCCTTCCCAGTGCTCCCAGTGCTCCTTCCCAGTGTTACCAGTGCTCCTTCCCAGTGCTCCCCATTTTGCAAATGGTGGAATTTTTTGGGGTGTTCTGTGCAGGGCTGGGAGTTGGAATCCATGATCCCTGTGGATCCCTTCCACCTCAGGATATTCCACCAATTTTTCCATGGATTCCAGGTGCCACCAACCCCTGAGCTGAGGCTTGGGTGCCACACTGGGACCAGTGCTCGTACTGGGAAGGGCTCTCTCATCCATGGGGAGCAGGAGTGGGGCAGGAGTCCATCAGCGCTGCTGGAGAGAAAGATTTTCCATGTGCTCCATCCATCCAGGAGGATCTGGGAGAGGAGGAACTGGTTCTCCTGGGCCTCCAGGATGTGCCCCCAGACTGTGGGAATGTCCCAAACTGTGTCCCAAACCATGTCCCAGCTGCTTTGGAATGCATCTGGGGAGTGCTGGAATAACCTCAGACCTCCAGGCTGGTGAAAGGGATCGGAGTGGGAATACAGAGGGGAAGTTATGGAATAAGGGCAAAAGAAATCGCAGAACATGTCTGGAAAGAGGAAAAGCAGACACAGGGACAGAGGAAGAGCAGGGCAGGGAGGGGAGGAAGAGTCACAGAGGGGTCTTGGCGGATTTTCCATGGAAGTGCTCTGGGCGGGAGGCGATTCCTGCGTCTGCCTCATCTCCTGCCGCAGTTAATTCCGGAATAGCAAATCCTCACTCGGGCTCATCAGCCACACTCTTCTTTTCACGGCTTCTTCCCATCAGCTCATCCATATTGAAATATCCTGGATCCGGAGCTCTGGGAGAGCTCCCTCCTGGAAGAGCCACACTCCGGCAGAGCCGCTGCTGCCATGGGGACAAAGGACAATCCTTAGACATAGTGACAAAATTCCATGGCTGGGTTCACATCCAGGCAGCCAAAAACCCCCGTTTTCTTACAGAAATGGATCAGTTTTCCATTCAAATATTGAGGGATAATGCAGGATATTGGAATCCCAAAATCACTGATGGACCAGTTCATGCTCCAGCGAGGCTTGGACCACAACATCCTGCTCGGACGGGCATGGAGAGGAATTCCTGCAGCTCCCGGGAGCTGAGGGAGGTCCCGGGACCTGGCAAGAGCCGCCAGACTCCACGGATTCCCAAAAAAACCGGCGACCAAACAAAGCCACCCAGGGCCTGGCGGCGCCGAGCCCGAATCCCGGGAATGCCGGCAGCGATGTCAGCAGGTGGTGCTCTTCACCTGGGAGCGGGCCCGGATCCGGGGCTGGGGAAGCTCCAGCTCCGTTCTTGGTGGGAGATGGAAAATGGGATTCGGGATCTCTCCGTGCGCAGAGAACTGAGCGGGCTCGCAGAATCCCAGGATCACCGAGGCTGGAAAGCCCTCCCAGACCATCAAGTCCGCCCTGTGCTCCATCCCCACTGAGTGCCACCTCCAGGAATTCCTTGGGCACCTCCAGGGATGTTCCTGGGCACCTCCTGGGCAGTTCCAAGGCCTGAGCACCCTTTCCATGGAGAAATTCCTGCTGATGTCCACCCTGAGCCTCCCTGGCCCAGCCTGAGGCCATTCCTTGGATCCTGTGTGGTTTTCTGGGAGAAGCCGAGCCCTATTCCCACCCGCAGCTGGTGAAGTCCTGGTGGAGTTTTGATTCTCCAGAAATTAAAAAAAGACAAAAAGCGACTCCCGATCGCTTTTAACAGCGCCTGAACCAAACCAGAGACTGGGATCATCCCATAACCACCGTAGTGGGAAATCAGCTCCACGTGAGGTCTGGATGGAGATAAATCCCAAGAAAACAACTTTTCCTGGATTTTTTCGCCTGGATTTTTTTGCCGGGCCGGGCATGTGTGGAAGGCAGGGACGATCAGTCTGGGTTAGCGAGACAGCGATTGAGCCCGGCCCAAGAACAAAGGCGCTGATGAGGAGCGAGATTGGATTTAGGTCACGTTAATGAACAAATCGCCTCCTCCAACCCAATTACGGCGGGTCCTGATTGAGGAGGGAACGGGAAAAACATCTTAGGATGGGTTGGGGAGGATTCCCAGGCTGCCCTTTAACCGTTCCCTGCCCAAAGCTGAGGCCTTCCCAGGGGTTGGGATGAGGGATGAGGGATGTGCAGAACTCAAGGGTTTTTCCCATTTAACCCGGGGCAGGTGAGGCCGTGCCTGTGGATCCTGATCCTGGTGGAATGTTCCAGACTCTTTCCTGAGGTAGGGAAAATCTGCATTTCCTGAGCCTCACCCAGTCCTGCTCCCCTTCGGAAAATTCATCCCAGATCCCACGGCAGCGCTTTCCCTCCCAATTCCAGGAAAAAAAAGGGAAAAATGACGCGGCTGGAGCCTTCTTGGAGATGTTTTCCAGCTTGTGACGCCTCTTTTCCAGATATTCCTGCTGTTCCCGGGAACTTCTGTCCCTCATCCCTCCTCTGTCCCTTCTCTTCCCTGTTTGGGACTCTGTCCCTCAATTTCCAACATCCATAATAATAGAATTGTAAGAGAATTGTAGTATAATTGTAGTATAATTATAATGTAATGTAATATAATGTAATGTAATGCAATATAACATAACATAACATAACATAACAT
>VZRL01012169.1:525029-542868 GCA_013397895.1 Origma solitaria | reverse complement strand
ATATTATATTATATTATATTATATTATATTATATTATATTATATTATATTATATTATATTTCAGGCAGTAGAAACTGGCCCCATGCAACCCAAATGCTAAACCACCCTTTTTTTTTTTTTTTTTTTAACAAACCAGGATTCCATCCTAAATCAGCCCCTAAAATAAGGGATAAAGAAAAGGATCTCTAAGATGGGCAATCCATGCTCAGCCTCTGCTTCCCCCTTTTCCATCTCGCTCCTCCAGTGCCTTTTCCTTCATCACCACTTATCTCTGCTGGATCTGTATTTGCCGAGCTCCTAAAATTGTTATTTTAATTAATCATCCCCCATTGTGTCTCCCGAAGTTCCAAAGAGCGGGAACAAAAGGAAATTCCCCCTTGGAATTTGGTTGGGTTGGACACAAAGCTCAGCCTGCCAAAGCCCAAGGGATTTGTGGGGATTTTTACCTGAGCAAAGGGTTCATCCCAAACTTTCTGTTTTAATGCCCTCCCCAAGCTGATGCAGGAATTCCTATCCTGAAATAAATATCCCTGGAATGCCCCCAAGGTGGAGGAGGAAGGATCAGGGCCCAAACCTCCTCTCAAGTTCCACAACTCCATTGATTTGGGGAATAAAGCTCTTTGTGCTGCTGCCTCTGGAGAAACACAGTCGGATTTTTGGGGAGAGAGCTGGGACTCAGCAGCATCCCTGGAATGGCAGTTCTGGCATTCTGGATCCCTCGCTCCCAGGAGGAATATTGCTGGAATATTCCAGGATTGCTAAATAACTGTGAAACACTTCTTGGGGCTGATTCCCAGGAAAAATGTGAGACGCCGAGCAGAGCTGGGATCTCGTTCCAACCTCCCTGGCCATGGGGACAGAATCCATGGCACAATCCCTGTTTTCCTCTGCTGGAATACACCCCTGTGTTTATTCCATCAGGGCACCGGTGCCAGATCAGTGCTGGCTCGGAGTTTGGGCAGGGAACTCACCTGGGCAGGTGGGGCTGGGCACCGCTCGCAGGGTTTCATTCCAGCTCTGCCATGCCTTGCTGGAATTTGATGGATTTGATTCCCAGCCTGGCACAGCAATAAAAACAACCTTTTTTTCCCTGCAGAGATATGAGTTCCAGGAGGTTTATGAGTGGATATCACAGGCATAATGTGAGAATTTATAGGATCAATCACAGGATGGGAATGTGGATTTTCCTGTCTTTTCATGGCAGCCAAATTCCCATCCTGACACCAAACACAGCCTTGATTTAAAATATTTATTATTTTAATAATAATATTTAAAATATTTAATATTTTAATTGTTATCAAGTGTTATTTAAATTATTATTACTTATTAGTAAATATTATTTAAATTATTAATTAATTAAAATATTTTACTATTATTTTAATTTACATTAAATAATATAAAATTAAATAAAATAAATAAGATGAAATTAAATATTTTAATTAAATATTTTAAAATATTTACTATTTTAGAAATATTTTTTATTTATTAGCCACTAATCACCGATTTCCATGGCACAAACCGGTGACCAGCTGAGGTAAGATAAACAGAGGCTAAAGATGCATGAAGAGCAAATCAATAAAAAGATTAAAATATTTCCATGAGCCACCAAAACAAGACAGCTCCAAAGCGAAGGAGCAGGATTTGTCTTTGGAACAGCAGCAAGAGGGGAGATTATTTCCTGGATTTTTTTTTCCTCTTTTCCAAATTTCTTTGACCACCAAACTTGCTGGAGCAGTCCAGAGTGGCTGGGAGCAAACCCAGCCTGGCCTTCCCTGCTCCTCAAAGATCACAAAATCCAACACAAAGATCCCAGAATCCTCCGGGCTTTCCTTCTAAATCACAGCCTGGTGGAATTCCTGCTCTAAAAGACATCCTTGGAGGGTCACCTTAAAAAAAATTCCCTGGAGAATGGAAAACATGGAGAAAAACGCCTTAAAAGGAGCGTTCCCTGCCTGGATCCAGCCTGGCTGTTCCTGGCAGCTGCACAATGAGGCCTATTCAGAATTCCTGGTGAAACGTGGGCTCCTGGCTCCTCAGGAAGCTGTTCCAGGAGTTGTTCCAGGAGCTCCAGGCTTTTACCAAGCCCCTCATTGCAGCCTGGGGCTGCTGATGGATGTTTTGGGAGGTTAGGGTCAGCTCAGGCTCTGGGTGCTCCTCCCTCTGGTGCTCCAGGAGAGCCCTGAGATCATTCCATAATGGAAAAATAATGGAAAAACATTCTCCGAAATATTTTCCAGCTTTTTACTCCCCTTTTCCCGAGCCACTCATTCCCAGCCTGGGGTTGTTGATGGATGTTTTGGGAGGTTTGGGTCAGTTCCAGCCCTGGGTTCTCCTGCCTGCACTGCTCCAAGAGAGCCCCGAGATCATTCCATAACGGAGCCTTCTCCAAGATGTTTTCCAGCTTTTGGCTCCCCTTTTCCAGCTGTTCCTGCACTTCCTGGGCAGTTTTTTCCCTCATCCCTCTGTCCCTTCTCCTCCCTCTTTGGGTCTGGGATTTGGGGGGATTGAGGGATGAGGTCCCCCCGTGGTTCCCCTGGAGCTGATGGGGTGGAAAGGCCTTTTCCAGAGGCGAATTGGCTCCTTGTGAATCCCTGGCTGGAGGAGCCGTTCTCTTTTCATCCCTGAGGAGTTACCAGGATCCCCTGGGTTGGGAGGGATTCAAAAGGATCATGGATCCCTGAGGGGGAATCTTTCCATCACCTGCATGCAATTCCTGAGGCCTGGAAAAACCCACATTTCCCTGTTCCCCTGAAGGTTTTCAAGAGCCAAATCCACATTTTCCTGCTCCCCTGGAGAGTTTTCCCAAGCAAACACACATTTTCCTGCTCCCCTCAAGGATTTTCCAGAACAAACGCACATTTCCTGCTCCCCTCGAGGATTTCCCAGAGCCATATCCACATTTTCCTGTTCCCCTGAAGGTTTTCAGGAGCCAAATCCACATTTTCCTGCTCCCCTGGAGAGTTTTCCAGAGCAAACACACATTTCCTGCTCCCCCCAAGTATTTTCCAGAACAAATCCACATTTTCCTGCTACCCTGGAGGATTTTCCAGAACAAACCCACATTTCCTGCTCCCCTCAAGGATTTCCCAGAGCCAAATCCACATTTTCCTGCTCCCCTGAAGGTTTTCCAGAGCAAACCCTCATTTTCCTGCTCCCCTGGAGGGTTTTCCAGCTCCTGGAGCACAGGGGCTGTCAAGCTGTGTGAATCGCACTGGTGAAATCTCCAGGAACAGGAAATAATTGAAGCAGGGACAAAGATCTCCAGGAAATTCCAACAGCTCCGGCAGCACTTCTCATGTGAAGAAAACCAAATTAATTTGAGGGCAGAAAATGTTGTATTGGATTTTTTTTAATGACTTTTTTTTCTGGATTTTTTAAAAATTTTTTTTTCTTTTTCCCCCAGGATTGTTTTAATTGTCTGTGGGGTTTTTTGGGATGTTCCCAGTGTTTCCTGACATGATTCCAGTGACAAGACACAATGGGAGCTGCCACTCCACGTTAGCGGTGACAGCTCCCGTTCCTGCCATGCCAGAATGTGACAGAACATGGAAAATTCAGCATCCAGCACGAGATTCTCCTTTGATTTTAACCCTGTTTCCCACTTTTCCAACCTTTAAGCCGCTTCCTGCTTGTTCCTAATTGAGAGGAAATTTTCTGTTTGTTCTGTAATGAGAATCTGACACTTCAAACGCGGCGAGGGCTGAGCAGATGAATTAGAGCAGAAATTCTTCCCCACATCCAAGGAATGCGAGGATTCCTGACTGACACAGTTATCTTCTGCTCCCTCACCCCCTCTGAACACCTCAAATCCGGTGGCAAAGGCTGGGAAATGGAAATTGTTCCTGATTTCTGTCTCCGTTTCCAAGGTGGGAGTGAAAAGAGGGAGGAGGAGGAGGAGGGGGATGAAGGGGCTGGAATGGGGAAGGAGCTCCAGTGGTTTTCCTGAGGCACCATTCCTGGGAAAACACAACCAGCAGCTCCTGGCCCCTCGATCCAGCAGAGTCCAGGAGCTGGGAAATGCCAGCAAAACCAGGGAATGGCTGAAAGAAATGGAATATTTTATCCCAGAGCACTTTCCCCTCCAACTGTTCAAAAAAAGAACCCAAAATGCTCCAAATCTTCCCCTCCTCCGGCCGCTGCTCCAGACAATGCCACATTGGGGACAAATTTAGCCCTCTAAGAAGTGGTTCTGTTCCTGTTTCCTGGAGAAAATCACTATTCCTATTTCTGCAGCTCCCGAGCAGGATTTGGAATGTCTGCATGTGGATAAGCACAGGGCAGCGTGGCTGGGCCTGGGGAGAGCCAGGATCCTGATTTTCCCCAGAAAACAGACGGATTTTCCCAGGTCTGGATTTTCGAGAGACACCCAAAGCGCTTCCCTCTCCACAGGACACGGGGCAGGAAGGATGTGAGCTGAGAAATCCTGGAGCTGATCTGGCACCAGAGCCTGGGAGATTCTCCCTGGATTTCCTTTTATCTTTCCCCATAAATCCATCCCTGATGTCCTTTCCTGTTCCTTTCCTCTCCAGCCCCTCAAACTCTGGTGCCAAATGCCCACGGAACATCCTGTGCCATCCCTGGCCCAGCTGCCTGGCAAAAGGGCTCCATTCCCTGGCACATTTTGGGTGACATTTGGGGACATTTGGGAGTGGAAAACCTCCTGTTCTTCCCATAAATCTCCCAGGATGAACCCAAAGCTGATGGAGATGGATAAGGCTTGGTACATCCAAACCCAGACAGCACCAACAGGGTTTTAAAATGGCCTAATTAGTGTAAAAATAATTAATATTCCTCTGATTACATTGTTGGGAAGGTTCGGGAAGGGAAGGTTTGGGAAGGTTCAGGAAGGGAAGGGAAGGGAAGGAAAAAGGAAAGGAAAGGAAAGGAAAGGAAAGGAAAGGAAAGGAAAGGAAAGGAAAGGAAAGGAAAGGAAAGGAAAGGAAAGGAAAGGAAAGGAAAGGAAAGGAAAGGAAAGGAAAGGAAAGGAAAGGAAAGGAAAGGAAAGGAAAGGAAAGGAAAGGAAAGGAAAGGAAAGGAAAGGAAAGGAAAGGAAAGGAAAGGAAAGGAAAGGAAAGGAAAGGAAAGGAAAGGAAAGGAAAGATAAGCCCCTTCCAACCCAACCCATTCAATGATTCCAGGATAACAATCCCAGCCAGAGGGTTCTTTGCTGTTCTCTTCCTGGACATGACCTGGCAGCTCCTAAAATTCCCATCAATTCTACTTTGAAACATCCTGAAAGTCACTGAGAAATTGTTCATTGGAGAAAACTCTAAAAAATCTCACTTCTGATCCTTGTTCCGAGGAAATCCTCGGGATGAGCTGCTGAAATATCAGGGTGAGGATGGAAAATCCTGAATCCCAGAGGGGGAACACTGCAGGGATGGGGGAAACTGCAGAGATGGTTTGGGGCTGTACCTGGGAATTGGAGCTGAGTAAAAATAGAATGGGAAATCAACATCCTAAATAAAAGATGAGAGGCAGCAGGGAGCACAGAGGGAGCAGGGAACAGCCAGGTGAGGAGTGTTATCCCAGGAAAAATCCCTGCACGACTTTCCCACAGAGATACAACCGAAATCTGGGATCATCCATGCCCAGAACACACCGAGGGCCATGGAAACATCCCCAGAGCTGTCGCCAGGATAAATTCCCACTGAAGGTGACACAGAAAAGCAGCAGGAGGTGTTGGAGCTGCGGGCAGTGACAAAGCTCTCCTGACAGCCTGGCTTCACGCTCCCTGAGCACACATCCCACGGGATTTCCCTCCGTATAGCACCTGCCGCGGGGTCTGAGCGGCCTTTGGAGCCAAGAGGGATCAGGGAGCTGGTGGAGCTCTGAGGGAAGATCATCCTCATCCTCATCTTCATCATCATCCCCACCTTCATCATCATCCTCCATCCTCGTCCTCACTCTCATCCTCATCATCATCCCACCTTCATCATCATCATCCTTCATCCTCATCCTCATCCTCATCCTCACCCTCATCCTTACCCTCACCCTCACCCTCACCCTCACCCTCGCCCTTGCCCTCATCCTCACCCTCATCCTCACCCTCATCCTCATCTTCACCCTCACCCTCACCCTCACCCTCCTCACGTCTGGAACACTCTGGGCCTGCAGAACTCACTTTTGTTCAGTCCTGAGGAGGTGAATTCAGCCGCAGCGAATTCCAGAGGTGAATTCCAGTTCTCAGAGCCAAAGGATTTGGGACAGGGTGCCTTGGAGGACCTCAGGTTTGAGCTGGGATCTCTCCTTTTGTTCAGGTCCACACCAGAACCTGGCCCTGAGTGCTGCCCATGACCTCATCATCACTGTCACCGTGAATTTATAAAATCCGTGCAGATCCTCAGCCACAAATGCCTAACAAAATACCCAGACACGTGAGGAGAAAGGAAAAAAGGAAATCTGGCAATCCAGAGGATCCCAAATCTCTTTTGTGTGTCTCCTTTTTAGTGGGAATGGGCATTAGGAGAAAGGAAAAAAGGAAATCTGGTATTCCAGAGGATCCCAAGTCTGGTTTTTGTCTCATTTTTGGTGGAAATGGGCATTAGGAGACATTTGATTGGCTCTCAGGAGGATGGGGAAAAGCTGGAGCTCACAGATCCACCCCATCCCAGCTGTCCTGGCTACATCCCCCTGTCCCAGCCTGTCCCGACCCCTGAAATCCATGGCTCACTTTTCCAGGGGGTTTCAGCCTGTCCAAGCCCACAGAAACACAGCCCACGCTGCCTCTTAAATCCTGTGATTGCAGAAATAACACCTCTCAGGCAGATCCTATCAAAAAATATGGGGAAAAGGGAGAGAAAGAGATAAATATCCCTTGGCTGAAGGTGATGTTTCATCGCGGCTCCGACCACCCACGGCAGAGGGACCCGACAGGGATCGGGCAGGAATGGAAACATCACCTCAGAATGAAATCCTTTATCTGCTCCATAAGCTGCCTCCGCTGTCAAATTAAATCCATGGCCCATTTAATCAGGGAAGGCAGAGCTGGATCCGGTGTCTCCCGGGAAGTTTTATGGGAAGCAGGTTCTGTCTCTGGGCAAAGCAGGGCCAGACAGATTTGGGGCCGCAGGCTGGTGCTGAAGGATTTGTCAGGAGGGCACAAAAAACAGGGGTTCCCCACAGAAAAATATCAGGGTTGTGGAAATATTTATTTTTTTTCTGAGCAGAGAGAAATAAATGTTGCTGTTGGTGGTTCTGCCCCAACGCAGGACACGCAAAAATTGGGATGCACTTCAAGCCAAGGAATGCACAAGCCAAGGAATGCTGAGGAGTTATGGCAGAGTGGCAAACAAATAAAATAAACCAGGAGCAAAAAAAGAAAAAAATCAGAGGGAATGCCCAGGGAAAGAGGCTTTGCTGCCTGCAAATCCAAGCGGCCTCGGGGAGAGAAGCAGCTGAATCTAAAGCAACCATTTTGGAGATAAAGACGAAGCTGAAATTCTTGTTGAACATTATCCAAAAAGGCAGATAATGCCCAGATTACATCTCCGAAGTTTGATCGCCTTAAGCTGCAGGAGAAAGGGAAGGGGGAGCTCCCAGGGAGGGAGATTTGGGTTCCAGGGCTGCCCGGAGCCGCACGGAGCCGCTCCAGTCTCTGGGATGTTTCATGTGCAGATGGACTTGGGCTTTCTCTGTGAGGAGTTGGAGGAATCAGCAGCTGGAAAAAAAGTCTGGGGTAATTGAAACTCCAGTGATTCAAAGTGGCTGCGAGCAAAGGCAGCAGAAGGTCAGGGCTTGGACATGGGCAAAAAGCGATGACGGGAGGGCTGGAAAGGGGCCGGGTTTGTGCAGTGCAAGAGGATTTCCTGCTGGTATTCCCTGCTTGAGTTCCCTGGTTTTATTCCCTGTTTTTATCCCCTACTTGTATTCCCTGCTTGTATTCTCTGATTTTATTCCCTGCTTGTATTCCCTGGTTTTATTCCCTGTTAGAATTCCCTGGTTTTATTCCCTGCTCGGATTCCCTGGTTTTATTCCCCGCTTGAATTCCCTGATTTTACTCCCTGCTCGGTTTCCCTGTTTTAATTCCCTGCTCAGATTCCCTGATTCTATTCCCTGCTTGAATTCCCTGATTTTATTCCCTGTCCTGCGACCTGCTGCTTCCCCCTAGCCCATGGCTGGGTGTGTTGGGGGGGATGCACAGCCCACACCAGGCTGGGGTTCCAAGGTTTTCCTCTCGTGCCAGGACCAGGGAGGAAGGATCTGTGGGGGAGGAAGGTTCGCATCCAGCACAGGCGGTGAGGTGCTGGTTCCAAGAGATGGGTCCTGATGGATCCTGATGGATTCTGATGGATTCTGGTGGATCCTGATGGATTTCGATGGATCCTGTTGGATTCTGGTGGATCCTGCTGGATTTTGATGGATTCTGCTGGATTTTGATGGATCCTGATGGATTTCAATGGATTCTGATGGATCCTGATGGATTCTGATGGATTCTGATGGATTTCAATGGATCCTGATGATCCTGGTAGATTCCAGTGGATTCTGGTGGATCCTGCCGGATTTTGATGGATCCTGATGGATTGTGGTGGATTCTTATGTATTATGATGGATCCTGATGGATCCTGGTGTATACTGATGGATTCCGGTGGATCCTGATGGATCCTGGCGGATTCTGATGGATTCTGACGGATCCTGGTGGATTCTCCTTGCTGCCACTCCCAGGAGAAAATCAAAATCTCGGCTTCATCCCCTCTTTGCGTGCCCGGATCCAGCCCAGTGGAGCAGTTCAGGGAACACTTAACTGCCACGGATTTGGGGGATTACACACCCAGCCTGGTTTAAGCACCTTTTAAACGCTCTGCTGAACCAGGGCTGACAAACAGCGTTGGCTGTGGTGTTCTCCACTGTCTGACACAACAGGAATCATTTGGGAGTAACATTTCTGAGGGTTTTTCACTGATTTTTGTGGAGCTGGGGTGTGAGATTTCTGCCTGGCATGAGCTCTGCGGGGATCTGCTGGTGACAGGGACACTCTGTGGCCAAAGAGGGCACAGAATCGCTGAGAAATGAGATGAAATCACCAGAATTGTGCAGCCAGGTGTGATCCCAGCTCCAGGCCCAGCTGTGGATCCAAGGCTGTGTCTGGGAGAGTTCTGCACCGTCTCTGAGGAGAGCAGGAGCTGCAGCAGCTCCAGCACTGCCTTAGGTTCCATGGAAGGTGTAACCAAAAGTCTGTATTCTATTCCCATCTCCAGAAGCTGTTCAAACAGCTGGGGCAGTGCTCTTTGTGTTCAGCATGACCCAGCCCTGCTAACACCATCGGGGCTAGCTCTGCTCATGGCCATCGAGGGCTCCGGCAGTGACTCACAGATTCCATCAGCCATTGGGAGATGCCCTGCCCAGAGGGGAGGAGCTGAACATTCCCACCTGCACATAAACTGAGACCCTGCAACACCGGGGTACCTTTCCCACTGATTCCCAGAGGAGAAGAGCTCAGAGCCACCACTGGACCTGCAGAGAGCGACGAGACCTTTCCACAAGATCAGCACTTCAACAAGAGCACATCCATCACTCCAACGGGACTGCAGCCACCATTGAACTGCACTGCAGCACCGCCCTAACAGGGTGCAGGCTGGATTCTGACTTTGTCTATCTGAACCGTTGTTTCTGTATTATTGCCTTGTTCTAAATATTAGTGAAGAACTGTTATTCCTTTTTCCCATATATTTTGCTTGAGAGCCCCTTGATTTCAAAGTTATAATAATTCAGAAGGAAAAGGAGTCATATTCCCTATTCCAAGGGAGGTTCCTGCCTTCCTTGGCAGACATCTGTCTTTTAAACTGAGACAGGTACCAACTGGGACCCCAAAACCACCAAAGGGCAAATTTAGTCTGGACTTCACCTCAAACCATCCTCAGCTCAGCCCGTCCAAGAGCAAATCATGACCCAGGCATTGCCTGGGATGGGAATCGAATCATCCTTTGAGCTCACAACAGCTCCAGGTTCCCGGTGCAGGAACTGCCAAAATCCTCAGCTCAGCATCCTCAGATCCTCCCTGGGCCACACCTGGAGCTGTTCCTCAAAGACACCTCCCTGATCTACCAATTCACTTCCTCCCACATCCTCCAGGTTTGTTTGTACAAACTGAGCCCCAGAGGGTTGGGGGTGGCCTGACCCCTTGGAATCTCCACCCCACAAGAGCTGAGCTGCTTTTCCTGAGCTCTTCCTGCAACTTTCTGCCCACGACACTTCAATCCAAGGAGGGAACACCTGGAAAAATGAGAACTCATAGAAGCTGGAACCTTCCCCAGGCAGATTTGGGTGTTACCAAGGGGGATGGCACCTCTATTCACCCCATAAAATCCCTGTCTCCACGGATTTCTTTGTGATCAGCCATTGGCACTCGGGAACCACATCTGAGGATTAAAATTCCAATTTGTTCCAAAGGCAGCAGCCACGGGAAAGCCACATCCCATTGTTCAGCACCCCGGGATACTCCGACAGCGAGCCAAGCCCTGTTCCCAATTACGGGAGTGCGAATCCACAGCCAGCGCTGGGAGCTGCTGGAATCCCTTTCAGGGATTTGCACACCCAGGGTGGCTGCAGAGCTCTGAGGGAGCAGCGATGGCTCTGGCAGAAGTTTTCCAGCAGCTTGGCACTGGTGGAGCCATCAGGTGGCACCGCCCGGGCTCTAGCTGGCAGGGATTTGGCAAAATGGGCTCTAGGACAGCGTTCCCTTTTCTCTTAGGATCCCACCCATGTGAGAAAGCACCAGGAATGGGAATGGGAGCTCACAGGGCTGTCCCTACTGCCATCCCACTGCCCAGGGTGGGATGAATCCTTTCCTTTCTGCATCCCCGAGCGCTGAGCTCCAGCTGGGAACATCAAAGGCAGAACTTGAAAGCAAAATCCCTGGGAAAACACCAACCCCATTCCCAGGAACTCTGCCGAACCCATCCTGCTCCAGCACCGGGGCTTGCAATGGAGCCATCCCTGCTCTGGTGTGACTCCCTGTCCATGGGGAGCCCTGCCAGGGCTTTCCTGGCCCCATAGAGCTCCATTTGTGGGGGAATGCTGCCTGGAGGGAACACAATGGGATCTCCTGGAGGGAGCACAATGGGATCACCTGGAGGGAGCACAGTGGGATTGCCTGGAGGGAGCACAATGGGATTGCTCCAGAGCTCCGGCCAGGGGACTTGGATCTGTCAGGAGCTGCTCCAGGATCCCTGAACCCCCAGGGCTCCTCTGCCAAAGGGGATTCCATGGATTGGGAGATCCCAGGGAGAGCTGGGAACTAAGGTCAGGGTGTTTGGGGTCCCCCATCCTCCCCAGGAGGTTTTCCACTGCAGCATTTCCCTGCTGCTGCTTTTCCATCCCTCTCGCAAATACTTCAAACACCTGGGAAAACCCAATTTCCTGAGCTTCCCTTACCCATTGTTATTCCAGAGGGAGTTGAGCCCCAGCCATTGCACCTATCCCCTGCCCACCACCCAAAGCTTCCTGGCATGGAATTGTGGAATCATCATGGAATCATCATGGAATCATCATGGGATGGTTTGGGTTGGAAGGGCCTCAAAGCCCATCCCATTCCCATGGGCAGGGACACCTTCCCCTATCTCAAGGTGCTCCAAGTCCCAATGTCCAGCCTGGCCTTGGACAATTCCAGAGGCAGCCACAGCTTCTCTGGGCACCCTGTGCAGGGCCCCAGCACCTGCTGCATCCCTGGTCCCTTTTCTATCACCCCACAGCCCCCAGAACTCATTAGCTCTGTGGATAAGGAATGTGGTGCCTGGGGTTGGATTTGGCTTTGATTCCCTCTCTTTTTCTTGTTTTCCAGAGAAGTCGGGATGAGGCATGGTCACCTGCCTCCTCCCGCTCCAGGGACTGGCAGAGTCCCTGCTGTGACTTCCATCCGCATGGGATTTTTTGGGAAGGGAAATTCCGCCTGGGATGTGGCTCGCCCACCACTCCAAGATGTTTGGAAGCAGGAAGGGAGTGAGGAGCTGTGATCCTTTGGGATCACAGGAGCAGACCCCAGAGCAAATCCCTCTCCAAGGCTTGACAGGAAAAGCTGCATGTTGGGGTCCTGATGTTCAAAGCTGTTTTTTCCCCAGGATCCTGGCCGGGAATGAGAGGAATTCCACATGGGTGGCGGGGCTGTGGCGGGGCCTGGAGCCAAATGTCTGGGAAGATGCATCTCCCTCGGAGCACCTCATTTCAAACTGTTCCAGTGCCACTCGTTACTGGATGAGAAATCCAGGCTTTCCTTCCCTGCCATCCCAGTGGGATCAATCCAGGCTTTACCCTACAGCCAGGATCTGCCATCCCAGTGGGATCAATCCAGGCCTTACTCTACAACCAGGAGCTGTCATCCTGGTGGGTTAAATCTAGGTTTTTCCCAACAGCCAGGAGCCCTTCCTTGCCATCCCAGTGGAATCAATCCAGGTTTCCCCCAGCAGAACCCTTCCCTGCCATCCCAGTGGCATTCCCAGAGCCTTCCCTGCTGCAGCTCAGGGAAGCACAGGAGCATCCTGCAGGTCAGTTTTGAAGACAAATCAAGAATCACTTTGTTCCTCTTGTTTTCCAAGAATCTGCTGTTTGGGGAGCATCGGGAAAGAGCCCAATTCCAATTCCCAACACCCTGAGCATCCTGTGTCAGAGGCAGGAAATCTCAGCCATGTGTCCGAAAAAGACTTCAAACTTTGTTGCTGTGTTGCTGATGGGAATTTTGTTCCCAAGGAAAAAAAAAATCAAGGAAGAGCCTCCTTTTTTTTTTTTTTTTTTTTTTTACCAGGAGTACCCCAGATGTTTGTGGTTTGGGATTTTTTTGTTGTGGAAATGCCTGGTTTGTCTCATGTTTATTGGAACTTGCTCTGCTCTCCCAGACTTTCCAAGGGTTCTGGAGAGCAGCAGAGTATCGGGAAGGGAAGGGAAGGGAAGGGAAGGGAAGGTTGGATATTGGGGAAAAGATTCTCCATGGAAAGGGTGATCCAGCCCCAGCACAGCTGCCCAGGACAGGGGTGGGTTCCCCATTCCTGGAGGGGTACAAATCCCTGTGGATGTGGCACTTGGGGACATGGGCAGTGGTGGCCTTGGCAGTGCTGGGTTAAGGTTTGGATTCACAGAGCTTTTCCAGCCTGGAGGATTCTGTGATTCCACACAGGCAAGAAATCCCTGAAAACCAGCTTGGTTTTCAAGCTTTTTCACAGATTTTGGCTGCTCTGGCCTTGTTTTGGATTCCAAGGGCTGGGCCAGAACCCCAGGAATTCCCTGGAGGACGATAACGTGGATTCCGCCAGAAACCTGAGCCTGGCTGGGCACAAGCCCTCCTGTTCCTGAGCAGGAATCAACTCCAAACCATCCCTGCCAAGAGGAAACCTCCAGCTCCAGCTCGGAGAGCAGCAGAAGGAATCATTTCCACCCCCAGCTGCATCCCCAGCTGATGCCAGGAGGGAAAATCTTGGATTAGTAGGATTGGAGAGAAATCCCTGTCTGTGCCTCAGTTTCCCAAAGTAACAGCTCAGCCCAAAGGCCTAAAACTCCAAAAGCCTCCTGGTTCTGCCAGGATTTGAGGATCTTGCCCCAAAATTTCCTGTGTGCCCCTAATCCCTTCTCTCCCCCTGGGTGCCAGGAGCGTTCTGCCAGCCCAGCTGTGCCCAGGGGTGAGGGTTTGTCCCAGTTTTGGCTGATGGAAGCCTTGGCATTATCCAATTACACTGGAACCGCTTGGAACCGCGGCCAAATGAAGGGAAAATGCAAATCCAGGTGTTAATTCCCGGCATCTAAAAATAGCCAACAGAGCTGGGGATGTTTAGGGGGGGCACAGGTGAGGGAATAAAGGGACAAAACGCAGATTTCACACAGGTTGACTTTGAAATCCGAGCTGGTTCTCTCTGGAACCCCTCCGGAATGTTCCGGACAGGACAGTGGGGAGGATTCCTCAAATCCCCTGTCCTGGCAGGGAATTCTGCTGTTCCACCTTCCAGCATCCCAGCTGTGCAGGGAAAAGGAGCAAATCCCCAATTTAGCAACCTGGAGCTGCAAAGCTGTGACATTCCTGGCAAAAATCCCTCCTGCCCTGTTTGGGGAATATCCCAGGGATTGTTTAATGCTGGGATTGGAGCTGGAGGGAACATTGGCACACAGAGCCCACAGCTCACGTTCCCAAAACGAGCTCCTGCCCTATTAAAGGGTTGTGGGAGGAGATGGGATCCAGCTGGATCCAGGGTGGGGGTCCTGGCATCTCAAGCACTTCCAGACTCCTCCAGGGGTGGTTTTTAGAGGGAATGCTGAGGATTTCTGGGCTGGGATGCACAGATCACCCAGCAGCTCCTCCTGCCAGGTGAGTCTGGAGCAGACCTGGAGAGTTCCCCAGGCTGGGAGAGAAGGGGGAAGGTTCCCACCATGCTTTCCCCAAAATTCAAGGAATCCCAGAATCCTGGAGTGGTTTGAGTGGGAAGGAACCTTAAACCCCATCCCACCCCTGCCATGGCAGGGACACCTCCCACTGTCCCAGGCTGCTCCAGCCTGGCCTTGGACACTGCCAGGGATCCAGGGGCAGCCACAGCTTCTCTGGGAATTCCAGCCCAGCCCTCCCCACCCTCCCAGGGAACAATTCCTTCCCACTATCCAACCCTGCTCTCAGTTTAAAGCCTTCCTTTAACTGAGTGGGCCAAATCCAGGAAGAAATCCCACGACCATGCCAGGAATCCCCATCGATGGCAGGAGCAGCGCTCACGTTTTCCTCTGGAATTCACTGCCAGGGAAGAAATTGGGTGGGAGCTTTATCAGGAGCAGCTGTTCCAATCCTCCCTTCCCAGCCACTCTGTGCTGATGGGAGAGGATTACAAAGACTAACCAGGGAGGGGGGCAGGATCGGCACTGAAGGTTTGGATTTGATCTAAATGGGAACTGCAGGATCAGCTCAGAAGGTTTGGATTTGATCTAAATGGGAATTCTAGGGTGGGTTTGGCCTTTGTTACAATTATAATTCTAATTATTGTTTTGTTCCCGGCAGCAGCACAGGCTCCCCATTATTTTTAATTGGCTTTGTTCCTCGTTAGATCGAACCCAGATTGTCAGCGGGCACAATTCCTCACGGAATGCAAATCTAGGCACCAAATGTCCGGGCTCCAGCAGTCCTGGGTAAACACGGAGCTCTGGGAGCGTTTCTATAGCGGGAAATACTCCATCGGGGAATTCTCCGTCCCCTCGGATGTGGGACATGGGGTGAGATGTCCTGTCCCCGTCATGGGGATGGCTTCAGTCTCGGGAAAAACAATTGGAGGGCAGGAAATAGGTGGGAATAGGAGGGACATGTGCAATTCCCAGAGGCGCATTCCCACTGCAGGAAGCAGGTAAATAATAGGGAATGTTGGGTCAGCTCTATGAATAACTGCTGGGGCTCAGGAAATGCTGGAATTCTGCTCTTTGCCTCCAATCCTGCACAATGGCCCCAAAATCCTCGGAGCCGGCGGCGCCCAGATATCCATCGCTCCCACCAGGCCTCCGGAGCGCGACGAGGAGTGGGATCCGGCCATTCTCCCCCGGGATTTCGGTGTCCTTTGTCCTAAAGGGCTTCCTGTCCTTGGAAAGCCAGGGAACAAGGCCAGGAGCTAAAAAAGGTGGGAAGGAACGGGGGGAGGAGGATTTGTGGAGCCTGAGGGTGGGAGGGAGCTCGGGAGAAACGGGAAGAGGTGGGAATGAGGACGGGGAGGGGTTGTTTGTGTCCAAGGATGTGGAGGATCCTGAAATAGGACTTGGGTTTTGCAGGAATGGGGGGACAGGGAGGGAGGAGGCGATTCACGCCCATGGAATGAGGGGGGAGCAGAGCAGCAGTTTCTGGGATGAGCCTTGGGAGCAGCAGGTTTGAGCATGGGAAAAATCCTCTTTATTTAGGGTGTCCAGGAAAGCTCAGCAAGGATTTGGAGCCCCCACAGCTCAGGGCAGGTCCCTGTGTGATCCCAAGGTGGTCACCTGGTTCTCCTCCCACCATTCCCTAAAATCCCCGTGAGCCACCACGGCCTTGGGGCCGTTCATTTTCCAGGTGAAATCCCAATCCCAGTGTTATTTTTGGATGCTTTGCTCACAGCCCAGAGATTTATAGAGGCTGAATCACAGGGTGCAAAAAAAATCCCAAATAAACCACATTTGGGGTTGGCCTGCGAAATCCTGGGGGTCTGCAATGGTGCTGGGGAATGGAAAATTCCTGTAACAGCCGTTGGAGGGGAAAAATAAATAAAAAATCAGGATTGGGATATAATTAGAGGCTGTTAGAGCCCTTCAGCCCGAATTCCAACACCTCAGAGCAGGCAATTCCTCCTTCCTGCTCTGCCAAGCGCGGGGCTCGTGGGAGCACAGCACAGTGGGGGCATTATTGGGGCCGGGACGGACTGGAAACCAGGACAGGCCACTCTTCCCGGCTGGAATGCTGATCCCCGCTGCAGGGAGCGGGGCTGGGGTGACGGGAATGGCCTGGCTCTGGGAATGGGGGAAAAGGGAGGGATTTGGGGCTCTGGGGCTGCCACCATCCAGAGAGGGATTCCTGAGCTGCCTCCCTGCGTCCTGTCCCTCCAGCTCTCAGCCCCAGTGCCTCTCCGGCTCTCCTGGAACCCTAAAAGGACTCTGAGGTCTCCCTGGAGCTGCTCTTCTCCAGGGGAGCACTCCCAGGCTGTACTGGGATGGTCCAGGGCTCTACTGGGATGGTCCAGGGCTCTACTGGGATGGTCCAGGGCTGTACTGGGATAGTCCAGAGCCGTACTGGGATAGTCCAGAGCCATACTGGGATAGTCCAGGCTGTATTGGGATGGTCCAGGGCTGTACTGGGATAGTCCAGGCTGTACTGGGATAGTCCAGGCTGTACTGGGACAATCCAGAGCTGTACTGGGATAGTCCAGTCTGTACTGGGATAGTCCAGGCTGTACTGGGATGGTCCAGGGCTGTACTGGGATGGTCCAGGGCTGTACTGGGATGGTCCAGGCTGTACTGGGATGGTCCAGGCTGTACTGGAATAGTCCAGGGCTGTACTGGGATAGTCCAGGGCTGTACTGGGATAGTCCAGGGCTGTACTGGGATAGTCCAGGCTGTACTGGGATGGTCCAGGCTGTACTGGGACCATCCAGAGCTGTACTGGGACAATCCAGAGCTGTAGTGGGATGGTCCAGACTCCTCAGCATCTCTGCAGTTGCCATGGAAACCATGAATTAACCCATCAATAATCCCTGATGGGACTGAGAACAAGTAGAACTTCTCCCTCCGTTCCCAGGGCAGGACATTCCCCGGGAATGTCAGCACCAAGAACTCAGGCCAAGCCCTGGGCAGACAATGTTTAAATGACTTTATTTTTTTTCTTTTCCTCATTTTATAAATGGGCACAGCACAGAAATAATTAAAAAAAATAGACAGTACCATTACAGTGCTAGATCCATTGGCAAAGATTATTTTTTAGAGTCTTTTTTTTTTTTTCCATTATTTTTAAAGTTTTGGCCATTGAGTAAGAACAAAACCAATTAACAAACATTTCCTTTTCTTTTTTTCCTTTTTGAAACAGACACTATGAAGCCATTTCAGTACTAAACTCTAGGAGAGTTATGTACATACAAAAAAAAGATCTGTTTAAGATATGTCTCCTATTAAAAATATTTACATGCATTTTTTCCCTCCCGGATTCATTGAAAGGTCCAACACTTGTAGGATTCAAGATTTTTTTTTTGTTCTCCTATTGGGATTGGAAATCAGCTCCAAAAAAAGTGAAGTGGGACTCAGTTGTTGGAATTATTTCAATCTTCCGGAAAGGGAGATTTTTTTTTTTGGATGTTTATCAATGGATATTTTTTTTTTGTCTTTTTTTTTAAATTATTATTTTATTTTTAATTTATACAAGAAGGTTCGATGTTTA
>VZRL01012169.1:511540-525000 GCA_013397895.1 Origma solitaria | reverse complement strand
GGACCAGTGGGTGATGGTTTCTCCTGGAGACGCGGCGGTGAGAGGGAAGGGGAGGATTTTAAAAAGTTTTCTATCAAACTGCAATGGATTCCCATTTTTGGGAAGTCTGGTTTGATTGTCAGCTGGGCTGGAGTGACTTCGGCCAGGGGGGACCCACACCAGAGGGAATTCCTGCAGGAAAAATCCCTGGAGCCCTGGAGGTCTCGGGAGAAGCGCTGGGTGAACCGACTGGAATGTGGGGTGTGAAAAAATCAGAGGTTATTTACCCAAAAATCGAAATAATGGGAAAAATAAAAATGGAAATAAAAAGTTTGTACACTCCAGCCTGAGGCTGCTCCACAGGAATGGGGGGGGGGGCTGCAGGCACAAGGGCTGGGGACACTCCGGAGCTTGGGGGACTTTGGATCCATCCCGGGATCCCATTCAGGGATCTGCTCTGGCCCTGGCAGTGGCAAAAGGCTCCTGATCCCACCCCCGGCTCATCCCAATCCACCGGGACTGGGATCGGGAGCGGGGGATGGGAAGGGCAGGGACAGGAGGGAGGAGAGGCGAGGCTGAATCCCACATCCCTTGGGACAGGGGATGAGGCTGAATCCCAAATCCTTTGGGAGAGGGAATGAGCGTGAATCCCGAATCCTTTGGGACAGGGAATGAGGCTGAATCCCACACCCTTTGGGACAGGGAATGAGGCTGAATCCCGAATCCCTTGGGACAGGGAATCCTGCTTCCCTTGGGACAGGAAATCCCACATCCCTTGGGACAGGGAATGAGGCTGAATCCCACATTCCTTGGGGCCAAGGACTGCAGAGCCCAGCACATGGTCCTGGAGGATAAATCCTCCTCCTTTTCCTCTTCTTCCTCCTCCTTTTCCTCCTCCTCCTCCTCCAGCAGAGCAGAGCTGGCCCTGGCCCCGTGCAGGTCTATACATCTCTGCCTATACATTAATTACATTCCCGTATATACACACCCAGCCCCATCCCTGCTCCCAGGGATCCCATTCCAGTCCAGCCTTTCCCGACTGGAATCTCAGTGCCACTTCTGAGCCTGGCAGAAAACCTCCGAGCCTGGAAAAAATCCTGGCGAGGGTGGTTCGGGGGGGAAAAGGAATTAAAAAAATCTGTTCTTGTTCTCAGCTGATGGGTTTGTGCCTGTGGTGATGGTGATTCACAGCAGGGAGAGCTCCGAATTCTGGAGCTGGAGCTGCAGATGAGGCAGAGGAGCTCCCAGACAGGGATCAGCAGGGAAACAGGGGAGGGAATGGGAAATTAGGGCACTGGTCCAGCCCAGAGCCATCCCCTGCCCTGCAGTTGGGTTTGGAAAGGCCCAAAATCAGAGATTTTTGGAGCAAAGTGACAACTCCACCCCACAAAGGGACCTGCTGTTTTGGAAAGGCCCAAAATCAGAGGTTTTTGGAGCAAAGGAACAACTCCCAGGCCTGCAAAACCCCTCCAGGGCTGGTCCTGCTGCTGCTGGGCCCCCTCTAACCCCTGCCCTTCCCAAATTCCCTCTTCCAGCTCTTCTTTGGGCTCTCTGCTCTTCCCTTCCCTTTGACCCCTCCTCCTGCCTTCTCCTGATCGCCGTGGCCCCGGAATCCCTGGATATTCATCACTCCCTGCTGCATTTCCAGCCGGAGAGCCTCAGGGCTGGCCCAGCTGGCAGAGCAGCCCACACCACCCTGCAATCCCAAAATCTCCTGAAATTATCCAACCGGAACAGCTGAGAGCCTCCCCGCGGCTTTGGAGCCTCACATGCACGCGGGAACGCAAGGAAAAGAAACAGAAAAGCCACAGAAAATCCCTTGGGGAGCACAGCTGGACGGACCAGCACATCTGGGCGCTGCTCCAGCTGTTCCCAGCTGGGATCGCCAGGAGGAATCGGGATTGGGGCAGAGGGGACGATGCCAGAGCTGGCTCAGGAGGGAACGATGCTGGAGAGCCTTCCGCTCCCGCTCCCGCTGGAGTTAAATTCCCTAAAAACCTGCTCCAAATCCCCAGCTAAATCAGCAGCTGGGGGATGGCTCCTCCTTTTCCTTCCCCAAGGAGCTTCTGTGCCTTTTCCCCATCCGTGTTCCCACCAGGAATCCCCAAAAAGCCCCGGAGCAGGAGCGGCTGCTGGAGGGAGCACTGCCTGCACCCACACCTGCCACAGCCTCGGGGATTTATCCATCCCCACGGCTCTGCTCATGGAGAAACGACATTATCCAGGGTTTTTTGGGAGATGGGCTTTCCCAAAAATGTTCAGCTCCCTCCCAAATCCTCAGGGTTTTATCTATCCCCTCATGGAGAAATGACATTATCCAGGATTTTTTTTGGGACATGGGCTTTCCCCCAAAAATGCTGCCCAAGTTCAGCTCGGGGATTTATCCATCCCCTCATGGAGAAATGATGTTATCCAGGATTTTTTTGGGGAGATGGGCTTTCCCAAAAAATTCTGCTCCATCCCAACTCCTCAGGGTTTTATCCATCCCTGCAGCTCTGCTCATGGAGAAACGACATTATCCAGGGTTTTTGGGAGATGGGCGTTCCCAAAAAATGCTGCCCATGTTCAGCTCCACCCCAGCTTCTTGGGGCTTTATCCATCCCCTCATGAAGAAATGACATTATCCAGGACATGGGCTTTCCCCCAAAACACACTGCCCATGTTCAGCTCCCTCCCAACTCCTCAGGGTTTTATCCATCCCCTCACAGAGAAATGACATTATCCAGGATTATTTTGGGACATGGACTGTCCCCAAAAATGCTGCCCATGTTCACCTCCCTCCCAACTCCTCAGGGTTCTATCCATCCCTGCAGCTCTGCTCATGGAGAAATTACATTATTCAGGAATTTTCTGGGAGATGGGCTTTTCCCAAAAACACTGCCCATGTTCAGCTCCATCCCAACTCCTCGGGGTTTTATTCATTCTAGTGGCTCTGCTTGTGGAGAAATGACATTATCCAGGAATTTTTGCTTTCCCAAAAATGCTGCTCCATCCCAACTCCTTGGAGGGAGACACAGGATCACATTCTCCAGCACAAACATTTTTTCCTTCAAGAATCCACTCCAACAGCCCCTGATGCCACACTGGGGGCCATGACATCATCTATCACCACAAAAAATGGACTCTAAACCCAAAAAATTCCCATGGAGCTCACACCCCTCTCCAGGTGGAGAGCAAAATCATGGAAGTGGGAGGAATACAAAGAATTATTTGGTCACTTCTGATTAGCAGTTTAATCGCCTTCACCTTTTTTTTTCCCATGTGCTCATCTCATATTTTAATTATTGAGAAGTCCTGCCCAGGCTCCTCTCGCCCTCCCACTTCGAGCCTTCCTTGCTGCCGAAGCTGTGATGGATTTAAGTGCCGGGATTACAACTTAACGCCAGCTGAGCGGGACGAGGTTAAGCTTGAGTGAATAAAAAAATTGTATTATGGAACTTCAGACTATTAAATAGGGGGAAAAAATGGAATGAAGAAGATTAAGGAAGCAGCTCTGAAAAGCAGCATTAAAAAGATTTAGCTGGGAGGGTTGGGTGATTTTTTTTTTTTTTTTTTTGAAGCAAGCTCCAAAGATTAAATCCATGTTTTTTCCAAAAGATGGGGATTTTGGGTGGCCTTGGTGGCCTCGATTTGTCCCTTTGTGGAATCCCAACCAGAAACCTCCAAAACATCAAATCCAGGAGTCCCAACTCCCTTTGGAGCAGCACAAAGTGGCTCTGGGTTGGCACCAGGCTCCTGCTGTGTGTGTTCCATCCTTTGGAGCATCCCCATCCTTCATCCCCATCCTCATCCTCACCTCCATCTGGGATGGACATGGAGATGGTCACTCACACTCACAAACACCGTCTGCATCCCAGCACCGCCACCCCAAACATCCAACGGGACCTTCCCTAAGCTCCATGAACTTCAGCCGTGAGGATTTTGGGGCTGACAGCTCAAAAATTAGGATTTCAGAGCTGATCCATGCTCTGTTCCCTATCCCAAAGCAAAGCCAGGTCATCATGTGGGGTTGTATCCCAGGGAAAAGCAGCCCCAACCTCCCAACTTTTCCCAACCGCAAATCCCACCCAACCATCCCAGTGCACTGAGAAATTCCAGGGATTTCATTCCATTCCATACCTGTATAACTGTGGGTGTATGGGAGTGGATATATATATTTATATCTATTTAAATAATGCTTTTGGCCTCTCAAACCCCTTCCACAAAGCTCTGATGCCTTGGAACCCCCACCAGGGTCATAAAACTCCAAATCCATCAAACCCCTCAGGAACCAGAGTGTCCCAGGCTCCGTGCAGGTGAATTCCCAATGCCACGGGGCCACAACGATTTTCCCCCAAATTTTCCCATTTAAATCTCTCCAAGAGCAAACCCAGAGTCTCTGTGGGAGCCCATCGAGATCTCAACCATCGTGCCAACAAAGCTCCTTGAGTGCACCACAAGCAGGGCTCCAGCTAATTGAGAGCCACCTCGTTGAAATATCCTTGTTGAAATATCCTCTTTGAAATATCTTAATTGTAGTATCTTAATTGAAATATCTTAATTGACTTCTCCATGCAGAGCTTGCTCCGGAAAATCCGGCCTTTCCCGAAGGGTCTGGATCTGAACCTTGGGAAGCCTCGGAGGGGACACCTGGGGGGTTCCCGACTTGGTGTTCTCCTGCCCCGTGGATTTTACTGGGATTTAAACACCACCGAAGGAAAACCATCAATCCTGGGGGGTTAAACAACGAAGGAAAACCGTCAATCCTGGGTCTTTCCAATGGTTTTGGGATCTTTCCAATGATTTTGGGATCTTTCCAATGATCAAATCAACCCTGGGGCTGAGCGATGGTTCTGCCTCCTCTTCCTCCCCTCTGGATGCCAATGGGATCCCTGCCGGACCCTGAGGGCACAGGGATCATCCCTGCTCAGGTTTCCTTCCTCAGGCCACATCCCAGAGCTCTGTTATCCCCTCTGGGAGAACCAGGGAGAGGATTCAGCCTGTCCATTCCCAGCTGCTCCCAAGGAATGTCCCGCAATGTCGAGCTTTAGTGGTCACAGTGAAAGCCCAGCCCGAGCCAAATCCCCTCCAGGCCAAATCCCCTCGGCCAGACCTGGATCCAAGAGATTCCAGGCGTGGCAGGATGGCAGCAGCCTGGGATGCCCCAGTGCGGCCCCACGAGCTCTCCAGAACATCGATCCAAAGGGATCACTCCCAGCGTTTGTATTTATTTCCTTTTTTCCCCGCTCCGAGGGCAGATCCCGGGGTGTCAGGTATTCCAGCCCCTTGTGCTTTTCCCAAGGTTCCAGGAGCGTTGGAGAGTCGTGTTCTCTCTCCCAACAGAAGGGGATTCCTGCAGAACGACCGGCCCCGTTCCAAAGAAAAAACCAGAAAACAAAGAGAAAACAGAGGGAAGGAAATCTCCCTCCTTTGCGGATGGAAAAAAATTAAAGGATAAATCCAAAGCAACCCCCTTGTGCCCCAGGGCTGGCGGAGGGTGTCCGATCCCAGAGTTTGTGGTGGTGCTGGGAAAAGTCCAGTTGAGCTCCAGGCGCCGTGGGCAGCCCATCCCGCGTTTCCCGGGGCATTCCCGGGCACGGCCGCCCTGGCGTCGGCTCCTTGGCACGGGCTCCGTGTCCCGTCCCTCCCGCCAGCAGAAAGGCCAGCGGTGCTCGGGGTGACCCCGGCGCTGCTCCGGCCACCCCACGTGCCCTCATGCCAAGGGCGCCGCTCCTCCTTCAGCCGCTGCGGGTTCGGCCTTGGAAATTCACAGTCTGATCCCAAAAAAACAGAGAGAGAGAGGGGGAGAGAGAGAGAGCGGGTGGAGGAGAGGGAAGGGGAGGGAGGGAGGGAGCGTGAGGCACTCAGGGCGCTCGGTTACGCGTAGAACTCCTCCTGCTTGTCGGGTTTCTGGTAGGTGACACTGGCCTGCTTGGGCTCCTCCAGGGTGTAGCTGCCCTCGTCCTTCTTCTTCATGCGGTAGATGAGCAGCATCACCAGGAAGGCGGCGAACAGTGCGCCCACCACGCCGCCCACGATCACCGCTGTGACAAGGGAACGGGGACAGGGCGTCAGGGATACTGCAGGGACAGGGGCACTGCCAGGGGAGAGGGGAAATGCCAGGGGACAGGGCATCAGGGGCACTGTGGGGACAGGGGCACTGCCCAGGGGGAGGGGAAATGCCAGGGGACAGGGCATCAGGGGCACTGTGGGGACAGGGGCACTGCAGGGGACAGGGACACTGCCAGGGGACAGGGCATCGGGGCACATCCAGCCCTCAGTGCCACCCCCCTGGCCCTCAGTGCCATTCCCAGCTGTAAGTGCCACCCATGGCCATCAATGGCACCCTCAGCTGTCAATGTCACCCGTGGCCCTCAGTGTCACCCCTGGATGGCAGTGTCACCCCCAGCTGGCAGTGCCACCCCTGGCCCAGCCATCAGTGTCACCTCTGGTCATCACTGTCACTCCCCCAGCCCTCAGTACCAACCCTGGCCCTCAGTGACACCCCCCCAGCTGTCAGTGCCACCCCTTGGCCATCAGTGCCACCCCCAGCTGTCAGTTCCACCCCTCTGCTCCAGCCCTCAGTGTCACCTCTGGTCATCAGTGCCACCCCTGGCTGTCAGTGTCACCCCCAGATGTCAGTGCCACCCCCCAGCCCACAGTGTCAGCCTAGTCATCAGTGTCACCCCCGGCCCTCAGTGTCACCCCTGGTTGGCAGTGTCACCCCTGGCCCAGTCATCAGTGTCACCCCTGGTCATCAGTGCCACCCCCCCAGCCCTCAGTGTCACCCCTTGCCCCAGCCTGGCTTCCAGGGGCATCCTCTGGGATTCTGGTTTGGGTTTGTGCTATGGGAGTTTGGGAGCAGCCTCTCAGTGGGGGCTGGGGGCTTTTCAGCCACCACCAAAACACAGTTTGGATTTCTCAGGAAAAAAATCCCATTTTTCTCCTGGAAAGCCATCTCAGCACAAGCAAATTGCGCCCTGCATTCCTGGCAAAGGCATGGAGACCGCCGGGAACCCCCAGCACAGGCATGGGGCAATTTTGGTGAGTGTGGGGCACCCCAGGCTCGACACCACCCCAATTTGGGGGGATCCTTTGGGATTCCAGCCTGGTTCATGCATTGCAAGTTTGGAGCAGCTCTGGGTGCTGAGCCATGACCTCAGCACATCTTTGCACTAAAATCCTATTTTTTTTTAATCCTGGAAAGCCATCTCATCACAAGCCGCATTGTGCCCAACATTCCTGGCAAAGGCACCATGAAAACCCTGGGACCCATGAAAAAAGGATTCATGAAAACCCTGGGACCCATGAAAAAAGGATCCATGAAAACCCTGGGAGCAATTTTGGGAGGTGAGTGTGGGTTACCCCAATGGCCTTCCAAGGACTGACCCCACTCCCTGTGCCCCAAACCCACCCCAAAGCCCTATCCCCAAATCTCACCTATCAACACCTCTTTCCTCTCCAGGATGTTTTTCTGGGGCAGCTGAGCGGCCGAGTTGCCCGAGTCTATCGTGTTGTCCATCAGCCCTGTCTCCACGTTCCTGCCGGGCCCTGGCCCCGCCGGCGGCGTTGCCACGGCCAGCACCTCATTCCCGAGCTCCGGACGCGTCGTCTCCTCCTCCTCCCGGATCTCGAAGTCCCCGCTGGGGCCGCTGCTGGCCGGGACCTCCAGCTCCTTGTCCAGGACTGTGGTCACCTCCCCTGGCTCCATCTGGGAGAGTGGACAAGGACCTTGAGGGTGGAGCAGGGGACAAGGACCAAAGGTGTGCATGGGGTGAGGGCAGGATGGGGGACATGGGGATAACGTTGGGGTGTCCCTACCCTGTGTCACTGATGTTGGACTGCAGTGACAACACAACCCCACAACTCGATGTCACCAAACAGCCACAGTCACCATGGCTGGGCTGGGCTGTTCTTCCCTGTCCCCATCCCAGGTGTCCTCAGGATCTCACCTGTTCTCTGGAGTTTCCCCTATAGAGACCCCATCCCAGAGCTTCCCTTTCCCCTAAAGAGACCCCATCCCAGAGCTTTCCTCACAGGGAAGAATTCCTTCCCGATATTCCATCCCAGCCCCTCTGCTGGGCTCTGTGTCCCCCAAGTGCAGGTTGGATGTCACAGCTCCCAGGTGACACGGAGTGGCACAGCATCCGTGCCACACCAGCACAGCCAGAGGGAGAGTTGGGTGCCACTGGATGAGCTCCAGGGGTTCCTTCCCTCTGAATTTTCTCCTTCCAGCTGCCCAGGGCAGGAGCAGGAAGATGGGTCCTTGTCCCCAGGACATGGAGCCAGCCCAGCTCCCTCCTGTCCCTGTCCCCTTGGCAAGGAGGGGATCCCGGCCTGGAGGGCAAACATTTCCTGGGAATGTGATCCATTTCCCTCCCCCGCCCAATCCCATTCCTGATCCATTCCCTGCCTCCTGCTCATCCCCTCAGCACCAAATCCCCTCGAGTTTCCCCATGTCCCTGCAGCATGTTCCCTGAGCTGGAACATCCCCGAGCCAAACCTCGGCGGGATCCCTCCTTTGTGCGGAAAACAACTCCTTCCCCACCTGCCTCGGTCCCCGAGCGGGATTCGGGATGGGCCAGGATTCGGGATGAGCCGGGATTCGGGATGAGCCAGGGGGAAACAACTCCTTCCCCACCTGCCTCGGTCCCCGAGTGGGATTCGGGATGAGCGGGGATTCGGGATGGGCCGGGATTCGGGACGAGCCGGGGCCGGGACGGGCTGGGAGCCTGGTCTATGCCCGGTCCATGCCCGGTCCATGTCCCGCTGCCCGGGGGCCAGCGCACGGCTCAGCGCTTCCCAGAGCGGCCGCGCTTGTGACAGGGATTAATCGGAGGTCAGCAGAGCCCCGAGCGCTCCGAGCTCACATTAGCAGGCGGAAAAGGGGGAGTCGTTCAGACAAATCACTGCAGCTTTCAGTCAAAGCGGCTGCAAAGGGCCCCCGAGGGGCTCTGAATGCAGATGGAGCGGAGATCCCTGCCCAGGACACCCGGCGGGCAGGAAATGCACCATCAAGCCGTAATTGAGGAGAGTTTGGGACTCCCGGGAGCTGGGAAATGCCACCAAAGCCCGGGGACAGTCGCTGTGTCCCCGCGGGATGTGGCACTGCTCCCCTCCCCCATGGGGAAGCTGCTCTGGGGGAGGCATTGCGGGGTCACCACGCTTGGTGGCACAGCCCTGGGTGTCCCCATGAGCTCGAACCCCTGCCCGGGTCAAACACCCCTTCCCTCTCTTTCCCAGCTCCCCAGACATTCCACTGAGAGAACCCCACCTGCCTGGTAGCCAGGGATGGATGCACACCAAGGGCTTCCCATGGCCACCACTTGGCTTTCCCCGGAGCCCTGGCAGGTGAGAGGGGCTCCTGCTCCTACCTGGGGTGCCTCTGTGGGCAGCAGCGTGGTGGCAGCCGGGGGCAGGGCCGTGCTTTTCTCAGGGGGCTCTGCAGTCCTCGAGGTGCTGGGTTTGGGCAGGGCCCTGGGCCTGGCCGTGCTGCTGGGGACGAGGCGGGCCGTGGTCACTTCTGTCACCTCTGTGGTGGCTTCAGGGAGGGCTGTGGTGGGCGGTTCCGGGGTGGTGGCCCGCGTGGTGGCCCGTGTGGTGGCCGCCTTGGTGGCCAAGGGGGGCAGGAACCTCCGGATGGTGGTGGGCTTGGCCGTAGCCACGGTGGTGCTGCTGGTGGTTGTGGTGGCCTCCGTGGTGGTGGTGCTGGTGGTGGTGGTGGTGGCTGCAGTGGTGGTGGTGGTGGCGGCCACGGTGCTCGGGGGCTCGCTGGCTGTGGTGCTGCTGGTGGTGGCCTCTTTCCAGCTGGGCATCGCCGGTGCCTCGGTGGTCCTGGGGATGGCCCAGGCGCTGGTGGCCAGCGCGGGGATGCTGTCCTGGGGGGTGGGGGACGGCCCCGGGGGCGTTGCCACAGGCTGGGCGGTGGCGGGCGGCGCGGCCGCCGTGCTGGGCAGCGGTGCCAGCGTGGCCGAGGTTGGGCTCACGGCCGTGTCCAGCCCCAGCTCTGGCTCGAAATCTGGAATGGGGATGAGAGAAGAGTGAGGCCATGGCTGTCCCAGCGCTTCCCTGGAATCGCCCCCAGAATCCGAGCGCACAGATGGGTGTGGGATTGGGAGAAACCAAGGGCTCCCATTCCCATGAGGTGACCAAAGTCCTCTCTGGGGTCTGCAAGGGCCATTGCTGCCCAGTAGGGCCAGAGGCGGAACTGGGACATGGAGGCACCGGAGCCCAGCCTTTGGGACATCTCCCATGGCTTTTGTCTCTGCGAGGGCAGGAGGGCAGCTCCGGAGATGGACAAGGGGCAATCCACTCCCTCACAGCCCCAGTCCAGCCCCCCAACCCCACAGCCAGCCAGGGACCCTTTCCAGGAATTCCACAACCCCACAGCCAGCCAGGGAACCTTCCCAGGAATTCCACAACCCCACAGCCAGCCAGGGACCCTTCCCAGGAACTCCACAACCCCACAGCTAGCCAGAGACCCTTCCCAGGAACTCCACAACCCCACAGCCAGCCAGAGACCCTTCCCAGGAACCCCTGAACACCACAGCCAGCCAGGGACCCTTCCCGGAGCCCCCCAGGTACTCACATCCCGAGCCAGAGCCAGAGTAGATGTCGTCCAGCTCATCTTCTCCAAAGGGATCGTCGTCCCCGGAGCCCTCCAGGTCCACAGGCCTCTCATAGTTCTCATTGCGCCAGCGCTGAGCCTGCGGCCAGAGGGAACGTGAGCAGCTCCAGTCCCACCGAGTGACACCCCAGACACCCCTGTGGGATGGGGTCAGAGCAAGGGAGCAGCAGCACAAACAGCCTCCAGCGGAACCACCCAGAACGGCGGTGTTTTCCCCAGAATAGTTCAGAGCGAGCTCACACCAACTCCAACATTTCCCAGGGAGAAAAGCCCTCTGGAAAGGGAGGAAAGCCCAACAACCAAGCTCGGCACAGTTCTCGATGATTTCCCCGCGAGCCCCAGCTCCGCTGTGACAGCAACACCCAGCAGCTGCCACAGCTCGGGAAGCCTCGAGAGAAAAAATTCAAATATTCCCCTTCAAATATTCCTTCAAATATTCCCCTTCAAATATTCCCCCGCTTCCCGGAGCTGCTGAAACGCGGGGAGCCCTCGCTCGCAGGGCTCTTAAACATCTTGTTTTGCAGATCAAAGCGTCTGCTGTTTGTGTTGCAAGGGAACGCTTTGACACCTCATTACAAGGCAAACAAGGCGGCTTTGATCCGCGAGATCGCATCAGATGTTTCGGGATGTAACGAGCCAGGTTCAGCTTCAGTTTCAAATCAAGGCCTTGAAGGGTCCCCGCCGTCTCTCAGAGCGCTTCACCTCCCGAGAACAGCTCGGGGTTTCTTTGTTTTCACCGCGGCTCGGAGGGGGAAGGAGTTCGGAACAGTCGGACGGAGATATTGGGGACCTGACTCTCGTTTTGTCCCCACATCCCTTCTCCCAGCGGGAGAGAATCCATGGCCTGGGGAAGGGCAGGGGGAGTTGGGTTTTGAAGTGTCTGTGTCTGGCTGGGTCTGTTCCAGCTCTTCCCAGCAGACATATCCTGCCTGTCCCCCATGCCCCGCGTGCTTCCCGAATCACCGGGAATATTCAGCTCCCAAATATCCACCGGGAATATTCAGCTACCCGAATCATTGGGAATATTCAGCTTCCCAAATATCCACTGGGAATATTGAGCTTACTGAATCACCGGGAATATTCAGCTTCCCAAATATCCACCGGGAATATTCAGCTTCCTGAATCACCAGGAATATTCAGCTTCCCGTATCATTGGGAATATTCAGCTTCCCAAACACCCACCAGGAATATTCAACTTCCCAAATACCCACCAGGAATATTCAGCTTCCTGAATCACTGGGAATATTCAGCTTCCCAAATCATTGGGAATATTCGGCTTCCCAAATATCCATTTGGAATATTCAGCTTCCTAAATATCCATTGGGAATATTCAGCTTCCCAAATACCCACCGGGAATATTCAGCCTTTGCCCCAGAGCTGGTACCCCATCCTGGATTCCCAACCCCTGCTCACCAGCAGCTCGCTGGAGTTTGGGAATCCGCGGGGATTTGGGAATTGCACGGCCCTGGGGTATGAGGGAGGATACCAAAACTAATGGGAAGGCAAGGAAAGATCCCAAGGACTGAGGGGCTGGAGGAAGAAACATGTGGATTTGCTCTTCCTTTCAATGCTTTTACACCAAAAATATGATGTTTTTACACGAGAAATATTTTACACCAAGAAATGAGGAGACCCCGGTGCTCCCTAGCCCACCCCATCCCAGAGAGCTTCCCGAGGGTGGGATTCTCCCTGTGGGACCTGCAAAGCCTTCCCTGATGGGAGCCACATAGCCTCACTCCGGCGGTTTGTCCCTGCAATTGGAACCAGATGAGGCTGTAACAGACTCCCGGCTCCGGGCTCAGAGCAGGAAATGGGAACGGAAGTGCCAGCTTGGCATAGCAGCTCCATTCATCCAACACCAATCCATGGATCCATCCCCCAGCCATCCAGGCATCCATCGATCCATGCATCCATCCATCCACATTCATCCCTCGTTCATCCATGAATCCATGCATCCACCCACTCATTCATCATCCTTCCATCCATCCACTTTTTTTTCCTTCCTTCCTTCCTTCCTTCCCTCCATCCATTCCCAGGATGGAGACCCTCAGCAGAGCCTGGATGATGCAGTGAGGACAAATGGGATGCCCATGATAACTGTCCAGCACAAATCCCTGAACAACCCCACAACAACCCCACAGCTGGGACCGGCACAAACCCCATAACAACCCCACAGCTGGGACCAGCACAAACCCCATAATAACCCCACAGGCAGGACCGGCACAAACCCCTGGACAACCCCACAGCTGGGACCAGCACAAACCCCATAATAACCCCACAGGCAGGACCGGCACAAACCCCTGGACAACCCCACAGCTGGGTCTGACACAAACCCCACAACAGCCCCACAGGCAGGACCAGGCCTGGGGTGGTCCACAGCTCAGCCCAGCCCCAACCAAGCTCCACAAGGAATTATTGATGGAGACCTGGGAACCATCTCCAGGTGTTCCCGGTGCACAGGGGGGTTTGGGACACGGCTGTTCCCAAAGAAGCCCCCACATCACCCCATTCCCAAGGCGCTGATGTAAGCCACTCCCAGCTGCAGCCCCGACGGTTTGGGGTCAGGCTCGTGTGATAAATCTCGGGAATGTCGGTGTTTATTTGGATTTAGTGCTGCTTGGATCGTTCACGCTCTGCCTGCCCCCAGCCGTGCATGGCCCTCCCTCCCCGGGAACGGGGGCTGCTTCCCCCAGCTGGAGGGGATGGAGGGCAGGGAAGGGCGGAGTTTGTCATCCTGGGAACCCACAAATCACTCGGGAAGGCAGCTCTCACCTCCCGGCCTGGGGCTGCCTCCCCATCCGTCACAGGCTCCATTCCCAGTCCATCCCAGCCCCTATTCCCAGTCCATCCCAGCCCCATTCCCGATCCAGCCCAG
>VZRL01012169.1:497071-511383 GCA_013397895.1 Origma solitaria | reverse complement strand
TCCCAGTCCCTCCCAACCCCCATTCCCAGTCCAGCCCAGCCCCCATTCCCAGTCCATCCCAACCCCCATTCCCAATCCATCCCAGCCCCATTCCCAGTCCATTCCAGCTGGGATGAGGGACAGGCTCAAATCCCAGCGTGCTGCAGGTCCTGGCTCCATTCCCCTGTCACCCCTGGTGCTCCCTGCCCTGGTGGCCCTGCGATGCCATTTATTAGCCAGCTCCAGCCAAGGGCCAGCAGCTTCCATCCCCGCGATTACAACTTCCCAGCTGATGGCTCTTGGCAGGGCTTCCTTAGCTAGCTCAGCGCTGCTCCATTAGGGAAATTAAACCCTAAATGAAACTCTGGGATGGGGGCGGAGCTGGTGGAGGCGTCGGGACGAGGCTGGGCTGGAGGCTGCGGCCCTTTGGGATAAGGTTTCAGTGTGCCCCGGGAGGGGCTGACTCTGCCCAGGGCTGTCCTGCGGCCACGGAACTGCTCCTGTCACATCCCTGTGTCCCATGAGCCATCACCGGGGGCAGCCCGGGCCGGGATCCGGCTCTGGCATCACCCAGACCCTAAACAACTGCCCCCTTCCCGTTCCTCCAATCGCACAAAGGTCACGGCTCTGCTGCCATAAAAACAAGCTTTGACGAAGAGCAGACTCCAGGGCAGGGCCGGAAAGGCCCTTTTCACAGAATGTTCCCTCATTGTGCTCTAAATGACCCAAAATCAGCACCAGACACAAAGGGTTTGGGTCTCGGCAGCGACACGGCCGTGCCTTGAGCTCCGATAAGAAACACATTCCCCACTGGATCCCAGAGGATCCTTTTCCACCCGAAAAGGATCAGCAGGTGGTGATTCCCACCTGGACACTCCCTGTCCCCTGCCATGCCTCCAGCTTGGCTGGGAATGGTGGCCAAGGAGCCACAGCAGCACAAATCCCACCCAAATCCCACCCAAATCCCACATTCAGAGCCTTGGAAAGCCATGGAGGGTTCAGAGCCTTCTGCCTGGCAGCATCCGAGGGGCACTGGGGACACTTCAATCCTGTCACCCACCCAGCACAGAGTGTCACCCCTCCCTCCCTTCTGCCCTTATCAGTGTGGGTGACACCATTTCACAGGTGAAAAACACAAATCTGGGGAAAAGGGTCTCCCTCAGCTCCTCTGAGGAATTTGGGGCCTCAAAAATGCAGGGCACAGGAGGGATGCTCCTGTCACCTTCATGGTACAGAGGTGCTCCTGCAGACCCCTCTGGGGGACAGGGACTGGTTTGGGGCCTCCCAAATTCCCTGTCCATCCCTCCATCCCCAGGCAGGGAGGATCAGGGTGTTGTATTATTTAGGGCATTTCCACTCCAGGAAAGGGCTTTCAAATTCCCTAAATCTGCTCCAAAAACGGAACCGAAATCGAGCTGATGTGGTAAAAGGTCTGAGCGTGGAGCATTTCCCCCCGGGAGGAGGGGAACGTGGGAAATGAGGGGAATCAATCCATCTCGGAGCACCGGGAGAGGCTGGGCAACCTCCCTGGGATGCTCGCAGGCCCTGCTGCGCCGGGCGCCATCGCCATGGCAACGGTGGCCATGGCAACGCCTCCTCCATGGCGCCGCATCCCGCAGGAGCCATGGGTGGTGTCCTGCAGCTCCAATCCAGGGATGGGGGCAGCGGGATGGGCTCTGGGCTGGGATGAGGTGGGGGGCAGGAGGCAGCTTCTGCTCCTGGGGGAGGTGTCCAGGCAGGGGAAAATCGGGATTGAATTCCAGGCGTCCTCTGCCTGTGGGATTTTGTGGAGGGTGGGAGCAGCACCCCAAGCCCCAACATCTGTGACAGGGGGGGGACAGGGCCACCCCAGCCCTCCTGGCTGCGGGCAGAAGCTCAGGAGATTTCCCTGAGGGAATCAGAAAGGAAATCAGGATCTGCCTCTGGGATACGGCGGTTCCCGAGGCAGCGGGGAGCCAGGTCTGGGCTGTGCCTGGAGTTTGGGTTTCCCCGTCCGGCTGAGGGGACAAACCCAGGGGGCCAAGCCCTTTCCTCAGCACGTGCCAGGGTCACTGGCAGCATCCATCAGAAACTCGGGAGAGATGAATCCCATAAAACATGGAATTCCAAGGAGCCCATCCCAGCTCCAGCCTGGAGCTGAGGAGCCCATGCATCCCACAGGGGCTGGAGATGAGGAGGTTCCTGCTGGGCATGGAGGAGATTTTATCCCATGCTATGTCTGTGAATGTCTGTGTCCATCCAGCAGCCTCTGGAATATCTGGGATGTGTGCTGGGGCCGAGGCAGAGAAAGGGGAGCAGCAGCAGGGACACAGGGAAGGAGCCTGCCCCACATCCCAACGGGGGCAGGGAAAGAGGGAAAGGAAGATGGAATCGGTGTGGAAGCACCTGGAGAATGGGACAGCGACACCAGGATCCATTTCCCATCCCACAAATCCCCATCCCACAAATCCCCATCCCGCTTGGTGCCAGGTCCAGGTTCTCATCTCTGCATCCCGTTCCTGCCCAGTCCGCTTCCAAAATGAACAGCAAAACAAAAAAAAACAAAAAAAAAGGTCAAAACCACAAAGTTTGTTTGGATTCCAGCCCCACAGACAGCTCTGGGAAGCCCAAATCCAAAAAAGCTCTGGGAAGCCCAAATCCCACCCCAGCAGCTCCGAGTGCCACAGGGACACCGGGACAGGACGAGGTGGCAGGAGAGTGACCCTGCCATGACAGAGCCGATGGATCATCCCAGGCTGTTCCTCCCAGGCCAGGGCTGGATTTCCAAGTTGGAAAGGTTGGAATGATGCAGCCAGGGCAGGAATTCATCAAGAGTTGAAAGATTCTTTCTCCAGGGAAACATTTTTACACTGAGAATACATCACGGGGAAAATGTTGGTTCTTTCAATATTTTCTGTGGGATATTTTCAATTAATCACCCCTTGAAAGTCCTTTTCTGGTGCTTTATCCAGAAAACCTCAATAACTCATCCCAGCACGTGATTCAGGGATACTATAAACAGCTGGAATAACACAACCTCACACAAAAAGCTGGAATGAAAACATCATTTCTGAACCTTAGAAGACTCCACAATTCTTTTCCCACTCCAAAACATCACTGAATTTCCACTCCCTGATCCAAGGCCGGGAGCTAAAAATAAACCTGCTGGAAAGCTGCTCCGGGCAGGATCTCAGTGTCACCGGGACCACCATGGGATCAAAGACCACCAGAGTTCCTCGGGATGGAGATTCCCAAGGCAGAGCCCGGGAGGATGGGCTGGAATTTGGGATGCAGGATGTTGGAAATGGGGGATGGATCCTACTCCCAAGATGTGCCATGAGCTCAGGCCAGCACCAGCCCCTTGGTTTGTGTCCTCTCATTGTTCTTCACATTAATTAAATCCCCAATTAAGAGCTGCCCAAAGCCTGGCACGTTTGGATTTAATTGGCCACTTATTTTCTGCAAGGAAAATAATCATTAACATTTACGGAGGAGCTGCAATTATTCTGGATTGGTATGGATTCTCCACTGCCAACGAGAGGAGCGACACATCCCAAAAATGGACATGGATGCTCCCGAGTTTCATCATCCCTCAGGAAATACAATGAAATTCCAGGTCCAGGTACACTGGATCTCTCTCAGCTCTTCAAACATCATCTCTTCCTCCTCCTCCTCCTCCTCCTCCCTGGGATTCCCTGTCTCCGCTGTCATTTTTTATCCCAATTCTTCAATGGATCAGTGCCAGATCCCACCCCACGGCACAATAAATATCCCTGAGCTGGGGCTGCCAGCAAAATCAGGAATCTCCCGATGCCAATTGTATCCAACCCTCGTCTCCAGCACGCTCTGCTCCTCACCTCCAGGAAAAGGCAGGAGAGAAAAAAAACCAAATACACAAAATCCTCCCCTCCTGCTGCCAGTAAAACACCGGAGGAGGAACCACCGAGCCCAGGGAGCACAGGATTGGGATTGGATTGGGGAATGGAGGTGTTTTCCCGGGATTCTCTTGGGTGACCGATCCCCCAAGCCCTGAGCAGCCCAGGGATGTTGGTTTGGCTCCAGAGGTGTCCTCTCATCCCAGGGATCCAGGGAAAATATTCCCTCCTGGCCTCACATCAAGAAGGAGCTTTTTAACCAGTTTTCCACCTCTTTTTGCCCCTTTTCCACCATTTTTTTGCCAACAGGAGCCCATTTTTTCCCTCCCAGCCAGGGAAACTGATGCCCAAGAGCCCTATAGAGAAATTATCTCCCCAGGCTCAGTTTTTCCTTCTAACCCCAGCAGCAGGGAAAAGGGGAAGGAAAACATCGGGAAGGAGCTTTTTTTGGCTCCAAAGTTGTCCCCTCATCCCAGGGCCATGGGTTTGGTTCCAAAGGTGTCCCCTCATCCCAGGGATGGTGGTTTGGTTCCAAAGGTGTCCCCTCATGCCAGGGCGGCGGGAGCTGAGGGAGCCCTGGCTGGAGTGGTGGCGGTGGTGGGTGGGGGAAGGGAGCAGAGCATTCCCCCAATCCCGAGGGAGCTGGAAGAGGGAACAGCTGAGGCAAATTGGGCTCTGCAGACCCCATTGGCACCCAGGGGCCTAAACGCCCCAAACCTACAGCATCCTCCATCCTCCTACGGAGAGAATCTCACTAATCCATGGGGGATTGGAGACAGGGATGGACAGATCCAGCTGGGTTACAGGCTGGGAAGGGCAGAGTTTGGGATGGGCACTCCCAGCTCTGCCCCCTGCTCTGCCCAGCCAGGACACCCCAAATTTACAGCATCGTCCATCTTCCTACGGAGAGAATCCCGCTAATCCCTGGGGGCAACGGACGGGATGGGGCAAACCCAGCGGGATCCCAGGCTGGGATGAGCAGAGTTTGGGATGGGCACCCCCAGCTCTGTCCCCTGCTCTGCCCGGCCAGGCCCATCCTTTCCCACCCCGAGAATTCCCAGCTCCAGGCCCATGAATTCCCATGGGATTGCTCATTGCCATGGAGATGCAGCCAATCGCGGAAAATCGCACTCTGCCCACAGCCCCCAGCCCATCCCGGGGCGCTCCCGCGGGGCTCTCCCCCTGTCCATCCCTTCCTTCCTTCCTTCCCGGCTCCCCGAGCCGCCGTCCCAGCTGGAATTCCCCCCTCCCTCATTAGGGAATTGATTTAATTTGCTCTGCTCCATAATCCTATTGCAGCTTAACGTGCAGAACTGGCCCGGGCTTTTCTCACCTTCCACCAAGGCTCATTCCAGAGCTCTCTCCGCTTCCCAAAGAGCTGCAAAATAGGAATTTTTTTACCTATATCCACCTTTTTCCTGCCCTTCCTGAAGCGCTCGGCACAGGGATGGGCACTGTCAATTAAATACCTTCCCCCGGCTCCGGGATGTTGTTAATTGGAATTTAGGGATTCACACATTCCTGGTTTTGCTTCCAGCTTCTCCACGAGCAGAGCCCCAGGAGCGCTCAGCCCACCCCGCCGAGGGAATTCGGTCCTGAGCTCCCTATCCCCACCATGGAGATGGAGTTTGGCCAAGAAAAACTTTTTTTAAAACGTTTGAATGGAATTTTTTAAAATTCAGAGTTCACAGAGAGTTCTGGACACGGCCACATGCCCGGGGTGGGGGGGAGTGGAAATCCCCGCGTGCCTCAGTTTACCTGCCTGCAAATAATCCCGGGGAAGAACAGGAGCAGGGAGTGGCTCCTGTCCCATTCCCGTGGCCCTGGGGACACTTTTGAGGAGGGACATCCACGTCGCATCCACGTTTCCCCGCTCCCCCTCTCCCCCAGATATTTCTGGGATTGGATGTGTACCTGCTTATTTTTTTTTTTTTTCTCCCATTATCCCCTTTTTTAAAATCTTCGTTTTGAATTTTTCTCACATCCTCTCAGTTCCAGGCTCCAGAACCTCTTGGCTCTTCCCACCAAAGAAACAGAGAGAAAAACTCATTCCCAGCCCTCCTGAGTGGGAAGAGAATCCCAGAAATTCACACCTTAAAGCCTCAAAATCAGAAACAAAAAAAAACTCCGAAGACTCCAGAGCTTTTAAGCCAGACCAGAGGAGCTCAGTGGAAAGTTTTGTATATCCATAAAAATCAAAAATTTCATTGTCCCATAAAAATGAACCCAAGAAGGAAGAGCGGTGGGGAAGAACTGGGGAGCAAATTCGTCTCTCCAAATTATTCCCAAAATTATCTCTGAGAGGCTTTTGGGGACCTGGATGAATTATCCCCATTTTTCAGGACACCTTCCTGCTCGTTACCCATCACAGCAAAGTGAAAATAAATATTTTGCCCTTCTGAGGGTTTTCCTCCATCCCCGAGGAGCAGCCGAGTCCTTTGGGGCGATTCCCTGGAATTCCATCCTCCCAAATCCCCCAGGCCGAGCCCTGCTGGGATCCGGGAGCATTTTGGTGACAGCTTGAGCTCCTCGGAGCACCCAAATCTCCCAACAGATGGTTGGGCTGATTGCACATCGCAGGTCACCCGAGGGCACCCCTGGGCAGCTCCCGAGGGACGGAAAATATTCCCTCTCCAGCCTCACGTTGGGAAGGAGCTTTTTTAACATATTTTCCACTATTTTCCCCCCTTTTCCACCACTTTTTGCCCCTTTTCCACCACTTTTCATCAACATGAGCCCACTTTTTCCCCTCCCAGCTGGAGAAATTCCAATGCCCAGGTGCTCCATGGAGCAATCATCTCTCCAGGCTCAGTTTTTCCTTTCCAGCAGCAGGGAGAGGGAAAGAAACATCGGGAAGGAGCTTTTTTCCCATTTCCCCCCACTTTTTGCCCCCTTTCCACCATGTTTCGCCAACATAAACCCATTTTTTCCCCTCCCAGCCGGAGAAATTCCAATGCCCAGGAGCTCCATGGAGAAATCATCTCTCCAGGCTCAGTTTTTCCTTCCAACCCCAGTAGCAGGGAAGGGAAGGAAAACATTGGGAAGGAGCTTTTTTTCCTGTTTTTCACCACTTTTTGCGCCTTTCCCACCATTTTTCACCAACATGAGCCCGTTTTTTCCTTCCAACAGCCAGAGAAACGCCAATGCCCAGGAGCTCCATGGAGAAATCATTGCTCCAGGCTGTTTTTTCCTTCCAACCCCAGCAGCAGGGAAGGGAAGGAAAACATTGGGAAGGAGCTTTTTTCCCATTTCTCCCCACTTTTTGCCCCTTTTCCACCATTTTTCACCAACATGAACCCGTTTTCTCCCCTCCCAGCCAGAGAAACGCCGATGTGTAGGAGCTCCATGGAGAAATTATTTCTCCATACTGTTTTTCCCTTCCAACCCCAGCAGCAGGAAAAAGAGGAAGAAAAACATTGGGAAGGAGATTTTTTCCCATTTTCCACCACTTTTTGCCCCTTTTCCACCATTTTTTGCCAACATGAACCTGTTTTTTCCTTCCGACAGCTGAGGAAACTCCGATGCCCAAGAGCCCCATGGAGAAATTGTCTCTCCAGGCTCAGTTTTTCCTTCCAACCAAGGCAGCAGGAAAGGGGAAAGAAAACATTGGGAAGGAGTTTTCTTAGCCCATTTTCCACCACTTTTTGCCTGTTTCCACCATTTTTCACCAATGGGAGCCCATTCGTTTTCCTCCCAGACAGAGAAACTCCAGTGCTCAAGGGCCTCATGGAGAAATCGTCTCTCCAGGCTCGGATTTTGCCTCCAACCCCAACAGTGGGGAAAGGGAAGGAAAACATTGGGAAGGAGCTTTTTTAGTCCCTTTTCCACCATTTTCCCCCTTTCCCACCATTTTTTGCCTGTTTCCACCATTTTTCACCAACAGGAGCCCATTTTTTTCCCTCCAACAGCTGAGGAAACATCGATGCCCAAGAGCTCCCCTGGAGAAATCTCTCCAGGCTGTTTTTGCTTCCAACCCCAGCAGCAGGGAAGGGGAAAAAAACATCAGGAAGGAACTTTTTTAGCCCATTTTCCACCACTTTTTGCCTGTTTCCACCATTTTTCGCTAACAGGAGCCCATTCCTTTCCCTTCCAGACAGAGAAACTCCAGTGCTCAAGGGCCTTATGGAGAAATCATCTCCCCAGGCTCAGTTTTTCCTTCCAACCCCAGCAACAGGAGAAAGGGGAAGGAAAACATCGGGAAGGAGCTTTTTTACCCCTTTTGGCACCTCTTTTTGCCCGTTTTCTACCATTTTTCACCAAAATGAGCCCATTTTTCCCCCTCCCAGCTGGAGAAACACTGATGCCCAAGAGCTCCATGGAGAAATCATTTCTCCAGGCTGTTTTTCCCTTCCAACCCCAGCAGCAGAGAAAGGGAAAGAAAACATCGTGAAGGAGATTTTTTAGCCCCTTTTCCACCATTTTCCCCCCTTTTCCACCCCTTTTCGCCCCATGGAGCAATCACCTCTCCAGGCTCAGATTTTCCTTCCAAGCCCAGCAGCAGGGAAGGGGAAGGAACAAGAGGCGCAGGGAGGCTTGGATGGACAGTGGTGCCCTTGTTCCCTGTCGGCCTCACCGGAGCGGGGGAAACCCAATCCTGCTCCCTCCCCGCCTGGAATTCCCGGCTCCAGGACAGGCAGGAGCTCTCCTGAAATGTTCCAGAGGCGCCAGGCCTGGAGCGGCGAGGATTTCACACGCGGTGCTCCGAAGCAAGGCAGGGATGGGGTGAGGGTTTCCACACTCCTGGATATTCCCGGGTGGGGCGGAGAGAGGGTCAGTCCCAAAGGAAAACCTCCAAAGGCGCAGGGAGGGGATGGTGCTGGAGCCAGGGAAGCGCGGTGAATTCCTACTGTCCCTGCGGGGAGTTCGGAATCCATCAGCGCTTGGGAAATGTGTGAACTCCGAGCGTTTGTCGCTCCTTAAATCCCTCGGCGATGTTTCGCACCTTGGGAGTGGAGGAGGCTGAAGGCGCTCAGGTGCTGAGGGGTGCGAACAGCGCCGGCTCCGTGCCAAGGCAGCCACTGCCAGCGCCGGGAGAACCCAATTCCCGGAATATCCCAATTCCCGGAATATCCCAATTCCCGGAATATCCCAATTCCCGGAATAACGCAATTCCCGGAATATCCCAATTCCCGGAATAACGCGATTCCCGGAATATCCCAATTCCCGGAATATCCCAATTCCCGGAATACCGCGAGTCCCGGAATATCCCAATTCCCGGAATATCCCAATTCCCGGGATAACGCGATTCCCGGAATAACGAGATTCCTGCAATATCCCAATTCCCAGAATAACGCAATTGCTGCAATATCCCAATTTCTGCAATATCCCAATTCCTGGAATAACGCAATTCCCGGAATATGCCAATTCCTGCAATATCCCAATTTCTGGAATATCCCAATTCCTGGAATAACGCGATTCCTGCAATCTCCCAATTCCTGGAATAACGCAATTCCTGCAATATCCCAATTCCTGCAATATCCCAATTCTTGCTATATCCCAATTCCTGGAATACCCCAATTCCTGGAATAACGCAATTCCAGCAATATCCCAGTTCCAGGAATAACACAATTCCCGGAATACCCCAATTCCTGGAATAACGTGATTCCTGGAATATCCCAGTTCCTGCAATATCCCAATTCCTGGAATAACGCAATTCCTGCAATAACCGAATTCCTGCAATATCCCAATTCCCGGAATAACGCATTCCTGCAATATCCCAATTCCTGCAATATCCCAATTCCTGGAATAATGGAATTCCTAGAATATCCCAATTCCCGGAATATCCCAATTCCTGCCTCACCCCTGCTCCAACTCCAGTCCGAGCAGGGACATCCCCACAGCCACCCCAGGGCCACCTCCTGAGCCAGCCAGGCCACAAAATTCCCTGAATCCACGTTTTTCCACCTGGAAGATCACCTCCCCACCCTCCAAAGACGCTCGGCATTTCCCACTTCCTGCAGGTCGGAGCTGGAGCTGGAATTAAAGGGAAAAATGGGATTTCCTCTTTCTAGTCCGTGCACAAAGAGCCTTCAACCTGGATTTATCTGCCCGGAGCTATATCTGCTGTGGTTATTCAGCTGGAAATGTAATCAATCCTCCTTTGCTGCCCCCACCTCGCCCAGGGGCCTGCAGCACAAAAACTGGGGAGAAAGGCAAATAGAAACGAAATTTCAAAAAAAAAAGGCTCCACCTTGCCCAGGGGTGTTCAGCACAAAAAATGGGGATAAAGGCAAATAAAAATGAAATTTAAAAAAATATGGTCCCATCTCGCCCTGGGGCATTCATCACTCAGATCTGGGATAAAGGCAAATAATTTTTTTTTAAAGAAGAAAAAAAAACCCAAACAAAAAACAAACAAAAAAACCCCAAACAAACAAAAAAACCCAAAAAACAACAAAAAAAACCCACTCCAAAGCAAAACAAAAAAACCCAATACAAACAAGAAAACCCTAACCAAACAAGAAAGAAAAAACAATAAACAAACAAACAAAACCCAACCAACCCAAAAAAACCCCCACCACACCAAAAACCCAAAAACAAACCAAAAAAACCCCTCCAAAAACCAAAACCAAAGCCAAAAAGGTCCCACCACTGTTCCCTGCACAGGGTGGTTCCCAAATTTGTTAAAATTTGGGGGGTTTTGGATGAAATTTTTGGAGAAATGGCCTCTTTATCTGTTTCCTCAATTCCAGCCACGTTTCCATCCATATTTTTCCATCCTTTTCTCCTTTTATGCCTTCAGTTGAATTCAGCCACTTCAAGGCAAGTGCGAATTTCGGTTTTCTGTGTTATTTATCGCAGCCGCAGCCCCGGGGTCACCATGGCCCCGCTCCCGAGGGATCCCGTCTGGAAGCGCTCAGGTTTCCACATGAAAGGAAACGTCTGGAATGAGCTCCGAGCCCTGACCTGAGCCTGGCCCGGCTCTGGTTACCGATCCCGGCCCTGCCCGGCTCAGCTTTCCCAGGAAATAACAGAGCTGGAGGCTCCTGACCCTATAAACGAGCAAAGGGACAAAGCCATTCCATGTTCCCGCTGGCCCCGTGCCGGGAATGGGGATTGGAAGGATTTTGGGATGAGGTGGGAAGCATTTCCCGGTCTGTGTGAGGGGTATGGGAGGGTGGCGGTGCTGGAAGGAGTTGATCAAATATTTATGGAGCTCTCTGAGTTCCCTGCTCCCTCCGAAGCTCTCCCAGGGCACGGAGCCGTTCCCATCCCCTTCCCGGGGATAATTCCATGGGTATTCCATGGAGGGCAGAGCTTCCACACCTGACAGAGAGAGGAAAACCAGGAAACATCTCCGGGTGTCAGCCTCGAAGCTCTGGGGACAGAAGGGTTTGAATTTGGCGCCTCAGCGGTGATCCATCGACTCCCTGACTGCTTATTCCCTTCTCCTCCACACGGAATTCTGCCGTGGGCACAGCACGAGCTCAGCCCCGGCAGGGAAAAGCAGCTGAGGGTGGGGAGGGCTGGAATGGAATTCCAGAGGAGCTGTGGCTGCTCCTGGATCCCTGGGAGAGTCCAAGGCCAGGCTGGAGCAGCCTGGGACAGTGGGAGGTGTCCCTGCCCATGGAATGGGATGGGATTTAAGGTCCTTTCCACCCCAAAGGATCCTGGAATTCTGTGATTCCATGGAGCAGAGCACCATGGGGAGAGGTGGGAGCTGAGCTGGTGTTTGGGGGCTCGGGAGGGGAATCCCCTCATAGAGCCTCTCCCACCCATCCCAAAGCATGGGGGATGGAAGGGAAAACCTCCTCCTGTGGATGGGGAAAGCTCCCCCTGGGGAAGAGGAAAATTCCTCCTGTGAAAGGGGAAAATTCCCTCTGTGGAAGGGAAAAACTCCTTCTGTGGAAGGGGAAAATTTTTTCTGTGGAAGGGGAAAATTCCTCCTGTGAAAGGGGAAAAACTACTCCTGTGGAGGGGAAAGACTCCTGTGGAAGGGGAAAAACTCCTCCTGTGGAAGGTGAAACCTCCCCCTTGTGCTGGACAGGGAGAGAGAAACTGAGGCAGGGCAGGGATGGGCGGCAGTGACCAAATCCAGCATGTTTCCCATAAATCCAGGCAGCCCCTGCTCTGCTGCAGCTCCCAAGCAGGCTGGACTGAGCTGAGCTGAGCTGAGCTGAGCTGAGCTGGGCTGGGCTGGGCTGGGCTGAGCTGGGCTGGGCTGGGCTGGGCTGGGCTGGGCTGAGCTGAGCTGGGCTGGGCTGGGCTGGGCTGGGTTGGGCTGGGCTGAGCTGAGCTGGGCTGGGCTGGGCTGAGCTAGGCTGGGCTGGGCTGGGCACAGCTGGGCTGGGCACAGCTGGGCTGGGAACAGCTGGGCACAGCTGGGCACAGCTGGACATTGCTCAGAGCACGGCAGCTCCACGGCCTTGTCCCACGACGTTCCCACCATTCCTTGCTCAAATCCCGTGGGTTTTGGGGCGTTAGGGCAGCAGGAAGGATTTCCACCCTTGAACCTTCCCAAGAGCCCAGGGCAGGGCTGTCGGGAGGGGAAAGATTTCCCAGTTTCCTGACGTTTCCCATGGAAAGGGAATCCCCAGGGGCTGGAGCAGCTGCCGGAGGCTGATGTCCATCCCCCATGGATGGTGAGTCCTGGCAGTGGCTCAAGGCCGCAGAAGTGAGCTGGGCACCCCACAGGGCCCTGCAGTGGCATCGGGGACCAGCTGACCCAGGGACAATCTCATGTTCGTGTCCGTGCTGGAATGGGAGCATCCCTGCCATCCGGGGGAAACAGTCCAAAAAGTGGCTGGGCAGCAATTCCCTGGAGCCTGGAATAATCTGGGAGAGGATCCAGCAGTCCTGGCCCTCACCTCACACAGCCTCTCCTAAAAAAAGTAAAAAAATCCCAAACTTGAGGTGTCTGGGGGTGTCAGGGCCTGAGTTGAGCCAGCACCATCCAGCCCCACCTGGGGCTCCCAGGAAAAAAACCAAAAAAAAATAAAGGGGGGGAAAAACCACCAGAGAAAGGGAAAAAAAAAATAAAAAAGGCTTTCAGCTCACCAGTTGGTTTTCTTTTTTTTTTCTCCCAGATCTAAAATTGATTAAAATAAACCCAGTGATCTGACTGAGCTGTTTCTATTTAGGACCTGAATAAGGGCTTGTGAGCCCAAAAGCTTATCTGCTTTGGAGCTTTTTTTCCCCAACCATATCAGTTGCTCTAATAAAAGATCGGCCTCTCCCTGGCAGCCTCGCGCTCAAATCCTCCGGCTGCCACAATTCCGCACGGAAAACCATCCCCACCAGCACGGATTTCTCCTCAGCACAGGAGCAACAAGGTCCCAGCTTGCCCAGCTGCTGCTTCACTTGAAACAGAAGATTAGTAAAAGCAGGAATTTACGCTAAAAAATCTGCCCCCTTCCCCTGGGTTGTTTTTGGGGCTGGTGGGGGTCTCCCCTAAAATATTCCCAAATCCTGGAGCCTGCCCAGCACTGGGAATGATGCTGGGAATGCCATGGGGGTGAAGGCACTGCTGGGCTGTGTCCAGGTCACCTTGGCCATTTCCTGCCTCTGGGGACACCCAGGGCAGCAGGGCTGTGCTGGGAAACATTTCTGGGGTGCTCAGACAGGGATTCATGGAATCACAGAATTTGAGGTGGGAGGGACCCCCAGGATCATCCAAAACCCCAAATCCCACCCTGAGCATCCCTGGGAGCACTGTCCAAATGCTTCTGGAGCTCTGGCAGCCTCAGGAATGCCAGTTCAGGATCAAACCCTTGGGATGGGGACAGGTGATGGGAAAGGGACCGCGATCCCACAGAGCCTGGCCCCACTGTCCCTGAGCCCCCAGCCCCAAATCCCAGGCTGAAAGCACAGACTGGGACAGGCTGGAAGGGCCTGGAGGTCACCCAGTGCCACCTTCCTGGGGACACCCCTGGGGTGGTGTCCGGGGAAGGAGTTTCCATCATCCCTGCACTGTCACCATCACAGGGACAAAGCCCTTCCTCTGCTCGGGGGATGCTCCAGCAAATCCACATTCCCAAATTTGGGATATTCTCCTCCTGCTGGGACCAGCAGCGCTGTCTGACCCTGGCACCTCAAATCCTCTGGCTGCCACAATTCCACACGGAAGGCCATCCCCACCAGCAGAGAATGCACAGGGATGCTCGGGGTAGGATTTGGGGCGTCTGTGAGGGGCTGGGCTTGGACTGGATGATCCTGGGGGTCCCTCCCAGCTCAAGACATTCTGTGATTCCATAATCCCTGTCTGACCATCCCAAAAATGTGTCCCAGCACAACCATTGTCCCTGCCCTCTGTCACCCTCATAGGGACAAAGCCCTTCCTCTGCTCGGGGGATTCTCCAGCAAATCCAACTCCTGGGATATCCTAACCCGGGATATTTTCCTTCTGCTCAGGGGATTCTCCAGCAAATGCAACTCCCGGGATATCCTCCTCCTGCTGGGGCCAGCGGTGCCGGTGGCACCCCCAGGGCTGGCCCCGCTCCCCGCCCGCCCCCAGCCCCTGCCCCGCTCCTGCCGTGCCCC
>VZRL01012169.1:478187-496984 GCA_013397895.1 Origma solitaria | reverse complement strand
CTCCCGGCGCACCGTCTGGGGGTGGGGAGGGCGCGGGGAACCGCGGGGCGCAGCGTTTGAAGGGTTTTTGGGGTGGAATAAACCCGGGGATTGACCTGGGGAGGCTGGAATGGCAAAATTCCCCGTGAGAGAGGCACGGGCGGGGTGGGAGGCAGGGAGATCCCTGTCTGACCAACGGACGCCTTTTTCCCAGGAGTTCACCCAGGAATTCTCCTAGGAATTTCTAACCCCCAGCACCACCCCCTGTCACCCGGGGGGAAACTGAGTCACAGAGCCAATTCCGGCGGGGCTGCGGCACCTCTGCACCAACTCCACCGGGAATAACCTCTGGAACGAGCGGGAATCTGCTGTGCCCTTCCCTACAGACATCAGCACCCCAAAAACGCCCAAAACCCCAAAAACCCCCAAAACCTCCCCATGGCACCCGGAGCTCGTGCTGATCCCAGCCTCCCCTCCTGCCCACTTCCCAAAAAGCACAGGGACACGTGGCTGTGGATAAATCCCCTATTTTTAGCAGCTCCTATCATGAACCTCTGGGGCTGGTGGCATTCCCAGGTTTGGGAGGATGGAGGGACACCAGGCAGGACAACCCCAGGGCAGAGATCTGCCCCTTTTTGGGGTGGAGGAGACGCTGTCCCCGACACTCACCCAACTACCCAAAATAAAGAGCTTTCTTTGTCCCCTGCACTCACCTACAATTATCCCAAATAAAGAGCTGTACATCCCGGGCTGCACTCAAAATGTGGATTTGGGGTCCCAGCGCAAGCTGGGAGTGGCAATGTCCAGAAAGGGCTGATGGTTCGGCTCTCCCTGGCCCAAAACCCCACCGGGACCTGGCTGCAGACACTGGGAACAGCCCCACTGCTCTCACATCCCATTTGGGGTGAAGCTCCCTGTCCATACAACAACCCAGGAGCGACTGGTCTGAAATCCTCCAGGAAAATCCTGGAGGAAAATCCTGCAGGGAAATCCTTCCCCTGGATGCCAGGAGTGAGGCGGGGCAGGAACCTCAAGGCTTTACTCAGAGATGTCAGAACCTCCCCAAATGCACAGAACTCAAAAAAATCATCTCCTCGGTGACATCCACCATCGTTCCTTGCCTAACTGGGAATGTCCCGAGTGGGCAAAGGCCACCAGTCCCCAGGGGGACACCGCTGTCACCCAGGGTGTGACTGCCAGACCCCAGGACTCATTCCCCACCCCCAGCGCCAGCAGCTCCCTCTGTCCCTCCTGTCCCCTCTGTCCCCCTGTCCCTTCTGTCCCTCCTGTCCCTCGCCTTTATCCCCCTAAGCCGATTGCGGCGCCGGCGCTGAGCTCCGGTGAGCGCTGGCCACCAGGTGAGGCAGGAGCTGCCTGCCCGGCTTACAGGGAATTATGGCACCGCTTAAACGGGGTGACAGCAGCGACACGGAGCCGGCCGGCAGCCGAGGTGGCACCTGGGAGCGGCTCCCAGACAGGAGAATCCTCCTGGGGATCCCGACTGAGTGCGGGGAGTGCTCCCCTGTTCTCATGGGGAATGGCTTCCCGGGGATGGATGGGATCTTGGGAAGGAATTGTTCCCTTGGAGGGTGGGGAGGGCTGGGCTGGAATTCCCAGAGAAGCTGTGGCTGCCCCTGGATCCCTGGCAGTGTCCAAGGCCAGGCTGGAGCAGCCTGTGACAGTAGGAGGGGTCGGGGTTGGGACTGGATGATCCTAAAGTTCCCTTCCAACCCAAGCCATTTTGGGATCTTTCTCTCACTCCCACTCATGCCAGGTGGGTCTGGCCCAAACCTTCCCAAAAAAACGGCTGGGAAGGCTTAGGGTTAGGGATATTTTCCCTCTATTCCCACAGTCATGGACACAGCTGGCTCCAAACCCAGCCCCTGAGGCTGGAATCCATCCCTGCCACCCCAAAACAAGGAGTGTCCCCCAAGGCAGTCCCAGAGGGGACACGAGGAGGTTCTGAGGGGGATTGTCCCTGTGGGGTGAGCCCCTCCCGGGGCATTCCTGCATGGATCCCACTGCAGGATCCGCTCCGGGCTCTGGGGCTGGGCAGGGGCTGCTCCTGCAGGGACCAGATGGCTCCGGGGATCCTAATCCCGAATCCCGCCCGTGTGGGCGAGGAGGGGTCTGGCACCTCCGGGAAAAGCCTCGGGGGGAGGAGAGTCCCAAAGCAAGGGACAGGAACCCTTTGGAGGGGGATGGGCAGGGGTGGGGCTGGGACAGCTCCGCGATGCTTCTGGGGGTTAAATGCCCTCCCTGGGGAATGGCCCAGGAAAACGAAAGGAAAGATCCACAGAAAATGCAGGAGCAGCCCCACCCTGCAGCCCTGGGGGTATTTCCAGAGCCGGTGGGGTGCTGCTGGCAGAGCCTGCTCCACACCCGCCAGCCGAGGCCACAAAGCTGCGAGGAAAAGCAGCTCCGAGTCTGAAGGAGCCGCAGAAAATCCTCTGTAGGGTCTGTTTGAGGTTTAAATCCCACCAGCCAAGCCTATCCCACCAAGCTGCACCTTGGGATCACAGAATTCTGGAATGGCTGGGGTTGGAAGGGACCCTAAAGCTCACCCAGTGCCACCTCCAGGGACACATTCCCCTATCCCAGGCTGCTCCAAGCTCTGTCCGACCTGGCCTTGGACACTCCCAGGGACCCAGGGGATGTCCCAGGCTGCTCCAAGCCCTGTCCAACTGTCCCAGGCTGTCCCAAGCCCTGTCCAGCCTGGCCTTGGACACTCCCAGGGATCCAGGGGCAGCCACAGCTTCTCTGGGAATTCCATCCCAGTGTCCCACTCCTCTAATTACAAATATTTCCCTTTCTGTATCTCACCTAAATCTCCCTTATTTTAATTTCAATCCATTCTCCCTTGTCCTGCCACAACAGCCCTGGCTAAAGTCTGTCCCCGAGGCACAGAGGGGACAGAGCCGCTGGGAAAAGGCTGATCCAGAGGGGCCCTCCTGCCCCATTCCCTCCCGGATGAACAAATCCCTGCTCCCTCTCCAGGCCAGGTGTGCCGTGTCTGTGCTCCAGCTCCTCATTCCCGCAGAGAGTGCAAACGGAGCTCACCTACTGCCATTAGCACACACCCGGGCGCTTCCCGTTAATTAGCAGGGAAAAAAGCCCAGGAAAACTGCGGAGGGAGATGGGAATGCCGGGAGCCAGGGATGTGAAAAACCAGCCAGGGTGACTTGGGAGGAGTTGGCACAGCATGGCCAGTGCAGGGCATGGAGCAGAGGGGCTGCTGGCATGTCCCTGTCAGTGCTGGCTCTGTGGGGACATTGCCGTGGGGACACTGCCAGGGGGATGCCACCATGGGGACACTGCCATGGGGACACTGCTGTGGTGACACTGCTGTGGGGACACTGCTGTGGGGACACTGCCATGGGGACACTGCCAGGGGGACACTGCTGTGGGGACACCGACGTGGGGACACTGCCGTGGAGACACTGTCGTGGCAATGGCGCCAGGGGGACACTGCCATGGGGCCATTGCTGTGGGGACACTACCATGGGGACACTGCCATGCGGACGGTGCCAGGGGGACACTGTCATGGAGACACTCCTGTGGGGACACTGTCGGGAGGACACCAACATGGGGACACTGACATGGGGTCACTGCCGTGGGGACACTGCCGGGAGGACACCAACATGGGGACACTGCCATGGGGTCCCAGCTGGGGATTTGGGGTGGGTTTGTGGCCTGGGATGAGCTGGCAAGGCAGGGAGGAGGAGAAGGAGCCCCACGAGGCGCTGGGGCAGCCATGGGGTGGCTGTGTCAGGGGATGGGGGAACTGTTCTCCCCAACGCCAGATCCTGATGGGACATAAACATCCCTTGGCTGGAGCAGAGGGAATCCCTGCCAGCACCATGGCTGCACCCCAGGACCCACATGGGCACCCTAAAAACAGAGTTTGGGTTTCCAGAGCTCCCAGGGACTCTTCCGAGCCTCCTCTTCCTCACCCCTCTCGAGCAATCCAGGCCAGCTCCAGCTCCCACCCTGGGGTGTGATCCCAGCACAGGAAGAGCTGGAGCTGCTGGGGAGAGCCCAGAGAAACCCACGGAGCTGCTCCAGGGCTGAGCCCCTCTGGAGCCAGGCTGGGAGAGCTGGGGGTGCTCACCTGGAGAGGAGAAGGCTCCAGGGAGAGCCCAGAGCCCCTGGCAGGGCCTGAAGGGCTCCAGGAGAGCTGCAGAGGGACTGGGGACAAGGGATGGAGGGACAGGACACAGGGAATGGCTTCCCATGGCAGAGGGCAGGGCTGGATGGGATCTTGGGAAGGAATTGTTCCCTGGGAGGGTGGGGAGGGCTGGGCTGGAATTCCCAGAGAAGCTGTGGCTGCCCCTGGATCCCTGGCAGTGTCCAAGGCCAGGCTGGAGCAGCCTGGGACAGTGGGAGGTGTCCCTGCCATGGCAGGGGTGGCACTGGATGGGATTTTTAAATCTCCCACCCCAAACCATTCCATGATTCCATCATTCCATAGCTCCCCAAAACCACAGGATTTTTGTCCCCCAGCCCTCGGCCCTGCCGCCTCACTCCAGCTGCTCCCAGCGCTGCCCGGAGCCAACCCCGGCTGCTCCTGCCTGCTCCGATCAGAGCCCCGTGCTGAACAATGAAAAGGCGAGGAAAAGAGCGATTCCCGTTTTTTTCCAGCCAGCCAAGCACAACCCCAGCCCTCGCAGGCTCAGCCCATCCCGGCTCGGAGATTGCAGCAGTCTGACCCCACAGATCCTGCCCTCTACCAGGGCCAAACCCTTCCCTGCAGCGGGAAGAAGGCTCTGGGATGTTTGGGGAGCCCCATCGCGGCTCCCTGTGTTCCGGGAGAGGATCGGGGCACTCCAGCTCCCGCTCCTGGAGTGATTTCCAGAGGAATAGGCAGGACAATGCTGCATTGTGCGCCGGGGGAAGAAAATGATCTCATGGTGTTTGTGGAAGGAAAGGTTTCAGCTGGAAACGCCTGAGGGAAACCCCCCCGATGGATTCGGGACACAGAACACCTCCGATCGCTTTTTCATGAGCTTTCCCATGGGGAACAGCCGGGGATCAGCCCCCCAGACCCGGCAGGGATGGGATGAGCTCCAGGTGGGGATTTGGGAGCACGGAACTCTTCCGATCGCTTTTCCATGAGCTTTCCCGTGGGGAACAGTCGGGAATCAGCCCTGGGATGAGCTCCACGCGGGGATTTGGGGACACAGCCTGGGGACCACGATCCAGCCCCAAACCTCTTCTGCTTTCGGGCGCGTGGTGCCCGCCCCAGCCGGAGAGGCCGGGGTGACTGAGGGGCAGAAATCCCCCTGGGCTGGGGCCACCATTTGTCACCTCCTCTTCTCATGGGGACACCAGCTCGGTGAGCTGTCCCACCGCGGGAGGTGTTGGCACAGCTCGGATGCACCGGGAGTGCTTTTCCCCCTCAGGAAAAACCTGGATCGCTCCCGAGGGGCTCCCGCGGGGGCCGGGGGTGGCTTTGGAGAGCCGGGGCTCTGTCACCGTGCCAGGGGATGCTCCCCCGACACGGCGGGAGAGGCAACTGCGGGAGCGAAAAGCCACTTAACGACCGCAGAGAGCAGGCGGGGGATTTTCACGATTTTATTTGCTCCTTAAACGCCACTTCATTTGCTGGGATGGGTTTAATTGTGGTCATTAAGGTGGCGAGGGGAAGGCTGAGCCCCCCAGGGATGGGCTGGGAAAACAGAGGAGCGATCCAGGGGCAGATTTCCTACTGGGAAGCTCCTCCGGCCCTACAAATCATCCCCTTTCCCCAAACCCTTCCTCCCCACCAGCTCCTCTCCCTCCCCGCCGCTGCCTCAGTTTCCCTATCCCCTGCCGGTGCTGCAGTTTGGGGGGACCTGAGCCCTCCCCCAGCCCCGAGCTCCAAAAGCTAAGGGATTTTCCCATTTTAGGAGGATTTTCCAAGCAGGCACACGGAAAAGGGGCTCCAGAGGGGACACATCCTGCCCCCACCATCATTGTGCAAAGCCCACCAATGTCATCCACGGGAATCTGCTCCTGATGGAGCAGCCTGGAAATCCTGCCCAATAAGGTTCTCCCTCCTCGGATTCTGGGAGCTCCCACAGGACATCGCCCCAGCCCCAAATCCACCTGGGAAAGCTTCAGGCTTTGCACGTGGAACCCAGGAAGGGTTTTTCTGTCATTGTGAGGGATGCAGGAACACCCAGGCCTAGGTCACCTTGAAAATGGCGATGGAATCCTGGAATCACTGATGCTGGAAAATCCCCCTCAGACCATGGTGTCCAACCATTAACCCAGCGCTGGGGGGGTCACCGCTGACCCCTGTCCCCAAGCGCCACATTCCTTAAATACTTCCAGGGACGGGGACTCCACACCTCCCTGGGCAGCTCTGCCAGGGCCTGACAAACTTTTCCATGAGGAAACTTTTCCTGATGTCCACCCTGAGCCTCCCCTGGCCCAGCCTGGGGCTGTTCCCTGTCCTGTCCCTGTTCCCTGGGAGCACAGCCCAACCCCCCCGGCTGTCCCCTCCTGTCAGGAGCTGTGCAGAGCCACAAGGTCCCCCCGATTCCCTTTTCTCCTCTTTCCCAGCTCCTCACAAACACAGCAAACCCAGGGAATGTGGGGGTGACATATCCGGGCCCTGTCCAAATGGCAGGGGAAGGACAGAGCTGTCACTGCCCTGACCCTGTGGCAACCCTCCCCTGTCTGCCCTAAAACAGTGCCAGTCCCATTACTGGAGACCCCGACCTGTGCTGGTGCTGAGCCCCAGATAATGAACCTCTAATAATGATTCATCAGGAATATATCAGAGACTTTTACAGATTCGGATCAGCACCAATTCCCCCTCCCCACAGGACTCAAAACGCCGGGGAAAAACCCAGGCAGCCCTTTTGCCTCTGCTCCTGGCATTTCATGAGGATTATCCCATCCAGGGAGGAGCTTTCTGCCCCAGCAGCAGGACCAGGTGTTTGCCAGCTCCTGTGTGTCCAGTGGGAAGGAGTTCCTGCCCACCCTCCTCGGGGTTGTCATGGAAATCGAAACGGGCCTTGATTAAGATGCTGCCAAATCCAAACGTGCCAGGATTTCCAGCTGGACTCCAGCCTGGAGGGGATGAGCCGGAGTAATCCAGGGTTGGGTTCGGGGGGAAGCCTTGGAGGGAGACCCAGCCCCCGCACGGGATGGGCCGATGGACAGGCCTTGGGCTTCGCACATCAGCTGGAAAAGGGTTTTTCCATGAGGAATTAACCCCCCACACGCCGGGAAGCCGGGTGGGATCCACCCGGAGCGGTGTCACCCATCCCAGCAGAGCGGGAAGGTTTCCCCGGCGGCGATCCCCGGGCAGTGACCCCAGAGCTCCATCCCCAGGTGCCGCCCCCGAGCATCCCCCGCGGGTGGGAGCGGGGCCGTGCCCGGGGCGGGGCCCAGCGGGGCCAGAAATAGCCCCGATTTCCATATGTAGGACGGGGCGGCCCCGCCAGCGCAGCCACGACCTACTTTCCCCCGGCCCGGGGCCCCTGCGCTCCCAGGGGTTGCGNCGGGCCCGGGGCTCCGCTAACGCCGCACCCCCGCGGGCTCTCCCCATCCCGCAGCCCCGGGCTGCGCGGCCGCTCCCACCCCGACCCCGCCGGGAAGGGCTGGAGCATCCCTGGGGATTCACCCCACGGCTCCTGCTGCCGCTCCCGAGCCCTCCGGCTCGCCCACAAAGAGCTCCGCGCTCCAAAGGCGCGCCCTCGGCACTCTATTTTTAATTTTCTAAACCTTTTTGCGATGCTGAGCAGAGAGCCGGGAGCTTTTCCCGGCGCCTCTGGGATGCTCCTGCCTTTCAGGGCCGCACAAACCGATTGGTTTCCGTGTGAACACGGCTTTTTCCATTACGGAGAAAATAAAAAAAGATCCAGCTCTAATCCACCGCTGCTGAGCATCTTCCCTCTCACAGGCAGCGTCCACCTGCGGGGCTGGATTGGGTACGGCACCGGAAAGTCCCCGAGGGGAGAAATGCCAATATTTATCCCACAACCTGTTGTTTTCCTCAGCAAATATCCAGGCAGGAAGGAGGTTCCTGCTCTTTCCACAACAGCAAGGATTTTCAGCAGCCTGAGCCTGCTGGTGGGATTGTCCCTTCCCTGCACGTTTTGTGTCACTTGTTCCATGCTCCTGGTCTCGCTGGGGAATTCAAATTTATTGTTGGAGAGGGGAAATCAAACCCAGCTCCGGCAGCTCTGGGCTCCAGCCTGGGAGAGGTGAGGAACAAAAGCAGGAGGAGGAGGTTTCACCGCACCTGAGGCCTTTTCCAGCCAGAGCACTTTGGGTCGGTGCCAAGTGGCTGAAAGCGCCACAGGAAGTGACAGAAAGGAGCGGGAAAGGCTCTGCCCGGCCGGGGGACTGGGAGGGGAGCAAAGGAGAGAACCTCGGCTCTGCTGAGGGGCAGGGCAGGGCCCAACCCTGGGGAGGGACAGGGACCAGCATCGCAATGGTGGGAATGGCAGAGGGACGAGGGTCCTTCTGTGGGAATGGGGACCAGCACCTCCACATGGGAAAGGGCCCCAAAATCCCCACACAGGGACAGGTACCAGCATCCCCACATGGGAATGGATCCTAAAATCCCCACACAGGGACAGGTACCAGCATCCCCACATGGGAATGGGGATCAGCATCCTTCCATGGGAATGGGTCCCAAAATCCCCACACAGGGACAGGCACCAGCATCCTTCCATGGGAATGGGTACTAGCATCCCTGTGGGAGGCCCTGCAATCATCTCCATATGGGAAAGAGTCCCAAAATCCCCACACAGAGACACTTATCAAATCCCCACATGGGAACGGATTCCAGAATCCCCACACAGGTACCAAAATCCCCACATGGGAATGGATTCCAGAATCCCCACACAGGGAGGAGTTTCACCATCTCCCGATGGGAATGGCTCCCAGGCAAACCCCGCTCAGGCAGGCCTGGCCTCAGCACCTCCAGCCCCACAGCTCTTCCCAGATCAGACCTACAAGGTGACAGAGCAGGAGGAAAATGAGAGCAGGGCGAGCTCCATGCCAAGAAAATGTGACCCCAGGGCACTGGGATTCCCCAGAAGGAGAAGCCACTCCCCTCACCCCATCCCCAGCTTGTTCCACCTGGGAGATGTTCCAGATCCTCTCCCTGCAGTGCCCTTGTCCCACCACACTCCAGGTTCTCCTCAAATTCTCAGCTCCAGGAGCTCACAGATCCACCTGGTGCTTGGGAAAGCACTTCCAGCTGTGGGACCAGCAGGGAAAGCTTCCGAACGGGATCATGGAAGCTCCCACAGTCCTGTGGGTGAAGGAAACACACCTGAAGTTTGGATTTCACAGCAGGGGAAGGTTTTCCTGGCTGATGAACATTGTTCCAAAATAAAAGCAGAGACATTTCTGAGCCTGAAACACCAACTGCCCCCTCATTTTCATGTCCAAACAGCTCCACTTTCATTCCCACCAGGTGAGTTCCTCTCTTCCTTAGCAAACACTTCCCTGCACTCAGCAGGACCAGGAAAATAGGTCACTCAATGTCCCTGTGGCTGCCACCCCCAGCACCCTCTGGCTGCTTCACCCAGCCCTGCTCTTCCATGCCAGATTTCCCCTCTGGGCATTTTCTTTCCTCTTTTTCAGGTCTGAGCTGTGCCAGACAAGCCCTGGTTCCCAAAAACTTGGGGCAGGGAGAGCCCACATCCAAGCCCAGTCCTGGACCACAACAGATCCTGAACCTTCTGCTCAGCCCAGCGCTTTCTCTGCTCCTCACCGAGGCTCTAACCTTTGCCAAGGGGAAAAAAATAATGAAAAATCTATCAAGCCCTGATTTTTATGCAGGGAAGTGCAAAGCTTGAGCAGGCGAGCGTGACCCTCGTGCCCTGCTGCCCACTGGAGACGCAGTGGATTTTTCCTCTTGGAAGATCCTGGGTCAAACAAAGCAGCAGCAAAATTCCCCTCATCTGCAGGATTTGGCTGTTTCCCTTCACCTCCCACCCCATCCTCGCCGCGGCTGGGGGAAGGACCCATCCCCACGGGATAAACCCCACCGAGGCCCCGGGGAAGATCACAATTGGGGTTTCCTTAATTAGGAGCAGGAAGCACCGAGCCCGCTGTGGCCTGGCTGCAAACCCGAAAGGAGAAGGAGCCCCATTAACTTCTGCTGCCCTTTCAGTCTGACTCCAACCCAGGCTGGGTCTGGGAGGGCTCCGAGCTTGTCCCATCCTCCAGATGGGCTGGGGGGGGAAAATCCCAGAGCCACAACCCTGGCTGAGGCCGGGAAGTGCTGAGAAAACGCTGGGAGAATGCTAGGAAAACGCACAAGCCGTGGATGTTGAGCTCGGCTTTGCCTTTTTTTCTTCCCTCCTCTAATTGCTGCTGCTATTTGAACGGAGCCAGACATTTCCTCGCCGGCTTGCGAGGCCCATAAATGTTTGATGTCCTTTCCCTCCACGCTCAGGCAGCAGATCCTGCCGGGGTTTGGGGGAGGCGAGATGGGATGGGATGGGAGCAGCCACGGAACCCCAGGATGGGCCGGGAGAGGATCTGGCCCCAAACCCACCACGAAAGGCTCATCACCCCCCTCCCCCCTGTCCTCTCCTCCCCCCGTTCCTAGAAGGAGATCCCACTGCCCAGCCTCCGTGCAATATGGCTTTGTGCCGCAGGAACCTAAATTTAGAGCCCAAACCCTCCGGGGGCTCCGCACGCTCTGCTCCGAGGTATTTATAGCTGCAGGCAAACTCCGGCTGGAACGTCGGGAGCAGCTGGAATTGCACGGAGCAGGGATCCAGCCCTGCCTGCGGCACAAATGGTGTTTTGGGGTGACATCCCAAAAATCGGGATCAGCCCCAAATCAGGAGTGTGTGGGAATCCCCGCCGGGGGGACTTTGGGGCAGATTTGGGGCTTTAAGGCCAGATCCAGAGGGAAGAGGATGAGGCTGAGAGGCTCAGGGATGGCCCAGCTGCTGCTTTGCAGCTCCTGCACAAAAATCCAGGCACTCATTTCCGCAAAAGCGTTTTCCAGGGAATGGGAATTCACCCCTTGGAGCATCCAGAGCAGAATTCCTTTTTCCCAGTCCTGTGTCCAGCCAGCTCCTCTCCCATCCTAAGCCCCACATCCTGATTTAAAGCAGTCCAGCAGGGGGGGGAGGGAATGAGTGGGAGAGGGATGGGGAGGCCCAGGGGCAGCAGCCAGTCCCGATCCGGGGATGCAGGCAGGGATGGGAGAGTCCCAATCCCATTCCCCTGCCCGGCATGGGCTTGGGAATTCCTTTTCTCCAGGGGCTCCAGCACTGGGGTCACAGGCCCCGCCCGTGCTGGAGCTGGCGAGAGCAATCGGGAATGCCAGAGTTGGATCGGAAGGAAAATCAGAAGGAAAATCCCCACATTCAGGTTCCTGCGACCCTCTTGCATCCAGGGTGAGCTCAGCCAGACCCTCAGCCTCAACCCAGGCGTGTGGGATCAGCAGACAAAAGGAAAAAAAATCACAAAACCCCCACAGAAATAAAGAAATAAAGGATTTTGGGCAAATCCTGTGTCGGAGCCTACATGAAAGAGCCCATGGGAATGGGATTCCCAGATCCCTTCCAAGCACCAATCCCAAACGTTTGAGGGCTGAGCAGGCAGCCCCAAAAAGTCTCTGTTTAGCCCCAAACTCCTGATGGGTGGGAGACAGGACCTGGAGCTGCTGCTTCCTGCAGTGCCTGCCCAATCCTGCTCCTGGAATTCCCATCCCATCCCATCTCATGGATCCCATCCCATCCCACCCCATGGATCCCATCCCATGGATCCCATCCCATCCCATCCCATCCCATGGATCCCATCCCATCCCAGTCCAGGCTGGTGTCCCCACGGACACAGGGGTGTCCCTGCCCGGGATGGTGTCCCAGGGGTCCCAGACCCATCCACGCCCCGGAAAATGTTCAATGGATCCTCTCTCCTTCCTCCCCTTCCCCGTTGGATGTTGGGAAGATCTTGCCATGGAAAATAAAGGGATGTGGAGCTTTCCAGAGCCGGGAGCTGTTCCCATCCCAGGATCCAATCCAGAAATCCCACCAGCACCTTCCCACCTCTGCACCAACATCCCCTGGGGGTTTTGGGGACATTTGGGGACACCCGGCCAGGGCCTGGCCATGGAGAGGGCCTGGCATGCTGAGATGGAGGAGCAGGGATTCATTAATCCCAATCAATTCATTAATCCCAGCTGAAGGCAAGAAGGCAGAGAGGGAGAACCTGCTGGGCCACCCCAATTCCAGCACTGGGAACAGCCCCAAAATCCAGGGGGTTCTGCCCAGCCCTGAGCCCCCCAGGGCTGCAGGAAGTGTCCCAGGGGCATAGGGGAATCCCATATCCAGGGGGATCCCATATCCAGGGGCATGGGGTGATCCCATATCTAGGGTGATCCCATATCCAGGGAGATCCCATGTCCATGGTGATCCCATATCCAGGGCCACAGGGGGATCCCATATCCAGGGAGATCCCATGTCCAGCATGATCCCAGATCCCGGGTCATGGGGTGATCCCATATCCAGGGCCACAGGGGGATCCTATATCCAGGTGATCCCATATCCAGGTGATCCCATACCCAGGGCCACAGGGGGATCCTGGATCCAGGGCTCCCATCCCAGCTCGCACCCAAACCAGTTAATTAGTGGTAAATGGGAAGAAAGAGCTCCTCCCAGCTCCAGGGAAAACAAACCCAAGGAATTCCGTGGATCTGGGATTTTGGAGCTGGGGTATCCCAGTGGGATACAATTCCCATGTCCCAGAGGAGCTGGGAGGATGATGATAAATCCAGCCCAGGATCCCAGTCCATCCCAGTTCATCCCAGTCCATCCCCATACCCTGCTCTGGAGTCCCTGATGGATGCCCAGGCCCCCCATATCCCCATGAGCACACTCCTAATTAATGCCACGGTAATTAATGCCGGGACCCTCCAGGTTGGCACGAGGTGTTTGTAATGATCCAGCCAGGGATCCTCTGACAGAGGTAACCCAGAGGGCACCGACCTGCCAACCCTGGGGGCTAATTAGAGCGTAATTAGTGCTCATCAGCGGCCTGGGAGCACCCAAACACAGCCAGGGCTGGCCAGGCCTAGGAGGAAATTGGGATTATGAAATCCTGGATTATTTCTGGAGGAGGAGAGGAAATTTGGATTATGAAATCCCAGATTATTTCTGGAGGAGGAAATTTGGATTATCAAATCCCAGATTATTTCTGGAGGAGGAGGTGACAAAGGCAGCGCTGACACCAAAGCGCCCCAAAGTTCCCAAAAAAGGGAACATCGCCCTTGGAGCCGCCTCCAGGGGGGTCTGGGCTGCCCGAAGTCCCCCCCATTCCATCAACAATTCCCTGGCAGCTCTGGGATTTTCCACTGGGATGAAGCCAGGCTTCGGAGCAGGCCAGGCTCCCCCAGCTCCAGGCCCTGATCCTGGTGGACATTCCCACCGGGAATGGCACCGGGAGCCCGAGGGAGAGGGGAAAGGAAGAGCTGCATGGTGTCACTCCCCAAAAACCTCCAAAATGCAGGAAAAACAGCATTTTCCCTGATTTTCCTGGCTGATCTTCACTGGGAGCATGGAGAGGACACAACAGCCACCCCCGGCAGCTGGAAACCTGTGAGGAGCCCGAATTTGCCTTAAAGAAGCTGGGAATGATGGATTAAGGGCGAGTTTGGGGAAGTGAAGGTCCCTGTGCACTCCAGAGCTGCTGCCTCTGCAGGGACACGAGCACAGCGACTTTCTGTTCCCTTCCAGCTTGACTTGCAAAAACGAGAAATAAATAAGGTTTTTCTTTCCAAGTGCCCAGTTTGGCCCCAAACTCCCACTCGCCTCTCCCAAAAGGCAGCCCTGGGTGGGATTTTTGACATTTGCTGCCTGAGCATCCCTTCCACCCCCCCAAAGTCTCCCCAGGACCTCCCTTCCCTCAGCAGCTCTGACACAGCTCCGTTCCCCTCCTCCTCCTCCCAAAACCAGCAGTTTTTGGCCAACAAACTGTTTTGCCAACAACTTGTGCTCTGTGCTGCCTGGGAGATGAGGTTTTCTGAGCTTTTCCCAGCTTTTCCCAGTTTTTCCCAGCTTTTCCCAGGCTCCAGCCTTCCTCCTCCCCGCCCCAGGTCCCACTTCGGGGCTGTAGTCAGGGGGGCTCGTGCCCAGGCTCCCCCACATTGAGGTTTTCCCCCCTTTTTTTCCTAAAATAATCGCTGTTTCTCCACCAGCCGGGGCAGGAGCAGCAACCCTGAGGTTGCTGCTGTTATTTTTATCTCGAAATAAAAGAGTTTGAGCCGGGGCCAAGCTGTGCTGTAGGAGGGAGAGGCTTCTCGTGGCCACAGAGATGTAAACACAGCCTCGGGAACATCCCAGTTCGTCCCAGTCCAGCCTGGAGAGAGCCGGGATCACCTGGCATGTGGGATGGGAGGTTTGGGCCCCCCCAAATTGGGGCTGTCCCCTCCAAGCAGAGCCACACGTGGGCTCAGCACTGACTCAAAAAGCACCAGAATTCATTTTCAGAGTCAATTTGAACAAAAATCCTCAGAAGAACCAAAGCTCTAAAAACGCTTCTACCTCCCCACAGCCCAAAGGAGCATCCCACAGGATGCCAGGTCCGATCCCATCCCTTCCCGGCCCCAAAACACAGAGTTTGGGGGGCAGGCACTGCAGGATCCAGCCACATCCTCCCTTCCCACCCGGAATTCAGCAGCTCCGGCCTGGCTGGGCACCGGAGCTGCTCGGGAGGTCACCGAGACGCTCCAGAGCTCTGCACCACGATCTCGATCTCGGCTGAAACGGCAAATAAATTCATGGGGAGGGAGGGAGGAGAGGCCACAAAAAGCTCCCTGTTCCACCCCCGCTCCCCCCGAGCAGGGAGGGAGCCCTGGACACTCCCCATGGCAGATCTTACCCCCCCCCCCGGCATGGAGGGAATAGGGAATGGCAAAAACACGGGTGGGAAACTGGGAATGGCACAAAACACCGGTGGGAAACTGGGAAAGACAAAAACACGGGTGGGAAACTGGGAATGGCACAAAGTAGAGGTGGAAAACTGGGAACAGTACAAAACTTGGGTGGAAAACTGGGAATGGCACAAAACTCGAGTGGAAAACTGGGAATGGCACAAAACTCGAGTGGGAAACTGGGAATGGCACAAAGTACAGGTGGAAAACTGGGAATGGCACAAAGTTGAGGTGGAAAACTGGGAATGGCACAAAGTATGGATGGAGAAGCTGGCAAAGGCTCTGCTCGCCCCTCCACAGCTGAGCCAAGGCTCCAGAGCCAGGCAGGGCCCAGCAGCCGCAGCCGGGGTGACCCCAGAGGAGGCACAGCCCTGCCGGGGCTCGGGGGGTCCCTCCTGCAGCAGCTCCTGAGCCAGAGGAGCCCTGGGGAGGGGTGGAGAGGATGAGGAGGGAAGGTCCATCCTGGGAGCGCTGGAGGATGTCCCACAGAGGCTCCGTCCTGCTGCTCCAGGGGGGGCCCAGCCCATCTGAAGGGGTTTCTCCCCCAAATCGCTGCCTCCCATCACACCAGGGAGTGCCGGGGCTGTGCCTCCGGGAGCAGAACAGCCGCAAAAACCCATCCGGAGCCGGGCAGGGTGCGCGGTGTGACCAGAGCCAGGCTCCCGGCAAGGCGGGAGGGACAGGGACACGGGGACAGGGACAGGGGGACAGCACTGACCGGAGCTGGGTTAGAGTCCCTGCGGGCTCGGGACGGGAGCCGTTCCCATTTCCCAGCGGGTTTGGTACCTGGCTCACGTCCCGGGACAGGCATTCCCCAGCCCCCGATGCTGTCTCCCGGGGCTGCCGTGCGTCTCCCAGGGGAAAAGGAGCCTTGGGGACACTCGGGGACGTCACTGCCGCCGCTCCATGCCACACACAGGCCGGGGTGGGAGGTGACAGTGGTCAGTGGACCCTGAGCCCCTTGGGAAGATCTGGTACCCTTTATTTATTTATTTTTTTTTTCCATGAAAGAGGAAGGAGCTGGGATTGAGCACGGCTGGATGGGAAGAGCTCGGTGTCCCTAAATCGGGGCTGGGCTGAGCCCCTGTGACCCTATTCGGTGTCCCTAAATCGGGGCTGGGCTGAGCCCCTGTGACCCCATTTCACACCAGGGAACTCCAATGCACCCCAGGGCTGAGTGCTGCAAACTCCTCACACCAAAGCCCAGAGCACCCCAAAGCTCAGGAGAGACCTCTCCTCATGGCCCCAATGCTGAGCCCAAACCACTGGAAAACATCCTGGGAATGAGGGAATGCTGAACCCCCCAGGTCCCTGCAGGGATTTCCTTCACCCCAAAACCCTGCAGGCCTCTCTGGGTCCTGTGTTCCTCTTTGTCCCGCGGGACTGAGCCCAGGGAGGATCGGCGGGATTGCAAGGAGCCAGGGATGGCCTTCCACAGCGACCCTCCCGCAGAATCACACCCCAGGACCGAACCCACAGCCTCTCCCCGATATCCCCCCCAGGGAACAGGGACAGCGCCCGAGCCGCCCCAGCAATGACAGGGAGCCGGGAAAGGTTAGGGCCAATCAACGCTCTCAGTAATTAAGGTGATGAGTTGATCCCTAAGCTGGGCTCCGACAGCAGCCAGGGCCACAACAAAGCATCCTGACCCCACAGCCTGGGGACCCCAAACCAGGGGTGGCACCCAGGGCTGGCTGCACCCACCCCCTGCACAGCCCACGGCTTGATTAGAGCTCATCAACCCACTAATTACCCCAGCGGAGCTGCCTGTCCTGCCCCCTCTCCCCGGCTGTCCCCAGCAGCCCCCGGATGCCACTCGGCTGCCAGCGTCCCGTTCTCCTGCCCGGAGGAGGAGGAGGAGGAGGAGGAAGCAGCGATTCCTCAGCCTGTGTGTGGTCTGGGGGTGGGGAGCAGACACAGCACAGAGCACAGAGAGGAGCCTGTGCTGGGAATTTCGGGTGTCCAGCAGGGCTGGAGCTCATCCCCGCCCCGGGAATGGCTGAGGCAGGAGCCTGCGTGTCCCTCGTGCTCTCCCCAAGGGGTCCATGTCCAACTCCAAAGGGATGAGGCAGGAATGGGCTGAGCCAGGGCCATGGGGCACAGCCAAACCCAAACCTGTCCAGGGAAAACCTCTGTGCCGGGAGGAGCAGCCCCGGCCCCTCAGCACTGCCAGGGTGGCACATAAAGGGTTACAGGCAGCGATCCCAAGGGATCCATCCCAGCTTCCCCAAGGCCAGGCCGAGAGGGGTCACAGGCAGCAGGAGATCAAAGGGAAGCGCCGAGTCCCGGGAGAGCTGTCACTGTCACAGCACTCCAGCCCTGTCCCTGTCCCTGTCCCCCTGCGCTGCCCGGGATGGGGACAGGGACTCGGCCCAGGAGCTCCTGGGCTCGGAGCCGGCGGGGCTGGAGCTGCTGATCCGAGCCCTGGGAGCAGCAGAGCGCTCGGGGTGCTGCTCCAGGGAAAGGTTCCCGGCAGGGCCCGGATCCGGCACTGGGGGGCTGGGGATCCCCAAATCCATCCCCATCCATCGCCACGGGAGGGGCCGGAGCTGCGCCAGGTCGCTGCTTCCCATCCCGGTGACCCCAGGGAGAAGCCGAGCCTGCCCGAGGAGAACCAAGGATTCCAAATGGTCAGGGAAGAGGAGAGGCCTCGATCCCATCCAGGGGAGAGGCAGCAGCTCCTGCAGCCCTCAGGAACATCCCCCATCCCATCAGATCCCAGCCTGGCTCTGAACAGCCCCACAACCTTTCCTAAACGGCCTGAACACCCTCGGGAAACATCAACAATCTCATCCAGGACTCAGCAACTCCAATTCCCCAAAAGGAGAAGGGGAAAACTCATCTGGGGAGGAAGGGCACCCCCAGAGCTGACCCCACACCCCCACGGGTGCTGGGGATGGGCAGAGCCCCACTCTCCTCTCACCACCGTGGGCACCCCGGGATGGAGGGGGCACGGACTGCCCCGGATCCACAGCGAAGGGAATTTTGGGCTGGGTAAAGTGCCCTTGGATCCCGCGGCCACGCAGATCTGCCAGAGGCACGGGAGCAGTGTCCCACGTCCCCTCAGCCTCCTCGGAGACGCTCAAGTTATGTCTCTATTCCAGGGGGCCGAGCTGGGAACGGCCCTCGTGCAGAAATGGAGCCAGCCTGAGGCACCCCCAAAGCAGACTCCAGACAGGAGGGGTGACCTCGGGGTTATCGCATGCAGCAGCCAGGCCCTGGGGCTTCTAACCCTCTCAAAGAGAGCAGGAGGAGGAGGAGGAGGAGGCAGCAGCCTTCCTCCCCAGCACGCTCTCCCAGCGCTCCCGGGCTGGGAGGGAAAAGCATCTTGGAGCTGCAGCAGGATCCTACCCGGAGAGCATCCCTAAAAACCAGCGCCCCGATCCCCCAAAAGCTCCATCGCCGGGCCCGGGGCGGGGTGCGGGCAGGGATGGGTTCCCATGGACACTCTCCCGGCAGGAGCTCCCGGTTTTGGGGGAGCAGCAGTTTTGGAAGTGCCACGAGGACGCCCAGCCCCTTCTCCTCCGGCCACATGGAACGGGAGCGGCGGGGCTGCATCCGCGCCCCCCGCCCCACCGGGGGCTGGGGATGCGGGAGGGGATGGTGGGGGGCAAGTTTCTCGTGCAGCAGGAGGGGGTTCCTCCCTCTTCCCCCCCGGGGGATTTTTGAGGCGTGTTTGCCTACGACCTTCAAACGGCAGCTGCCAGCAGCCCCCTCCCCACGGCCGCCACCCTGCCCGGCACCGCCCGGGGGTCGCAGGGGACGGAGGGAGGGGACACCCTCGGGGACTCTGCGGGCGCGGAGGGGGTGGCGCGGGGCAGGGCGCGGGGAGCGGAGCCCCTCGGGAGCTGGGGACCCCCAAGCGAGGTGCGGGTCCCGGAGCCCCCCGGGCGGGTCCCGGTCCCTCGGCGGGTGCCGC
>VZRL01012169.1:427108-469472 GCA_013397895.1 Origma solitaria | reverse complement strand
ACAGGGACAGCGACATAGGGATAGGGACAGGGACACAGGGACACAGGGACACAGAGGGACAGGCACAGGGACACAGCCCACAGGGACATAACCAGCAGGGACACAGAGGGACAGAGATGGGGGACACAGCCAAGGGGACACTGCCACAGAGGCACAGGGACACAGCCACAGGGACAAAACCACACAGCCACAGGGACACAGAGGGGCAGAGATGGGGACACAGGCAGGGGACACAGCCCCAGGTCCGGGTGGCTCCTCCTGCTCTGCTCCTGCAATGTCCCCAGCGCTGGCGGCAGCGCAGCGCCTGCTCCGTGCGGAACTGGGTCAGTGGGACACAGCACCGCTGCCAGCAGCAGCTGCACTCGATCCTAACAGCAGCTCCCGACTGCTGCCGAGAGCTGCACGGGGATTTGTGACACGGGAACGGAGTGACGGACAAGGGGGAACGGCTTCGGACACAGGGCAGGGCCAGATGGGATATGGGGACAGATTCTTCCCTGGCCCCAACAGCAGGAGCTGCTGGAGAGAGTCTGGAGGAGCCCACAGAGCTGCTCCAGGGCTGGAGCCCCTCTGGAGCCAGCCTGGGAGAGCTGGGGGTGCTCACCTGGAGAGGAGAAGGCTCCAGGGAGAGCCCAGAGCCCCTGGCAGGGCCTGAAGGGCTCCAGGAGAGCTGCAGAGGGACTGGGGACAAGGCATGGAGGGACAGGACACAGGGAATGGCTTCCCAGTGCCAGAGGGCAGGGATGGATGGGATCTTGGGAAGGAATTGTTCCCTGGGAGGGTGGGGAGGGCTGGGCTGGAATTCCCAGAGAAGCTGTGGCTGCCCCTGGATCCCTGGCAGTGCCCAAGGCCAGGCTGGAGCAGCCTGGGACAGTGGGAGGTGTCCCTGCCATGGCAGGGGTGGCATGGGATGGGATTTAAGGTCCCTTCCACCCCAAACCAATCCATAATTTCCATCTTCCAGCCACTAAAACCCTCCCACCCCTCCTCCATCACCACTCAACTCAGCCCACACCACCCCTGAGACTCACTCCTCTCCCTATCCAGCCCAGGACAGCTCCAGGCCGTCCCTCCCCAGCCTGCAGCTCTCACCTTGTGCATGACAATCTTCCTCTGGGCTGGCTCAGCCACGTCGATCATCTTCTGCACCACGTAGTTGGCATACTGGTCCTTCATCATGGTGTATAAGGCACTGTGGGGGCCGTCGTTCATGGTGCACACCTCGTCGATCAGCATGGCGCGCTCCGTGCGCGACGCGTGCGTCACACACTTCTCCACCACGTTACTGCAACACAGCAGGAGACGTCAGTGGGGAATGGGAACTGGGAACAGGATATGGGAACTGGGAATGGGATATGGGAGCTGGGAGTGGGATATGGGAACAGGGAATGGGATCAGCATGGTGCGCTCCGTGCGCGATGCGTGTGTCACACATTTCTCCACCACGTTACTGCAACACAGCGGGAGGCGTCAGTGGGGAATGGGAACTGAGTATGGGATACGGAACTGGGAATGGGATATAGGAACTGGGAATGGGAACTGGGAGCTGGGAATGGGATATGGGAACGGGGAATGGGATCAGCATGGCGCGCTCCGTGCACGACGTGTGCATCACACACTTCTCCACCACGTTACTGCAACACAGCGGGAGGCGTCAGTGGGGAATGGGAACTGAGTATGGGATACGGAACTGGGAATGGGATATAGGAACTGGGAATGGGAACTGGGAGCTGGGAATGGGATATGGGAACGGGGAATGGGATACGGGAACTGGGAATGGGATCAGCATGGCATGCTTCGTGCGTGATGTGTGTCACACACTTCTCCACCATGTTACTGCAATAGCACAGGAGAGGACAGTGGGGAATGGGAACTGGGAACGGGATATGGGAACTGGGAATGGGATACGGGAACTGGGAATGGGATCAGCATGGCGCACTCCATGTGCGACACGTGTGTCACACACTTCTTCACCACGTTACTGCAATGGCAGGGGAGACATCAGTGGGGAATGGGAACTGGGAATGGGATATGGGAACTGGGAATGGGATATGGGAACGGGGAATGGGATCAGCACGGCGCACTCCATGTGCAACACATGCGTCACACACTTCACCACGTTACTGGAACGGCATGGGAAACGGCATGAGAATGGGAACTGAGTACGGGACATGGGAACTGGGAATGGGACATGGGAACTGAGAATAGGATATGCGAACTGGGAATGGGATATGGGAACAGGGCATGGGAACAGCATGGCACACTCCATGCACGACGTGTGTCACACAGTTCACCACGTTACTGCAACGGCATGGGAAATGTCAGTGGGGAATGGGAACTGGGAATGGGATATGGGAATGGGATCAGCATGGCGCCCTCCGTGTGTGACGTGTGTCACACACTTCTCCACCCCATTACTGCAACAGCACGGGAAATGTCAGTGGGGAATGGGAACTGGGAACGGGATATGGGAGCTGGGAATGGGATCAAGGAATGGGGAATGGGATCAGCATGGCACTCTCCATGCATGACGTGTGTCACACACTTCTCCACCACGTTACTGCACCACAGCGGGAGCTATCAGCAGGGAATGGGAACTGGGAATGGGATCAGAGAACTGGGAATGGGATCAGAGAACTGGGAATGGGATCAGAGAACTGGGAATGGGAGCAGGGAACTGGGAATGGAGCAGGGAACTGGGAATGGGATCAGGGGACTGGGAATGGAGCAGGGAACTGGGAATGGGATCAGGGGACTGAGGATGGGATCAGGGGACTGGGAATAGAGCAGGGAACTGGGCAGGGAATGTCTCGTTAGAGCTTTTCATCCAACCCCAAGCGTGTTTCCTATGCTGCTACAGGGGTGGGGCATTCAGGACGAAGTTCAGCAATGCCAAACAGGACTTGAGATCTCAGTGGGAATTTGGGATATGGACCAGATCGTATTTCACCCCAATCTGTGCCTTGGGATCTGTGTGGGCATTTGGGAACCAGTGCAGTTCAGGTTTCATTTCAGCCCAATTCATGCAGCCCTACAGTGACGCTGTGTGGGGTCAGTGTCCGCCCTCACAACACAAAGCCAAGGAGTTGTGTTGTTTGTTTTGGTTTTTTCCACACTGGACATGGTGGGAATGCAGATCTAAGGTTAGAACAACAGGGAAATGCTTATTCAGGAATGAAAAATCTCAGCCAAGGCCAAGGATTTCCAAAATTCCTGAATATATTAGTTACAGTTTGAGCTCTCTGGAGCTCAGAGTTAAGTAGGGTACATGTAAGGGGACTGGGAGCTGTGCTGGGCTCATCCCCCACACCCAACTCACAAATCACCCCTGGGTTTGCTCAGCTCAGGGGACACCCTCCACTAATTAATGTTCCAGCTGGAAAGAAATTTAGGAAAAAAGAACCAGGCAAGCCAGGGAGGAGAAACCTGAAATAACAACGGGAAGACCACGCTCCTCTAATTCTCATTAATGTTCCACTTCCCTTGTGTCCCTGAGTGTTCTCATCAGAGGAAGGGGAATACTGAGCCTTTGAAGAGCTCAGCCTTCATGTTCAAAGGGCTGGAAGGCACACAGAAGGAATTGACACATGTGGGAAGCACTGCTTTGTCCTGACATCCACAAACACCTGGATTTTGCTTCACCCACATGAGGCTGTGCAGCTCTGGGAATGCACAACTTCCCCCGGAGGGTTTCCCTGGGTGTGACTCAGAGGGGACACAGCAAAAAGCAGGGAAATGATGCTGTGAGCAGGAATTCCTCTGGGAAATGTGGGATGAATTGTTGCTGCACCGATTTCCCAAATCCCCTTGTGGCTGGGCACAGCATCCCAGGGCAGTGAATGTTCTTCTTATTAGATCATCCAAGGGGTAGTGACCACTTAAACCCCATGCAAGTAAATCAGATAAAACAGAACACACAGGAACTCCTGGCCAAATTCAGGAGCTCGGATCAGAGCTCCTCTTCCACATCTTCACCCTCCTCCTTCAAGACAGACTCACCTGGCTGAGGCAGCCCAGTTTGTGACAGTTAAAATTCATATTTTTTTATTACGCAAAAGTAATTTTCACCTCCTTTCACCCCCCTACACTCAACCCTAAAAGCCTTATGCAGCTCTTCCATGTGTTCCATGCTCCCCGAGGGACAATTTAAGGAAGGAATTCCTACCTGGCAAATTTATGTTGACTCAAGACGAGCACGTTGCCTCTGATTTCTGCTACGATCTTGCTCTTGTCCTCGGGCCGGCCGTGTTCTAGGACGTGCTGAATAACGTAATTCCCGTATTGATCCTGGGGGGACACAGCAGGAGGGGTCACAAAAGGTGGCAAAGTGGACAGGAAGCATTCACAGCAAACTCATTCCCAAAGTGCATTCAGAGTTAAAAGTTCAACTGAAGATTAATTATAATATTTGCTGTACAATCAGCGCATTTCTTTCTATTTCTACAAAAATGTGCATCTGGAGTGGTATCCGGGTGGTAAAATGATGCATTTTCGTAGAAATGGTATTAATTATAAAATGTAAAATGTTGTCCTTGCACAGGAATGTCAATATTCTGCTTATTCCCATTTTTTTTTTCCCTCTCTCCAGGTTCAAACCTACCAAATCCCTCATCCTGGAGGGCTGTGCCATGGTTTTGGCTATGGGACACTGCCCTTAAGCACATTAAAGTTCTGGATTTGGGAATATTCAGATCACAGCAGTTATTTTCCAGTTCAGGATCCCATCGGCACAGCCTGATGTCCATGTCCAACCTCTTCCCACTTCCCTGAGCACCCAGGGCTCGGTTCACTGCTTTACCCATGGCAGAATTGGTGCAAAACCCTGCCAAAGCAGCACTGCAAGGGGCAGGGAGGGGAGCCAGGAGCGGGCTGAGCACAGAACCAACTCATTTTGAGATTTCCCACGACCTGGCACCTCCCTTTCGTTGGAGTAATCAGCTCTTGGCACCTCCTGGGTGAAGCACCAGGACACTGCAGCAGCCACTCTGGGCCTCCTCAAAAAGGGAGGTGACACCTCTGGCACCCAAGGACATGGCCAGAGCAGTTCCAGGTGGGAATGTTGGTGGTGTGAGTGCCCTGGGGCACCCATGGACATGGCCAGAGCAGTTCCAGGTGGGAATGTTGGTGGTGTGAGTGCCCTGGGGCACCCATGGACATGGCCAGAGCAGTTCCAGGTGGGAATATTGGTGGTGTCCGTGCCCTGAGGTACCCATGGACACGGTCAGAGCAGTTCCAGGTGGGAAAGTCATGGTGTGAGCACCCTGGGGCACCCATGGACACAGCCAGAGCAGTTCCAGGGTGCTGTGAGTGCCCTGGGGCCCTGCAGCCCTGCCCCACTGACCTGCACCAGCTGCTCCGTGTGCTGGTGGAGCTCCTCCAGGATGGGCAGGGTCTGCTCGGGCAGACAGTGCTCCAGGATCCTCTGGATCACTCGGCAGCCGTAGGGGTGCGTGGACAGAGCGAACACCTGCGGCACAGGGACAGAGCACAGGCAGCAACATCCCATCAGTCCTTGGCAATCCCAAACCTTCCAGGATTCATGCACACGTGGATTTCCGTGGAATGGCAGGGAATCCAGCTTCAGGTGACACCTGATGACTTTTTGTCTTTTCTTTTTATACCCTTTTAATGCATTTTTATACCCTTTCTATACACTTTTATACCCTTTCCCTTTCCTTGTAGCCTTTACACATTCCCCCACATACATATAATTTTTGCAGTCTAACTTAGTTTAGAAGTTTTTCAAAACAAAAAACCTAAACATTCACAGTAAGAAGCCAACGACTCTATACTATCTCAAAACCAGAAGCTCCAACCTTAAATGAAGCCTTTCTCTCAACATATTTTGTAAACTAAGCTGCAGTCTCATTTAAGAAGTAATTAAAATAAAGAGACAATTACTTCATTTATGAAGTTTCTTATTAGAAAACTTTAAGTGAATATACAAATTTGCAAAGTCCAGAAAATGGTACACAGAGTGTGCATCTCGGTGTGTTTTCTCCTGTGAAGAGCTGTGCACCTCAGATCCTATTAAATACTGAAGTAAAAAACCGTTTCCCCTTTACTACTGTGTCTATTTTGTATTTCTACCTGCCAAAAGGCAACACAGGCATCAACAGGAAGCCTCAGCTTCCCCATCCATGAAAAACAAATGCTAAAGCCTTGTGATTAATAAAAAACCCCTTGGAACAACCAAGCCTTGCTGGGAGCTTGCTTATTCTGCCCAAATAATTGTTTGCCAGCACATATTTTGAGCTGCGTAAGAAATGCCATCAGGCAGAAAAGTTAAAAATGATAAAATATTAAAAGTTAAAAATCCAGCAAAGGATTTCCCTCAAATGTTTGGATTTGTTTAAAAGCCTTAACAGTGCTTAAAAGAAACGACAACAAAGAATCTTTCTCATTTCTAATGGATTAGCAAATCTGTGGATGAGAACACGACACATTTTATTATCGCTGCTCTGTTTTCTGTCGAAAGCACAAAGTCCTGTTTGGTTGCTTTAAATTAACAACAGCAGCAAATCCAAGCGCTGAAGTTTAAATCAACAGTCACACATTTTTAATAACTGCTGAGTAAACCCTGCAGGGAAACTGGGCTTGGAGTGCAATTAACTGCAGGAAAATAAATCTGGAGGTGATGAGTTTAATCTGCCATGTGTGAAGGTTCAGATGAAACAGGGACGACTGGTCAAGGAAATGTTTCTGCCTTCCTGAACTCCCGGGAGAAAATCCAAGGCTGAGCTTGAGCTCTAAGCAGCAAATCTGCTGAGCGAGTTTCCAGCCAGAATCCTGCTTGCTGTGACCCAGCCAAGCAAGTCCCCACTTTTTCAGGACTCCCAGCCCCAGGTTCCTGTCTTCACAGCCCTGTGAGAAATCCCTGAAACCTTCAAAGTGCCCCTGCAGAGCCAATGAAGCTGAGGTAGGAACAGCCAAAGCAGCAGTTCTGTACTGGGGGACGAGCTGAGGCAGGCAGAGCAAAGCCAGCTGCAAAACTCATAGCCAGGACACCAATTCAGGAGAGGACGCCAATAAAAAAGAAAAAAACCATGAGAATCAAAGACAAATTGCCCATTTCTAGATGAAACTCCCATTTTTCCCCTGCTCGGAGGCCCTTGGGAACCAGCATTCAGCACTCCCCAAGCCACCTGCAGAGATAGGGATCACAAAACTCTGCTCACCACATTCCCTGGGCAGACGGATCAGGAAGAGAGCCCTGTTCTCCCTCCATCACCCAAAACCCTCAACATTTCAGGAGGACAGACTCGTGCAAGGAGGCTTTTCTCTGACAGATCTGCCAGAAATGGTAACAGTGAGGTGACCAAGGAGTTTCTGGACCCCCTCACACGGCTGCAGCAACCTCGCTACAACTGATGGCTGCTAAACCAGACAATTCCCAGGAGTTGCAATCCCTGCATGGAGTCAGGAGTGGGGCAGGGCCTCACCTGTCCCTTGAAGGCATCGATGATGAACTGCAGGGACTGCGGCTGCACACACTCGATGCATTTCTGCACCACGTGGTTCCCGTTCTGGTCCTTGACGCACTTGAGCACGTGCCCGTCCAGCTCCCGAACCATCTCGTTCTACAGGGGAGAGAGCACAAACAGAAAGCACCACCAGCATCCCCAGCTCGGGAGGGCACAGCTGGCACAGCTGAGCTGGGCAGGAATGGCACAGGAATGGCACAGCAAGGAGGGATTCTCCAGGGGCGAGGAGGTGAAGCTTTGCTGGGCTACAGAAACTGGCAGGGAAAATCCTGCTCTGACATCCCACTGGTGTGGTGGGAGGGGCCCTGGAACAGAAGCCTGCAGCTCATTCCAACCCAAACCATGCTGGAATTCCATGAAGATGAACTCCTTTTGATGTGCACCCTCTTCCAAGGGAAAGATCCAAATTAAAGGAATCCTGACTGATCCACAGCTTTCCTGTGCATTCCCTGTTTCCCTCTCTGTCCCACTGAAGAGAAGCAAATCGAAAATGCCCAAAGTTCACACACTCTTTGGGTGCCTGTCACTAAAACAGGGCCAGCTCTGGGCTCAGAACTTGCTGGGATTTGGCACAGGGGATAATTAAGGAATGAATGAACTTTAGACATGACTAAGGTACCCCACATGCAGGCTGAAAGCTTCATTCAGAAGCAGACAGTGACACTCTGGGGCATTTGAATGCTATGACAAAATCTGGGTGAGTTCAGTTTTATAATTGAATCAAACCCAGGAATTCTGGGAGCACTGAGCACTCCACAATGCCATTCTGAAGAAGACAGAAACTCCTTGGAGCAGCAGTGCTGGAGCCTGACACCGCCCTGCTGACACACTTGGCTCAGGCTCAGCCTGAAGGGCAGGACTGCTCCTAAGCCTCTTTTGGATTTGTAATTTCATAACCTACATTGAGATTCCTGTTACAACCATTCCCATTCCTGAGCCAGCCTGCCCAGAGTATTTTTCATCTCAATTCATTGCTCCTAAAACCCTTGAGGAAGTGCTTTATTAATGAGCTCTGAGTGGGGCTATCAGCCACATCTCTCCAAAGCCAGAACGAGGAGCTCCTCATCCATCTCCCTGCAGGAAAGCAGCATGTTGACCCACATAGCAATAACTCAGTGAATATTAAAGCCAAAACTCTTCCTTCAAGGGATTTGAAAGTATCTTTGAATTCACCCTCATTCTCAGTTTTTCCTACACACATGATCTGCTTCCAGGGAATTAACAGAGAAGCAGCCCCATGGCCAAGGAGTGCAACAAGGAGGTGACAATGACACCCAAGGATGGTGGCACAGACTCGTCACACACAAGATACACCACAAACACGCCAGGAACCAAACCAAAGGAACACCAGGCACAAGAGGGACAGCAGGGACAGCTGAGGAACATCAAACATCAAGAAGAAAGTTAAAATTGAAACTTACAATTACCTGCTGGTCTGGGGGGATGAACTCCAGGGCCTTCTGGATCACCCTGCAGCCGTACATCTGCAGGGCCAGGGACAGCACGTGGCCACGGATGCGCTCTGCCAGCGCCAGCTTCTGCTCCAGGCTGCCAAACTGCGACAGGAGAAACTGTCACTGCAAGGACAAAGCCTCCCCTGGCCACTGGCACTGCCCTCCCACCCTGGCAAGGGTGAAAAGATCAGTCCATGTTGAGGGGGTGAACTGGCATGGGCCAGGTGTGCCCTGTGTGTGTCTGAAACATTCTGGAGGGGCTAGGGCCACCAGGGTGACACTGCCAGGACACTGACCCTGGGCAGGGCATGGCCCCAAGGTGCTAGAGCTGCCAGGAGCGTTGGGACAACATCTCAGGCACAGGGGGAATTGTTGGGTGTCTGGGCAGGGCCAGGAGCTGAACTGGGTGATCCCTGGGGTCCCTTCCAGCTCAGGAGATTCCTAATTTTGATTCTCAGTTCCTGGGCAGAAGCACCAGGAGCAGCTGGTGGAGAAGGACCAGAACAGTACAAGGGGCAGGGACAGGGGTGGGACAAACATCCAGCAGCTGCTGCTGCTGCAGAGTTCCTTTCTTGTTCCTAAATCCACAAACGCTGACAGCTCAGCACCGCATCCGGGGCAGGTTTTGCTGGATCTGCATCTCACAGAACCCCACAGGCATTTGGGTTTTAGAGGACCTTAAGGCTCAGCTCATTCCAAGCCCCTGCCGTGCGCAGGGACACCTTCCCCCGGAATGCCACATCTCCTGGATATTCTGCATCTCAAAGTGTCACCTTTCAGATGGATCTGTGTCCCACCCCTCAGTCACCCCAGCAGGAAGGATGCAGCAGCCTGTGAGGCAGAGCTGGTGTCAGTGCTGACACTAGCCATGGTTTTAGCCTCAAAGAAGGGTTTTCAGGCTCATCCAATCCCTCAGGACAGCAGGCACCCCTGCAGGGAGCTGCAGACTCACCTCGAAGAACTTCTGGATGACGTAATTCCCAAACACATCCACCATGAGCTGGTAGGCAGCCTGCAGGATCTCGTTGAACACCAGCTGACGCTCTGCCGGGGTGGCACGCTCCAGTTTCAGCTGAATAAACCTGAAAACAGTCCTGGTGTGATGCCACGGGCACATCTGTTCAGTCAAACCCTCACCCGTGCGCTCCACAAACCACCATGAAAAATCCTATCATGCCATGAAGATGAAGCACTTTCATTAACCTGAGTCCTCTTACAAGAGAAATATCCAAATTTAGGACATTTTAGTGATCCACAGCCTGCAAAGCTCTTGCACACACAGCTGTTTTATTCAGCCATCTGAAACCTCAGGTGGCCACTGCCAGGAGTCCTTGGCGACGTGCTGGAATCCTCGTTCCAAGCAAAGCAGATCTCAGTGGAATAATGCAGCCAATCTCATGTCCAGCTGGCTTTTAAAATGAGTTCAGCTGTGCCAGGGGATGAGTGAGCAAACCACAAAGCAGGGAAGCTCCTTTTAGAGGAGAACTCCTGCTACCAGCACTTGTCCTCAACCTTGGAAGGGTCAGAGGGTGACACTGTTTGGCTTTTCCCACTTATTCTTTGCTCTGTCTTGGCTCTGGGAGGTGACACCGAACACAACTGAGAAACTCAGCCTAAACATCTTTTCCAACCTCAATTATCCTATTTTGTGATTCCTGACTAAGCTGAGCGAGCTGCCCTCCAAGGAATTCAGATGGGAACATTTCCAAGCATCCATGGCACTGCTGGATCAGGGCAGGAACAGCTCCAGCAAAGGACTTTGATTACCCCTTCTAAATCAGGATGTTCTGTGACTCTGACTCTATTCAAAGACACCAAATCTGTGACTGCGATTCTCTGAGAGACCGACACAACCTGAAACAAACACAGCCACCGACCCCAGTCATGCTATTCAAAGACATCAAATCTGTGACTCTATTCAAAGACACCAAATCTGTGACCGCAATTCTCTGAGAGACTGACATAACCTAAAACAAACACAACCACTGACCCCAGTTAGGCTGCCCCGAGGAGCAGCCATTCCCAGGTCCCAGTCCCACCTGGATCCATGCTGATCCTGGGAGAACTCCATGATGTGGCCGGCGATCTCACGCAGCTGCAGGTTGGGGTAGCGGTTGTTGCGGAAGTCCTCGAGCAGGCGGCTGCGGCCCGAGGGCATCACATCGGACATTCCGTAGCGCAGGCGGGACGAGGGGAACAGCGTGCTGCTGGGGCTGAACAGGCTGGAGGCACTGCTGGCACTGCGGTACTTGGCCTCGGCTCCCGGCGCCGCCGAGATGTAGCGGCCGCTGCCGTTCGTCAGCCCTCCTGCGAGGGAACAACGGTGGGCTCGTGGGGCACGGGGACACGACCGTGGGGTTGGATCCCCGAGCTCTGTGCCGCTGTAGGGGGGTCTGACATTCGGCTGGGAAGGGTTTCTAGGTGGGGTTTCCTCACTGAAAGGGTGGGCAGGCATTGGGACTGCCCAGGGAGGTGTGGAGTCCCCATCCCCAAAGGTGCTCAAGGAATGACCATGTGGCACTCAGTGCTCTGGTGGGGTCGGTCACAGGTTGGACTCCATGACCCTGAAGGTCTTTTCCAACCTCAATGATGCTGTTTTATGATGTTCGTTTGAACTGCCCAAGGAGATTTGGAGTCCCCATCCCTGGAAGAGTTCAAGGAATGACCATGTGGAATGACACAGTGCTCCGGTGGAGATCAGTCACAGGTTGGACTCAATGACCCTGAAGGTCTTCTCCAACCTTAAAATATTCCTGTTTTATGATGCTCAGGCACTGGAACTGCCCAGGGAGGTTTGGAGTCCCCATCCCCGGAGGAGTTCAAGGGATGACCATGTGAGACTCAGTGCTCTGGTGGGGCTGGTCATAGGTTGGACTCCATGACCCTGAAGGTTTTCTCCAACCTTAATTTTCCTGTTTTATGATGTTCAGGCGCTGGAACTACCCAGGGAGGTGTGGAGTCCCCATCCCCGGAGGTGTCCAAGGACTGCGTGGATGTGGCACTCAGTGCTCTGATGAGGATCGATTACAGGTTGGACTTGACCCTGAGGGTCTTTTCCAACCTCAATGATGCTGTTTTATGATGTTCATTGGAACTGCCCAGGGAGGCGTGGAGTCCCCATCCCTGGAGGTGTCCCAGGGATGCCTGGATGTGGCACTCGGTGCTCTGAGCTGGTAGATTGGTCACAGGTTGGACACAATGACCCTGAAGGTCTTTTCCAACCTCAGTGATGCTATTTTGTGGTTCCTGACTAAGCTGAGCGAGCTGCCCCCTGAGGAATTCAGACGGGAACATGTCCAAGCATCCATGGCCCTGCTGGACCAGGGCAGGAACAGCTCCAGACTCCAGCAAGGACTCTGATGGTCCCTTCCAACCAACTCAGGATTTTCTGTGATTCTGACTCTTCAATGACATCAAATCTGGGACTGTGACTCTGACAGACTGACACAACTTCTGTTCCTCCCTCTGTGTCCAAACTGTCTGAACCAGACCAGTGTCAATCCCAACACTCCCAAATTTTGGCTTTTTTGCTCTTTCCATTGCCCTTGCCTCCATCCTCAGGTTTTTTCCCACCTCTCCCACTGCCCTGGCAAGGACTGAGTTAAAAGAAGCCTTCTGGGGGTGGGGAACAAACATAAAAGCATAAAAAATGTGGATATAAAACCCCAAATCACAATTAAATACAGCTAAATACCAATAAATTAAAACCAAGTTTTTAAAAGCCTGTGCTTTGACAAATTCCCTAAATATCTGCACCCACATTAAGAGAAATGCCGTGTTACCCAAAACCAGGAATGTGGGAACAGGTGATGGTTCATCCCACAGGAACAAACTCCAGCCTTCAAACGCTGTTTCCCTGCCTGCAGTTTTCCAGGATTTGGCTCAGCACTGTGGCAGAGGATTGGACTTCTGCCTTTCCTGCAGGGCTCGGGATCCCTCTGCTGGCCACAGAGCTCAGGAGGAGCCCGCACGGATTTTCCTGGTGGGACAAAGTCCTCCCAGGGAACACATCCTCATCACACAGGAACCTGCGGGGCCGAGGGGAGGCAGGGGGGAGCCCATGGGAATAAAGGGACAGGAATCTGTGCCACGGATGGGAGAGCTCCAAGGAAACCCCGGCAGGGATCCTGGAGCTGGGCTGGAATGAAAATATTCCAAAAAAACAGAGCTGAGGGAGCTGCACTCCTCAGCCACAGGCACCTGCAGGAAGCTCCTGTGCAGGGAACACGGCATGAGAATTCTGTATCTGATAACAGCCTAATCAATTATTAATTATGACCTCTGTGGTTCACTTCCAGCTCAGGATATTCCATGATTCTACACCTCTGAGCTGGGCAAGTGTTCCCTGGAGCTGGTGCCAAAATTCTCCTTTCCCAAGTGAGTGGAGGACCCTTTTCCCCCTTTTTTTCCCAAGAAAAGGACAATTGAGGGTGTCCATCACCTCTTGCATCCACCTGATTCCCTGAGCAGCAACTCCAGGTGAAATTCCTGATTCTCCCTCCTACTGGACTGTCAGGTAAAGGATACCAGGAGGGAGAAGCTGAGCCATGGGGCACTGATGCTCCTCACACATCTGAAATCCTCAGAATCCCCACTTTTTGTTTCAAAGCCTGGAGCAAAGGAAGAATCAGGATTGAAGTGGAAAACAGTTCCTGATGGAAAAGCAGAGGGATTGGCACTCAGGCTGTTCCTTCCTGTGCGTAATCTCTTAGTTAAGAGCACAATCAGCACAGAAAATCTGTCCAAGGTTTTCTGAGAAAACCCCAATCATTTGGAAATTCAGGAATGACTCCACTTTCCCCCCATCTCTCTCTCCCCTGATGGAAATGCTGACTGCAGGTGATGCTCAGCATGGCCCTGGGAACACAGAGATCCTGCAGGGGACAGATTTCCATTCCCCTTTTTCCTGTCTCTCCATGAAGTGGCCAAAATTCAATTCGATAATTTTACACAATATCCATGTAGTAATTTATGGATCTCTAATTTTGATCAGCCCTGGGGAACAGAGAGCCCCTGTGAGCACCCAGAGGTGTGTATTTACTCACAGCTGCTCTCCCCCAGCCAGGCACAGTTGCTCATTCCTTACACCCTGGAGTAGCAGGCCTGTTTTTAGCTCAGCCTTTGTCCTCCAGGAGTTTTCCCCAGCAGTGCTGTGTGCAGTTATTTCAGACACTCAGCACTGCCCAGACACTTCACAAGGTCACTTCACACCACCAGAAAACCCATCCTGATAAATCCACCTTGTTTTTCAGCACTCTGAGCTCTGGAGAGGCGGAGCTGTGTCTCTGCACACCCCAGCAAGCCAAGGAGCGATTGCCTCACACCCCCGGAGACGTGACAAAGGCAAACCCACAGCTCAGCCTGCATTAAGCACACATTTGCTGATTGCAATTCGGATTTCACGGCAGTTTATGGCACTGTGGAGCCCTGGAATGAGAGCTCCTGCAGGTGACTCCCAGCTCAGAGCCCAGGGCAGGATGTGGTTCCGAGCCCCAGGAATGTCTCCCTGTGCAAACCTGGGCTGTTCCCAGCTGGGCCCTCATTTTCAGATCTTTAGAACAGCCCATGGACTCTTTATTCCCTGGGATCGCTCCCCAAGGGAAAAGGAGTCAGCCTTGAACTTCCTGTAAGGAAAACCAAGCTCTGTGCTGTCCGTCATGGGATCAGGGAATGGTTTGGGGTGGAAGGACCTTAAAAATCCTATCCCATCCCATCCCATCCCTGCCATGGCACCTTCCACTATCCCAGAGTGCTCCAAGCCCCATCCAGCCTGGCCTTGGACACACTTCTCTGGGAATTCCATCCCAACCCCTCCCCACCCTTCCAGGGAACAATTCCTTCCCAATATCTCATAAAAATCTACCCTCTTTGAGCTTAAAGCCATTCCCTATGTCCTGTCCCTCCACCACTTGTCCCCAGTACCTCTCCAGCTCTCCTGGAGCCCTTTAGGCCCTGGGGTCGCCCTGGAGCTTCTCTTCCCCATCAGCAGCATTAAAACCGATTTTATACCCAAAGGAAAGCAGAGTTGCCCTTCCTACTGCTTCCTCTGCAGGTGAAAGAAAACAAAAATCAAATGCCCTTTCATGATTTCAAGGCGAAACCCCCACAAATCAGAGCTATCCCAGGTGAGATCTGATTTGCAGCACCACCCAGCATGGAGTCACCCACAGAGGGAACGTGGAGGGGAATATTTTGGGAAGATGGGAATCCTCACACTGACCCCCTGAGCACAACCCATTTCGGGGAGTCCTAACTCTGATTTCTTTCCAGAGTTTGTTCCCAAACAGATCCTCCGTCCTCTGATCCACCTTCTGAGATTCTTCTGTTTGCTGCAGGGGCAACCAACTTTTTCCCACTGCCAGCTCTGGAAAGTGCTTCCTCCTCAGCACGAATTTATTGTGGCCATTTAACTGTCAGCCAAGGACTCCACAGCTGCATAAATAAAGCTAAAATCCTTCCAGTTCTATTAAAACTCTGAACAAGGCACGCTGGGAAATCTAAACCTGATCTCCAAAAATCATATTTATGACTATTTCAGCTAACCTAGAGCCAGCATGAAATTTATCACACATGCATGTAATAAACATGATAAATACAGCGTCTGCTGAGGAGGGAGGAACTGCTCTGAGAACCAAAAGTTTTGTTAAATCCAACAGATTCATGACACAACCAAAACCAAGGGATTTTTTAGAGGAAATATTAATTTACCTGCTGCAGGTGCAACAAATAATCTCTTTGGTTTGTTTATGAGGAAATGAACACTTCAGGAGGTTCAGATGAGGGCTGCTTTATTATTTAATATTTGCTTTATTTATTTTTAAGATTTACTTTATTGTGGGCCAGGCAGAAGCTCTTTGAGAAGATTCAGCTGCAGAAAGTCATGGATCTTCCCAAAATTATTTCTCCTGTGCTTTTGATAAGGCCACACTGATGGGAAATTTTCCAAGGCAAACTCACCAAATCCTCAGCTCAAAGCTGAGCACTGCTCCAGGGAATACTGGTTAAAAGGAGGAATTGTATTCCAAGCTCATTATTCCCAATTTAATGTGTATTTTAAAACACCCCCTTTAAAACCATTTAAATTGAAGGATCAGCCCTCCTTATCTGTTTTATTCAACAAAGCGCTGCTGCTGTTACCAAGATCTGTGCAAGAAAAACCTGTTTTTCCAACACTTGGGAATATTATCCCTAAATTTCAGCTGAGGAAACAGGGAGAAAACTGTTCCCAACTACTGCAGGAGACAAACACACCACGACTTTAAAGATCTTTTTTTACTTAAAGGATTCTGTGATCCCACCCAACTCCTGCCTCAGGGCTGCAGCTGTTCCATGTGCAAAAAAAGCAGGGAATAAGGGATGCTCCAACAATTCCTTCCCCATATCCCATCCATCCCTGCCCTCTGGCAGTGGGAAGCCATTCCCTGTGTCCTGTCCCTCCATCCCTTGTCCCCAGTCCCTCTGCAGCTCTCCTGGAGCCCTTCAGGCCCTGCCAGGGGCTCTGGGCTCTCCCTGAGCTTCTCTTCCCCATCAGAACTCATTTTATCACCAAATAAAACCAGACCTGCCCTTCCACTGCAGCTGAAAGAGGAACTCCACAAAACTAAAAAGACCTTTCATGGATTTCAAGGTGAAACCCCACAAATCAGAGCTGTCCCAGAGAGACCTGACCTGCCCCCCCACGAGGGGGTCAGCAGCTCTTACCCAGGTTGAGGCTGGAGGATGAACCGTGCGAGGACAAGGAAGGAGGAGGGGTCTGCGAGTGGCCTGGCCCTTGGCTGGGCAGGGGCATCCCCACGGGGCCGGGCGAGGAGGAGAAGCCCAGGCCATTGTAGAAGCTGTGTCCGATGGGGGTCAGGCTGCTCGAGGTCCTCTTGTACAGGTCACTGCTGCCTGTCAGCGAGTCCCGGCGTGAGCCGCTGCCCGTGGTGGAGTTGGCCACTGGGAAACGGGAAACAGAGTCACGCTGGTGCCTGATGACCTCTGCCTTTTCACATACCCTTTTACACCTTTCATACATCCTTTTACACCTTTCATATACCCTTTTACATTTTTCATATATCCTTTTACACCTTTCATACACTCTTTTATATTTTTGTATACCCTTTTATGTTCTTCATACACCCCTTTATACCTTTCACACACCCTTTTATACCTTTCATATACCCTTTTATATTTTTCATATACCCTTTTATTTGTATATCCTTTTACACCTTTCATACACCCTTTCATATTTTTCATGCATTTTAGATTTTTCATATACCCTTTTATATCTCTCATATACCCTTTTATATTTTTCATGTACCCTTTTATATTTTTCATACACTTTTATATTTTTTGTATACCCTTTTGTATTTTTCATGCACCCTTTTATATTTTTCATATACCTTTTTGTATTTTTTACATACCCTTTTATATTTTTCATACAACATTTTATATTTTTCATATACCCTTTTATACCTTTCATATACCCTTTCATATTTTTTTGTATACCCTTTTATATTTTTCATACACCCTTTTATACCTTTCACATACCCTTTTATATTTTTCATATAGCCTTTTATACCTTTCCTATACCCTTTTATACCTTTCACACACCCTTTTATACCTTTCATATACCCTTTTATATTTTTCATGTACCCTTTTATATTTTTCATACACCCTTTTATATTTTTCCTACACCCTTTTACGTATCCTCTGTATCCCCTGAACCCCACATGCTTTTAATTTTTGTAGTGTGATATTCTAGCTTAGTTTTGGGGTTCTAGGCAGAAAGACCAAACATCCTCAGCAGGAGGAAAGAGAACCCTGTGCTATCAAAAAATGAGGTTTCAGTCTTGGTTGAAACCTTCTCTGTGGAGCATTTTGTAAACTGGGCTCAAGCCTCATTTAGGGGGGAATTAAAGTAAAGGGACATTACTTCATTTATTAAGCTTATTTTTGGGGGATCCTAGACAGCTATGCTAACTTGCAACGTCTATAAAAATTGTATTTGCATTATACAGGAACATCTGGGCGTGTTCCACCTTGAAGAGCTGTGCACCTAAAATCCTATTAAAATATCGAGGTAAAAGCCTTTTATCCCTTTCTAACCGTGTCTGCCTCAGAATTCTAAGAGCAGCAAAAGGCAACAATGCCAACGAGCCCAAAACAGCTGGAGAGGCACAGCTCCAGTGCACCAGGCTGGGGTTGGATGGAATGATGAAATAAAGGCATTAAAACCACAGTGGTAATGGTCAGATGGAAATCCCAGGCTTGAAAAACGATCTGGAATCCTTAGTTAAGAGCACAATCAGTACAGAAAATCTGTCAGAGGTTTTCTGAGAAAACCCCAAGCGTTTGGAAATTCAAAACAAACCAAGAATGACTCCACATTCCCCCCAGCTCTCCCTCTCTTGATGGAAATGCTGCCTGCTCTCCCTGTGATGCTCAACATCATCCTCGACTTTGCCTGCAGAGCTTTGGAGGTTTGATTCTGAGAGAACACACAGAGAAATAGCTCCAAAACCCCCAAGGAGGAAGGTTAAAGGATAAAAATCTCCCTGAAGGATGGGCCACAAGGAGCTCTTTGCTGTGGCCCTTCAGGAGAAGGTTGGAGCTCTCCTTTCCCTCAGGTTCTCTGGGCTAACAGGAAATAGTCACTCACCCTCCTGTTTGTGCTGGTCATCAGAACTGCACCAAAGCCACCAGGAGGAGCTTTTCTGGCTCTGTGTTTGCTCAGGAGCAGGAGCACATTGACCTGAAATCCTTGTGCTCACCTTCCATCAGATCACAAACCAGCTCCTGTTTGCCCCCAGCTTCACAGAGCTGGAAATCAAAATTCAATTTAACTCATAACCCCCATGGCTTTTAAGAGCTGTCTTGATAGGCAAATACAAACTCTTTAAATACACTGTCAACTTGAGGGAAAAAAAATCAATTTTGCATTAAAATCTTGTTTAATAAATAGTGAAATTGTTAACTGCAATGAACTAATCATTTTTCATGACTGCACACAGGCTCCAGAAACAGCAGGAGCGGAGTTATATTCATTGATTTAGGGAAAACAACTTTGTCCATCTTGGCATTGAGCAAACCAGTCATGGAATTCAATTAGTTAAATAAACTGAGGTGAAATGCTGTGTTTACCTGAAACCAAGATGGTTCAAATTCTCAGGCTGGGTTGAAGGGAAATATTTAGAAGAACTTTTTATTCCAAACTGTTGCTCTGTGAGGTGACAGCACCTCCCTGAGCCTGCTCTGCTGGAGCAGCTCCAAAGCCAGGCTGGAACCTGCCCCTCACACTGATGAAAGCAGCAAAGTTCAGGACGTAATTACTGCCCTGAGACCCCGTAGTAATTAAAACAATTGTTCCACTTCAAAAAAACAAACCTAAGGGAGAAAAACCACCAAAAAACCACAGACATCTCTGGATGGGTTTGGTTCTGAAAGAAGCCTGGTCTCCAGCTGCCCAACATCATCAAACCATGCACGGGAGGGTTCTCAACCACAGCGAGGGATTCTTTCGGTGTGGAACAATTCCCAGAATAAAGCACGGAAACCACCTCGGATCAGCTTTTTAAAGGCATGAAGAGCTCCTCAGCCTTTACTCAGAGGCAGATCCACTCTGGAGCCAATTCCTGCCAGCCCCATACTCCACAGGCAGGGAAAAAACACCTAACGAGGGGCTGACCAATAATGCGCATAACAAACCGAGTTAATTACTCTGGCACTGTTAATTACCATCTACTAAAAGCATTTTTGCCAAGACTGCTGCAGATTTTAAAAGCCCAAAGTAGTCCCTAGAGGCAAATTTCCAGTTTGGCTGGGATGGATGAGGAGGAGCACATTTGGGGCTCTCCCTTCCCTCCCGTCCCCAGGAATTGCTGATCCTCACCTGTGGATGCACTATTCTAAGGTTTTCTCTTCTTTCTCATGGGGAATAAAGATAAGCTGAATTCTTCCTGCTCTTTCTAATCTTTGTTTTGGTACTGGGTGCTGCAAAGGTTCAGCCAATCCCCTTAGGGGGTGGATGGCTGTCGATCAATCACTGCTAGACTATTAATGCCTATATGAGAACTTTTTAAATAAACCTCTCTTGCCATTTCCTTCGGTGTCTCATCCGCCTTGATTACCTACGAGCTTCCTGCAACACTCACCCGCCGTGCCGAAGCCTCCGAGCGCCGAGCCCAGCGTGGCGCCCAGGGAGCTGCTGCTGCCGAAGCCCAGCGAGGTGTTGGCAGGCTGGGCAGAGCCCTGCGAGAACAGCGAGCTGCTCTGCGAGTTGCTGCTCAGGGAGTTGTTGCCGTAGAAGGAACTCGAGGCCAGGTTGTTGGTGGGCTGCTGCTGGGGCTGTGGCTGCGGCTGCTGCGTGCCCAGCGGGCGGAAGGGGCCGTTGGTGGTCCCTGCCAGCCCTCCTGCTGCTCCGTTGGCTGACGCCGCGGCCGCCGCCACCGCTGATGGGGAAAAAATGGGAAAAAGCACTGAAAACCACGGAGAAAATCCATTTTCATCGCAGTTCTGGGAGTGAAAAGTTAGCAGGTTGCTTTTGGTTGCTACAGGGTTTTTCTTTCAGGAGCAAACTATTTTTCATCTGAGGTGCCCAAATCTCGCCCAGAGACACCGAATTCCCCAGCTATTATTGCTGTTCTGGTGTTGCTGGAGCTGCACACATCAAACACCCAGGAATGTCCTTTCTCCCCAAAAATCCAAGATTCCAATCAACGCAGGCCCACACTCGCAAGGGGCAATGAATAAACCCAAGGTTGGAAATAACTGAAATGATCCTTCAGCACATGAAACACGAACCTGCGGTGCCAAGAACACCAAACCCGAGGAATTTTGGTTTTCAGCCAGTTCCAAAGTTAAAGAAAAAGCAAAATAAACAAGAGGTAAAAGAAAACAATTAAAAGGCCCATTTCATAATCTGAGCCCAGTGCTGGCAGGGACTGCTCACACCAATGGATTCTGGCTGAAAACTCCTTTTAAAGCCTTGAACTCCCAAGGAACCCAAATAAATGCCAAAGCACTAACATGGCAAAGGCCATTTTAGGCAAGGTGATATCTGGGAGCACATATCATGGAATTGTTTGGGGTGGAAGGGACCTTAAATCCCATCCCATGCCACCCCTGCCATGGCAGGGACACCTCCCACTGTCCCAGGCTGCTCCAGCCTGGCCTTGGACACTGCCAGGGATCCAGGGGCAGCCACAGCTTCTCTGGGAATTCCAGCCCAGCCAGGAATTCCTCCCAAAGATCCCAGCCCAAGCTCCCCTTTCCCAGTGGAAGCCATTCCCTGTGTCTTGTCCCTCCATCCCTTGTCCCCAGTCCCTCTCCAGGTCTCCTGGAGCCCTTCAGGCCCTGCCAGGGGCTCTGGGGTGTCCCTGGAGCCATTTGGGAATTCTGCACAGGCTCTAAAGCAGGTGTCAGGGGACAAAGTCAAATCCCTGCTGTGAAATCCTATGACATAATTCCAGTTCTCGCTCCTCCCTCTCTCCATGGTGCTCCAGAGGCTCAGGCAGAGCTGAGCACAGAGGAAATTTCTCAACAACAATCCCTGCATGGATCTCAGTGAGGGCAAGTTTGTCATCATCGCCAGTGGAGCACAGAGGGCTGGGGACACTGGGGACAGAGAGGGCACTGGAAAGGACAGGGCTCACCCGTGTGACCATGAGGGGACAGGGCTCACCTGGCTGACCATGAGGGGACAGGACCCACCTGCCTGACCAGGGAGGGACAGCACTCACCTGCCTGGGCTGCGGAGGAGCTGATGATGACAGGGGCAGGTGCCACCAGGCGCACGGGAGCCCCCAGGCCGTTCCTGGCGCCGGCGTTGACCACCAGGGCCCCGGTTTGGTCGTAGTAAGCAGCAGGAGCCAGCACTGGGTACCCTGCAGGGACAAACACAGGAGACAGCAGGTGACAAACAGCTCAGTCATCCCCAGGGGAGCACAGGGTTTTGGAAAGGAAATCTGAATAGGGAAAGAAAGCACCACAGCCCCAAAAAAATCCACAACTTTACACCAGGTAAGACTTCCAAGCAGAGAAGACCTTTCCCCCCCTGAACCTTTTATACTACACTGGCCTGCGTACAAATTCAGCTGAAAAAAGGGTTTAAAATACAAAAACACAAAAGCATCATTTCTTTTCCATTTGAAGTACAGCGTGTACTGGGATTTTTCAGAGCTGGGAACACCCTGCACGTCCAACACTGTGAGCTGGGGCTGCACCCACAGGGAACTTCAGGTTAAGTATTTTGGAAAGTTGGGATCATAAAATATCCTTTAATGCATGTAAATAAAGACTCCTGTATGCTGCTGATACACACTGCAGCAGTGTCAGTAGAATATAGTGATTTAGGCACCTCATTATGGAATTCTACATTAAATGGAAACATTAAAATTAAATACAGTGACTCCCCAAGGTGGGGGGTCACTAAGGAAACGCTGCCTGTGAATATTTGCTTTGCAAATATAGGTACAAACATATATAATATTAGATATAATTGTATATATATGCGTATTTGCTTTGCAAATATAACCCAAATAACACAGATTAAAAGAAATCTGCAGACTGCTGGAAATCTGCAGAGTTCACTTCGTCATTTAATATAGCAACATTCTTCTTAAACAATGAAAAATCCCCATTAACAACCATGTGACACTGCCAGCAAGGAGACCTGAAATCCAAATAATCCCTTTTTCCTTACATTTGACCAACAGGACATATCTGCACATTATTCTAATGAGCTTAGGTTTGTCCTCTGCCATTACAATAATATTTTGAATAACTGAATGTCAGCAGCATTTTACCCCACAGCCTCAGGGATCAGAGTCACAATTCCTACAGCAGCTAGAAATGAGAACTAAACCCTGCTCCTTTTATCCCTTTCTTTCCCTGATTTTAAGCCAAGTGAAGAGCAATCATGGAGGGGAAGCCCCTGTTAAGCCAAACACCTGGCAGGGACGGAGAGCTGAGATGAATGAACAGGACTAAGAAACCTCGGAGGTTTAAAATACAGATCCCATAAGCCTGACTGATCCACAGAAAAACCTGGAGGTGATTTTCCATAGGAGCCATCAATTCTTGGAGCACAGTGCACCCCAGAGTGGTAACACCGGAGTGATAACATCGGAGTGATAACATCGCTGTCACCACTGCCCCCCAGCTCAACCTCAGTGCTGCCCAGCTGGGGACACACCCAACCCTCAGACTGACCCCCGGATTAACCCCCAAAGCACCACAGGCAGGCACTGCAGCCTGCCAGGCCGAGGCAGCCCAGCAGGGACAGCAGATCCTGTGTCCCAGGCTGTCCCTGGCGCTGGGCACTGCTGGTACCTGGCATTCCTGCTGCCAGCCCCTGGCCGAAGGCGAGCGCAGAGTTGACGGCGGCGGCGGCCACCAGAGGATCTGTCTGCTGGCCCTGCTGGTTCTGGTTGGGAGTCAGGGGACGCTGGCTGGCTCCTCCACGGAGAACCTGGGGAGAACAGAACAGTCAGGGGTTATTCTGGGATGCAGGAGCAGCAGCAGCGAGGGGGGACACCAGCGCTGGGTCAGTGCTTGGACTCAATGATCTTCAGAGGGCCTTTCCAACCTTTGCAATTCCCTGATCCCACCTCCAACACTCAGAAGTGTTTCCCAGCCACCTGCCCACTCCAGCTAACGTTTGGTCCCTGTCACCAAAGCCCCACTAAAAGCCCTCTTGAGCAGAAACCTCAGGAAGCCCAATGCAGGAGCTGGGGGCAGTGCCAGGAGGTGACCTGGGCTTCTCCAAGCCACCAGCCCTCGGAGAAAGCAGAAACACATAAAAACCTCACAGAAAAGAGTCCCCAAAGAGCCCCCAGTGGGTTTGTGGGGTGAGTGCTGCTCCCAGAAGGAACGAGGGCAAAGCGGCCATTCCTGCAATGACCTGGGACAGGCTCGGTCTGCCAAAGCCTCGCTCAGAGCTGGGGCAGGGTCTGCAAGCTGAGCTCATTAAATGAGCCACCCCCGTGTCCTCAGCACATCCTGCTGCAAAGGTGGCATTGCGTGTGTGTCACCCACTCGGGTTATTGCCAGGAAAAACGGAATTTGTGCACGGAGAGCCTGGAAAGGATCCTGAGGCTGACCCATCTGGATGTGCCCCCAGAGCCTGGACAGGAACCCTGCAGCCCAGGGAATCTCTGGGAGCCAGGAATTCTGTGGGGTGCAGGCTGCAGCACTGGAGTGCTGCTGGGTTTTACGAATCCACGATTAAGATGTCACAGGGGTCACAAATCAAGTGCCCACAATCAGTGCTCCAGGCTCCCAAAGCCTTTGCCTCAGCACTTTTAATGCAAACAAGCCCTGCTATATTCCCCACGGATGGAAGGTTTGCATTCCAAACCCCGCTCCCGACCCCACTCACACACCATAAAAGTAATGAAAAATCCCATAAAGGCCACTGTCACTGAGATATTTTATTTTAACAGCCTGAGCCTTTGCAGAAGCTCTCTCAGCTCACGCCTGCTGCATCTGTAAAGGCCTTGTAACACCTCCTGACACCAGGTTTGGTTTTCAAAGCAGAAGCTGAAAAATTCAGCTGCCAGTTGCTGTTTATTGTGCCACCTCCATCAAGCCAAGGAGCAGCCAGGAGAGCTGCTGAGGGCACTGAACCCCAGCTCTGCTCCTGGAGATTTCCCCTCACGCACCAACAGCACCACAGCTCTGCTAACTGCACAGCTCAGGGCATTCCCAACCTGAGCCACTGACGTTTTCCAAAGCACTGGCACCCAATAATTCACCCAATAATTCGAAAAAAACACCCAATAATTCACCACCACCAATGTACATGTGCCACACTCCATGTGCACGATTGATAAATCAAAATCAAATGTGTAGGTGGCTCCTGTCCTTTTTTTTAGGAGAAGTCAAAGTGCTTTCTCCTCACTTAAAAACTGAGCTGAGTGTCAGGAGCAGTCATGGAAAAAGTCAGGGTTTTGAAAGGCTGGAGCTGTCAGGGGAGGCTTAGGTTGGATTTTACACAGAATCAGAATTGGTTGGAAAAGACCTTTGAGATCATCGAGTCCAACCTATGCCCTGACACGACCTTGTCACCAGCCCATGGGACTGAGTGACAAAGTGACACATCCAGGCTTTTCTTAAACACCTCCTGCGATGGGGACTGGGCAGCCCTTCCAGTGCCCAGCTCTCCTTTTCTGTGAAGAAATTCCTCCTGGTGTTTATCCCCCGGAGGGAATGGGAATGGGAAGGGGAATGGGAAGAGGAATGGGAAGAGGAATGGGAATGGGAAGGGGAATGGGCACGGCCCCGAGGCCGCCAGAGCTCCCAGGGATGCACAGGGTGGGATTTGGGGGATCTGTGCACATGATCCTTGTGGGGTTTTTTCCAGCTCAGGCCATTCCATACCCAGAGCCGTGTTCCGGGAAGCCCCAGGCCTTACCTGCTGCTGGCCCTGCTGGGTCTGCTGCGTGGTTTGCTGGTTGGCAGAGTTGGTGGCGGCGGCGGCGGCGGCCGCTTGCTGCTGGAACAGACTGGCAGGATAAACTCCCCAGGGAGTGACGCCATAGTACTGGTGAGGGACCACAGCGGGACCTGCAACACACCAGGGCAGGGTGAGCTGCTGCAGGGCACACACAGCATCCCAAAAACACCTGCTCAGGACCTGGAACACACCGGGGCAGGGTGAGCTGCTGCAGGGCACACACAGCATCCCAAAAACACCTGCTCAGGACCTGGAACACACCGGGGCAGGGTGAGCTGCTGCAGGGCACACACAGCATCCCAAAAACACCTGCTCAGGACCTGGAACACACCGGGGCAGGGTGAGCTGCTGCAGGGCACAAACAGAGCCCCAAAAACACCTGCTCAATGTGGCTGGGTTGGGCTGATCTGCAGGAAATCCTTTGCAAACACAGAGGGGCTTGGCGTTTGTGGCACATGTTTCATAAAGCTTCCAAGTCAGAGCTGGAATTTCATCTTTACTTAATCATCGCATGAGGTCAAGCTCTGCCAGCAGTGATTTCTTGTTTTTATTGCTGTGCCCTAATTTTATAGGGAAGGAAGAAAACTTTATCTCGAACCCAAACAGAGGAACTTTGTTCAAGCACAGCAACTTCTCAGCTGACACTCACAGCTCACTGCCATCCACCAATCAGCTCCTCAATAAATTACCAAACCCTCTTCACAGCTGGCTATCAGCAATTCTCAAGGGTTAAATGTTCTTTTTCCAGCCCTGCAAACCCCCCAAAAAAAGCCTGCACCATCCTGCCTCTTCCCACATTCCCTCCTCAAAATTCACATTCCCTCCTCAAACTTAAGAGGCTTAAAAAGAATAATAATCTTGGGGAGGAGCAGAAAAAGCCTCACTTGCGAAGATTCCTTGTGTTTATCACGTCTCAGGACACCATGCAAATCTGGAGATAGCAGAATGGCAGCCTCTATCCTTAAATAATTCCAGCTGGAATAATGCTGAGGAACTCTCAGGGCTGGAGGGAGGAGCCCTTCCCACCAAATAACATGGATGGGAGTCCAAAAATATTTTTTAATATGAGTGTTTGATATCTTTAGGAAAGGTCAGCAGAAAAGCAGAAATATTTCCTTTGCTTCCCAAGCACATCCCCTAAGCCATGGGCTCCCTCCCCACAGCAGGAATAACTCAGGCCCCACCAGGAGGAGCCAGAGTCAGGTGTGGCACTATGGAATAAATCAATCATTAGGGAATCTTGATCATGGATAGAGTAAAATAAGGGATTTTTTTAAAGACGGACAATGAGCACTTGGGTTCTGACCAAGTCTGTGATTCCACAGCAAATGAGGGACGACATAAAAAGGGAGCTGCAAACAGACACTGCTGAGTGCTCAGTGTTAGCCTGGATGTGACAAAGGGGGAAAATCCTGGAAGTGCCTTTTCCTTTTGGTTTTTATTCCGTTCTTTATTTTTTTTACAGTAACATGTTTGGCTCAGCTGAACTCCTCCAGAATGCCAGAGATCTGCAGGATGAGCTCCTGCTCCCACATCCACACTGCAGCAATGCTCCAGGATATCCATTCCTTGCTTCATGCCACACATTAAATACGGATTTCCAACATGTAACAGTTAACTCTCCTTACATTATTCTGTTTTTAACTACTGTGCTTTCCCCAAATTTAGGATTCAGGCGCCCAGCAGGGAGACGTTGGCTAACACTGGGATTTGCATCTCACCCCAAAGCTCTGCCCCAAAGCCCATCCTTGCTGGATTTACAGAATCAGAGAAGCTGACCTGCCTCTCCTACTCAAATCTGGAGCGGTAACCACTTGGTTCTTACCTTCCAACCTGGAAATTCATGAGAAATGGTGACTAAAATGGAAAAACCTGTAGCAAATGGCTCAGTGCCACAAAGGCAGTGCCTGTTGTGCCCCCAGACAGGTAAGCAGTGAGTGATTACAAGCTGTTTAAAATCACTAAATGCAGATCAGACCCCAGCTCCTGGGGTTCTTCTGCACCCAACAGGGAAAGAGCTGCAACTGCTCCATCTTCATGCAAGTCATTAACCTGCATTTGCCCTCAGGCTGCTGAAGTTGCAGCAATCCCCTTTATCTGGGCAAAATGTGGGCATCTCTGCGGGATATTTCACTCTCAGCTCTAATTACCAACCAAACACAGCCTGGATGCGTTTTTCTCCTAGTCAGAGGTTGCTGCAAAAGCCTTGGCTGTTTAAAAGCAGAGGAGACACCAAAGCTTTGAAGTTTGGGCTTAAAAGGGCTGCGAGTCTGGCTCAGCTGCTCAGAGCGCATGGAGAGGCTCATTATCGAACAGAGTTCTCAGTGAGGGCAAGAGTGGCATCACTGCCAGACTGCAGCAGCACCCAGAGCTGCCCTCCTCCAGGAGCTGCGGCACCTGCCCGTGCCTCATTAGAGCTGGGCATTCCTGAGGAAAGAAAAGCCATTCCAGAGTCTTTGGAAGCGAATGTTCCGAGGCTGTGTCTCACACTCAGGCACTGCTGGACACCCACAGCTATTCCTTTCAGGAAACATTAGCAAATCCAGCGGTAAGTGTGTTCAGAACGGGCTCTGGGCTTTGATCTCAGCCTGCCCACTCCAATCCCTCCGAGCAGGAGCAGCCCAGGATGAGGAGCACTGACAGCAGCTCAAACAGCCCCGAGGAGTTCAAACAGAAGCTGCAATCAGCAGCTCCGCAATTACCACTGATTTGTGGGGCGATCCCTTTGGAATTGCCAGCGTGCCATCCACACATGGCCATGGAGCGCTGGTTTTTAAGGATCAGAGTGTTGGAAAATACACCAGTTTAAAAATTTTGCATAACTTTTTATTTTTGTCTCTCTAGTTAGGCTTGACCTGACTTTGCTTTGGGGAAGGGAATTTTCTTTAGTTTCTTTAGGAGGTACAGCATCACTCTAAGGAGATGGGCTCAGCACAGGGGCAGAGTGGAGCAGCCCAAAGATCCCCAGAGAGATAAAAACCATCCACGGAACATGAACAGAACATCGGTGGCCATCTCCAAACATCCACCCCAGAGCACCTCTGACAGAGCTGGAGACATCTCCCCGGAAAGGACTGATAAGAGAATTGAACAATGAAGATCTAATTTACATCGGAGCCGAGGGGATTCAGATCCAATAGAAAACTGAACACTGGGGGCTGCTCAACTCTGGACCAATGAACTTTGAAACAATGCATCTCTACGGGGTTTGACTGTATAAAATTTGAAGGAAAATCCTGTAAAATTCGTGTGCCATGGAATGGCTCTCTCTGCACACACGGGCTGTGTGTGGATGAGATGGTACATCTTGGCCAGAACAACATCCTGGCCAGATAATAAAGTAATGCCTTGACTCTCCATTAAAAATATTGTTGGAGGGTTTTTGTTTCTCCCACAGTTTTGGTGACAACAGTAGCTCAAACAGCCCCGAGGAGCTCAAACAGAGGCTGCCATCAGCAACTCGGCAATTACCACTGATTTGTGGGGTGATCCCCCTGGAATTGTCAGCATGGCATCCACACGTGGCCGTGGAGCGCTGGATTTTAGGGATCAGAGTGAGAACTGGAGCTCAAAGGTGATGCTCCCGACCCAGAGGGGCAGAGAACCCTGTGCTGAGGTAAATCCAGATTTATCCACAGATAAATCCCACTGCAGGTGCTCCCAAACCCCAGTCCTGACAGGTGTGTGCACACACCCACACTTCTCCAGCTCAGCACCAGGTGCCTGAGGATTCCAAGACTCCCAAGGGGCAAAAAAATCCCAGTAGCTGCCCTGGGAACGCTGAGCTTTTCAAGCATCCAGCTTATCCCAGCATTTCCCTACTTCTCCACAAAGAACAGCAACCTGGAACACTTCACCTCAGGGGCAATCATGTCCCAACACCCAAGGCTGAAAATCCCACTACTTGCTCTGGAGCACTGAGCTTTTCCAGCATGCAGGTTACCCCAGCATTTCCCCACTTCTCCACAAAGAACAGCAACCTGGAACACTTCACCTCAGGGGCAATCATGTCCCAACACCCAAGGCTGAAAATCCCACTACTTGCTCTGGAGCACTGAGCTTTTCCAGCATGCAGGTTACCCCAGCATTTCCCCACTTCTCCAACAGAGAACAGGAACCTGAATCCTTCACCTCAGAAGGAATCATTTCCCAACACCCAAGGCTGAAAATCCCAATAGCTGCCCTGGAACACCGAGCTTTTCCAGCATGCAGGTTACCCCACATTTCCCCACTTCTCCACAAAGAACAGGAACACTTTTCTACCTGGAACACTCCACCTCCAAGGGAATCATTTCCCAATCGGTCTTAAAAAAGGCAAGATTTCAGGATTTTGAGTGACATCTTTCTCAAATGATGGAAGGCAATTCAAAGGCAGCAGCATCTTCCCCACAGTTTAAACTCTAAATGAGATTTTTTTTCTGGGAAGTTCTTCCCTCTGCATTCAAATTTGTTCTTTAAAATGCTGCTATTGTTGGGAAGAAAGGAGCATTATCCTAGAGCTGCCAGTCTCACAATCCTGACAAACCTGCCATAATGGCAAACCTTAATTGACAGATTATCTCTGCCATAAAACACACAAAAAACTTTCCTCTCTGCTCTAACTGTGAGCAATAAACTCCCAGCAACTCCAAACACATTTCTTCCATCTCAGAAACTTCTCCAAGTCCTCCAATTTAACACTCTTAGACACACCAGGGAGGCTTTTGGCCTTCAGATGTAACTCTGAACATTTCAACTGTCCCACACTTCTCCAGCGCTGCTCTCAGTCATTACAGGAAAAAAAGAGTTCTCCAAACTGCTCAGGTCTAGACAGAAAAGATGCTTTTCTAAAACAAACATCAACATGGAGCTTATTTTGTCATTTCTAGGGTCCAAGGCCTGATGAGAGGGTTAAAATAACTCCTGTTTCTCAGGGGTGTAACCCTATAAATACATCCCAGCACCTCACACACTGGTTTGTTTCTTTTAAGAGTCATAAAGTATAAAATTATTCATGTAGAGACACTGATGTCAAGTTTTGGGATGGTTTAGGTACCCCTGGGGTGTTATTTCCAGTTCAAATGTCTAAAACTCCAGTTAAGCACAGTCTAGAGGGGTTTTTCTCCCAGTCAGAGAAAAAGCAAAAGCTCAGGCAAGCTTCAGTAGAGCTGAGAGAAAGAAGAAAAAAAGTTGTGGCAAACACTTGGTGTTTCCTGGAAACGTGGCCCAGTTCCATGTGATCTTTCTATGAAATCAAGAAACTGAAATCAAGAGGCTCTTCTGCACCTCAGTGCTACTCAGGAAGGAGCTCCGGAAGCCCTGAGGTGATGCGGAAAAGCCAAGCAGAAACCTCTGCACAGGAATCGCTCCCAAATCTCCCTTGTGCCAACGCTCTGGGGTTGGAAAATACACCAGTTTAAAAATTTTGTATAACTTTAGTCAAACGCTTTGTTTGTCTGTACCCCGGGAAAAGGAATTTTAAGTTTCTTTACAGGACATTGTTCTGCCAGGTGAGGTCTGATGAACTCAACACACAACAGAGTGGAGCAGCCCAAAGATCCCCAGAGAGATAAAAACCATCCACGGAACATGAACAGAACATCGGTGACCATCTCCAAACATCCACCCCAGAGCACCTCTGACAGAGCTGGAGACATCTCGCCCAGAAAGGACTGATAAGAGAATTGAAAAATGAAGATCTAATTTACATTGGAGGTGAGGAGATTTGGATCCAATGGGAAACTGAACACTGAGGGTTGCTCAACTCTAGACCAATGAACTTTGAAACAATGCATCTCTATGGGGTTTGACTGTATAAAATTTGAGGGAAAATCCTGTAAAATCTGTGTGTCATGGAATGATTCTCTCTGCACACCTGGGCTGTGTGTGGATGAGATGATTTCTGTGGTACATCCTGGCCAGAACAACATCCTGGCCAGATAATAAAGTAATGCCTTGACTCTCTAACGTTAAAAATGTTGTTGGAGGGTTTTTGTTTTTCCCGCAGTTCTGGTGACACTGGTACCTCCTCCCTGCTCAGCCCTGACTGAACTTCCCCTTGTGTGCGCCAGCAGGAGCTCAGCTCATTCATTCCCTGCTCCTCTCAGCAGCACACGAGGCTTTATCAGGTCCTGGGCTATCAGAAATAGCTTTGTACTCTCACTCTTGGCTCTCCCCCACAGAATCACAGCATCAATTATTTGCCAACGCTGTGGCACTGCCCACACCCAATCTCCCCATGGCATTGCACAATCCTCACAGGAAATTCCCAGCAGCCCAGGCCAAAACCCAGATTATAATCCAAATTCTTTACACACATCTGTAGGATCCACTAAAATCTCCATCCAAGTGGGCAGCGGTTGCTGAAATCCCATTTCAGAGCTGACCTCAAAGCTTAAAAGCTCAGCAGGAGTTGTGTAAGATCTGGAGAATGGGCCCAAGTCATGCCCCAAACCACAGAGTGTCCCGTGCAGATTTGGGTCCCAAATCAAACCCCAGGCCTGAGGGTTTGATTTGGGACAAGCCACCCAAAAAAAGAGCACTGAAGTGAGTTTACAAATTGTAAGTGGAGCACGGCAGCAGCGAGAGCCTCCACAAACATCCCTGCTCCAAACAGAGCAGGGTTTATTTGCAGCACAGAACATTTCCTCTGCCTTGCTCAAGGAAAGCCAGGCATGGTTATAAAAATACTCCTCTGAAAGCATGTTCTTCCTTTAAAAACACTCTTGTAAAAGCATGTTCTTCCTTTAAAAATATCCTTGCAAAAGCACGTTGTTCCTTTAAAAATGCTCCTCTAAAAGCATGTTGTTCCTCTAAAAATGCTCCTCTAAAAGCACGTTCTTCCCTCAAAAATGCTCTTCTAAAAGCACACTGTCCCTTTAAAAATGCTCCTCTAAAAGCACGCTCTTGCTTTGTCCCCAACGCTTGGGCAAGAACTTTATGGCACACACAGTGAAAGTCCAACGTACACTGTGTCCCCCACGCTCCCTGATAAGCTGTGGAACTGATCTGTCACCTCCAGCCACAGCAATTCTGGCTCTGACAGTTGGGAAGGATTTGGGAACTCACAAGTGAATGTTTGGAGGGAGATCTTGCGGAAGACAAGAGGCACCAATGGGTGCTACCATCTGGAGATGGGCACAGTCCTTCTGAGGCTCAGCAGATAAGGGAGGTGTTTACCCAGAGAGCCTGGGAAGTGTATATTCCTAACAGAATTTAAGGGAAGGTCTCATTTGCAGGATGCACCACAAGCTGAACAGAAAGGAAACACAACTTTCCCAGCAGGAAACACATCCTGCATCTTTCCAGCCTTTAGTAAGAGTGTTTTCAGAGGTATTTCTTGCTGTCAGTCACCAAAACACCCCAAAAATGGTGCAGTATTTGTGTCTGGGAGTGGTTCCCTTCCCATTTGCTCCTCCTCACCAGAGCCCGAGCCCCCAGCCAAGTGGCAGCCCAGAATTATCCCGTTTCACCTCCAGCAAACAGAGTTCTGATAACAAATTCTGTTTCTACAACATGCACAGCATCACATATCCACTTTTTCCCCCAAAGAAACGGTGATGCACTGATGTTTCATTTCCACACTCACAGATCCTGAGAGGTTTCCGTGCAGGAACAGGTCAAGAATGCAGAGAGAACTGGAGTTTCTCACCTAACGGGGGAAATTTGCTCCTCCTCACCAGAGCCTGAGTCCCCAGCAAGTGCCAGCCCAGAATTATCCCATTTCACCTCCAGCAAACAGAGTTCTGATAACAAATTCTGTTTCTACAACAGCCACACCATTATAGATCCACTTTCCCCCCACAGAAACAGTCATGCACTGATGTTTCATTTCCAGGCTCACAGACCCTGAGCAGTTTCGGTGCAGGAAAAGGTTGGGAATGCAGAGAGAACTAGAATTCCTCAGCCTGAGCCCCCAGCAAGTGCCAGCCCAGAATTATCCCATTTCACCTCCAGCAAACAGAGTTCTGATAACAAATTCTGTTTCTACAACAGCCACATCATTATATATCAACTTTCCCCCCAAAGAAATGGTGATGCACTGATGTTTCATTTCCACACTCAGATCCTGAGAGGCTTCCGTGCAGAAACAGGTCAGGAATGCAGAGAGAACTGGAATTCCTCAGCCTGAGCCCCTAGCAAGTGCCAGCCCAGAATTATCCCATTTCACCTCCAGCAAACAGAGTTCTGATAACAAATTCTGTTTCTACAACAGCCACATCATTATATATCAACTTTCCCCCCAAAGAAATGGTGATGCACTGATGTTTCATTTCCAGGCTCACAGATCCTGAGCCAGTTCAGTGCAGGAACAGGTTGGGAATGCAGAGAGAACTGGAATTTCTCACCTAACGTGGCAGGTGCAGGAAAAGGTCGGGAATGCAGAGAGAACTGGAATTTCTCACCTAACGTGGCAGCTGCCGCCAGCCCGGCCGCGTAGGGATCCGTCCCCGGAGGCGCCGCGCTGATGATGTAGGGGTTGGGAACAAAGGCAGCAGGAGCTAAACCTGCTGAAAACATACCTGTCAGTAAAAACAGACAGCATGGGACTGCAGCCCCACCACAACCCCCTGGGCAGCACCCAACTCACGCTGCTTTAGTGGTTTTAAGTCTTTTACAGGTGTTTTCTATAGGGAGTGAACCATCAGTGAGGGTTAGCAGGCAGAGGAGAGAGTTGGCATAAAAAATCCCTAATTCCCAGGATGTCACGGTCCTTAAGCGGTAAAATCCTTTCTATCCCACAGCTCGGGTGCCTCTGCAGGGCACACAGACCCTGCTCAGCTGACTGGAGCTTGGTACTACTCTGTGTTTCCTACACTGAGTAAATCAGGACCCAAAGCACCCCCTTCTGAGCTCCATGCCCACCCCAGGATCCCAGAATTCCCCTGGTTAGCTTGGAAAGGGTTCAGGAGTGTAAAAGCATTCCCTCCCTCTGCAAGGGAACAGTTTAATCATTAGAGAAAGCCCAGGTGGGCGGGAGAGGGGTGTGGAGAGGAGGTGAAGGGGAGGAAGTTAAAAATCAAAATAATTTTAATCCCTGTACCCCACTGAGCACACGAGGGCACTGCACAGAGCTGGGAGAGTCCCAACACATTTATATTGGGATTTTGGGTAGGAAGAACTACCACAAATTGCTTATTGTGCTAAAAACATTTCACTTTAATCTTCCAGACCCTTCTATAGTTTTTCTGGTTTTCTACACATGGGATTAAGTGTGTAGAAATTCAAAGTTAATAAACATTATATATTTTATGAATATAGTATCTTCCAATAATACCAATCATGTGTTTTTATAAATGACATCTTTAATTAATCAGAGCCCAGGCAGCACATCCAGCTGCTGTTGAATTGTGCATTTCCCCTCAGTTTCCCTTGATTTATGCCTGACTTAGAGACTGCCAAACTGTCCTGACTGACCCTCAGGAGGGTGAGAGTGTCAGTCCTGCCAGGCAGGGGAGTCCATTAAATTAAGTCTTGGTTTATCTTTAAACCAGGCACAAAACCAGAAATAACTGGTTTAATCCTTAAACCAGTGTCCTTTTCAAGTGAGCAAGAGGCACCCACAGAATCTTCCAAGCAAATCTTTAAGAACGCCCCTCTGCTCATGTGTTACGATCTGCAAAAATGCACTTTAAGCCCTCCCAATCCTTTTCCCATGGTGTTTTCCCGTGGGTGCAGGGAGGGGCAGTGGGATGGAGGACAGGGCACACTCACCTATGTGTGGCTGGTGGGCAGCGGCCAGGGCGTACTGCTGCTGCTGGGCTGCCGTCAGCTGCTGCACTGCCAGCGCGTTGGGCCTCTGGAACAGCTGCGGGCACAGACACAGGCACTGAGAGCGGGCACGGACTGAAACCAGGCTTAAAAACATGAATATTGTCCTTAAAACCTCAAATACTGTCCTTAAAACCCAAATACCGCCCTTAAACCAGGCACAGACGGAGGCACTGAGAGCGGGCACGGGACTGAACCCGGGCTTAAAAACGTAAATACTGTCCTTAAACCAGGCACAGACACAGGCACTGAGAGCAGGCACAGGACTTAGACTGGGCTTAAAAACATGAATATTGTCCTTAAAACCCCAAATATTGCCCTTAAAAACACAAATACTGCCCTTAAACCAGGCTCAAAAATGTCCTTAAACCAGGCACAGAGCACAGGCACTGAGAGCGGGCATGGGAACTTAAACCCGGCATAAAACCCCAAATACTGCCCTTAAACTGGGCTCAAAAACATGAATACTGTCCTTAAACCAGGCACAGAGCACAGACACCCTTAAATTGGGAACAGAAACTTAAACCGGGCTCAAAAACATAAATACTGTCCTTAAACCAAGCTCAAAGCACAGACACCCTTAAACCAGGATCAAAAACATGAATACTATCCTTAAACCAGGCACAGAGCATACACACCCTTAAAGCAGGCTCAAAACCACAGACACCCCTTAAACCACACTCAAAACCACAGTGTCCTTAAACCAGGCACAAGGCATAGGCATCCCTTAAACCAGGCTCAAAAACATAGATACTGTCCTTAAAGCAGGCACAAAACCACCAATACTCCTGAAACAAGGCACAAACCCATAGAGACCCTTTAAACCAGGCTCAAAAACACAGACATCCCTTAAACCAGGCACAAAACCACAAAGCCTGTCCTTAAATCAGGCACAAAACCACCAACACTCCTTAAATGAGGCTCCAAAACCCATAGACACCCCTTAAACCAGGCACAAAAACTTAAACCAGGCACAAAACCATAGAAAGCTCTTAAATCAATATTCCTTAAATCAGGCTCCAAAACATCAACACTCCTTAAATCGGGCACAAAATCACAAACACCCCTTAAACCAGGCACAAAAACTTAAACCAAGCACAAAACCACACGCCTGTCCTTAAACCAGGCACAGAAACACAAAGCCTGTGCCCCACACTCCAAACCCTGCAATTTGGTGTTAAACGGTGGGACTGAGGGAGAGGAAATAGGGAAAGAAACCTCTGCAACAGGAATATTAACCTGAATTTCCAAAGACATCAGCAAAGTGCACCTGGAGCTTTTCAGACTGCTGGAAAATGTTTTGTGCCTGTCCTTAACTCAGCACAAACCCACAACGCTGTCCTTAACTCAGGCACAAAAAGCAGCAATTCCTTCCTTTTCAAGCAATCCCTTCACACCACCTTTCACCTCTACAGATATTCCACTCTGAACATCTCCAAAACATTTGAAGAGCAGGAGCTCCTTTGGAATCAACTGCCCGTGTTAATCCACTTGAAAAAACCCCAAATTTCTGCACCCCCAGGTTGGGTTCTCCCTCTGCTATTCCCTGCTTAATCCTAAAGGCTTTTTTTTGTCCCAACTCCTCAGGATCACAAACCCTGACCCAAACCCTTCCTTTACCTGCAGCCCCCCAGCTCAATTCTTGTGGATATTGAGAATTTTTTCCTCACAAAGGAAAAAAAAAGGATTCTATTAAAGTATTTTTGCTGAGGGTTTGGGTTTTTTTTCTCTAGAAGCTCCCTTCCCAGCTTCCTATGCCTTTACCTAAAGGAAATCACTGAATTCCCTCAATTTCAGCCTGTGCGCAGCTCTAATAGAAACATTTAAGGCTACACCAGCTGAATATCTCTGAAATTATCCAGCAAGGCCATCCCCACTCAGTGCCAGGGATCATTTCCAAGGTGGGAATGACTTCACAAACCACCATGAGAAATGTTTTTTCCCTCCACTCCCTCACAAAAGACTTGGATGCTTAAATTCCTACGATTTTCACACCTATTATCCTGCCCTCCTTTCAGACAAGTGAACTGCTGGCAGAAGCAGCAATAATTCTGCCCGAATTTTTGGCAGAAACCCACAACACTCAAGAAGAAGCCCAGAAATGTTAAGAAAAATCGATTGTTCGTTTTTTTATAGGCCAAAATTGGAGCTGGTTCTCCTGAGAACAGGGTGAGCGAAGCTGGGTGAGAAAACCCACCTTTATTTTCGTCTTTTTTACAAGTTCAGGTGGAGAAAACACATCTAAGGGATCAGCACCAGATTTTTGAGGTGGAAACTGAGCATTTAGGGGATCCAGAATTAACCCTCTGTGTGCCAGACCCTCCCACTCACAACTGCTTTGTTTGTTCCTCCCTCACAATGAGCTCCTACAAACATCAGGGGAATCAGAAATGGAAAAAGGTATCAGATCTACAGTTCCCCTATTGCCCCCCTGTCCATAAAACACAACACAGCCTTTTCCTGGCCCTTTTTGTTGTTTGCAGGTGCCATTCAAAGGCAGTTTGTTCAGGTGCCATCTGTCACCAGGAGCTGGGGCAGAGCTCCACTGATACCCCTTTAGTTTTAAAAAACAAAAGCAGAGCACCACTGATATTCATTTAGTTTTAAAAAACACAAGCAGAGCTTCACTGATATTCCTTTAGTTTTACAAAACGAGGATATCGTGGGCAACAGGAGCTACAGAATGCGGAATGAGGGATTTTGGCTTTGTGGGAGTCACCAGCAACATCTCATTCACTGATTAACAGCAGCAAATATGGGGAAAAATCATGTAAATCCCCTGAACTGCTTCAGTGTGGGTTCCTGTGGAACATTGTTGAGTTTGGGGTCTAGTTTTCTATTAATTCAGCAATTTTAGCCATCTTCAGCTGCAAAATTTCACCAAACCCTTCGGCTTTTCCATCCCTGGCATCTGCTTTTCCAGCTGCTGATGTGGATTCCCTCACAGTGAAGCACAGAGGAAATAGCTGGGTTATTATTTCCTTGTCTTGGGGGCGAAAAAAGCATTTCTCCCTCTGAAAACCCTTCTTCTAGTGCTCACTTTACACACGTGAGGATTTCCACACCTCCCAGATGGAATTCAGTGATCCATGCTGGGATCAGAACTGGCAAAAAGGAATCCACACCTCCTCTGATCGTCAATATTTCACCATCAATATTTATTTCACCATCACTATTTATTTCACCGTCAATATTTATTTCACCTGCTGCTCTGGGCTCGTTTTGCTGTCTGCCTGCTCTGGGAGCTCAGCTGATCTCTGCTAAATTTGACTTCCAGATATAAAAGGTCTGCAAGAAAGCTGGAGAGGGACTTTTCCTAAGGGTAAGGGGAATGGCCTTAGAGAGGAGGGATTTAGGTGGGATATGGGGAAGGAATTGTTCCCTGGGAGGGGCTGGGATAGAATTCCCAGAGAAGCTGTGGCTGCCCCTGGATCCCTGGCAGTGTCCAAGGCCAGGCTGGAGCAGCCTGGGACAGTGGGAGGTGTCCCTGCCATGGCAGGGGTGGCATGGGATTAGTTTTGGGGTCCTTTCCAACCCAAACCATCCCAGGATTCCGTGACCTCTCCCTCTGCCTGCTTCAGTTCCCAGCTTTGCTCAGCTCCCTCAGAAGAAGCTCAGCACAGCTCCAGCCCTGCAGCTGCAGATTCCATCCTGCAGCCTGTCCAGGGAAGCAGAGCCAAGAAAAACCATCCCAACTGCAGCCTTTCCTCAGCCAGATAAGCCACGGGAGCTCTGGGAATCATCAACTCAACAGATTTAGGAAGAGCTGCTAAAGCCTTGCTGCACTGTCTCCATCTGCTGACAGCAGCCCCACATTCCAAAAGCTACAAATCAGCGTTCAATGGCAGGACTGAGGCAGTGGGAAAAGGAAAAGAAACCTCTGCAGAAGGAATATTAACCTGAATTTCCAAAGGTATCAGCAAAGTGCACCTGGAGCATTTCGGGAAATGCATTTAGAGAAAAGCTACTTTAGAGATTTAGAGATCACCCAACATTTCAGGGAGGCTCTCCCCTCTCCTCTGTGTGCAGATGAATGAAGGATGGTTTCCAACACGTGGAGGAGCTCAGAGGGAATTCCAAGGCAGCAAAACCCCAGAGTTATGGACTGCTGCAAGATCAGATGTCCCTCAGCCAGTTTCTGCTGCCATATAAACATCTGACATCCCTGATCAGTTGTGGGGAAGACGTTCCCCTTCTGAATATTCCATTTAGCTGTGCTTGCCTGAGTTAGTGCTAGCCTGGAATAGTTCCCTGAATTAATTTGAGGGAGAAATTGGTGTATTTAAAAAATAAACAAAAAAAATAACCCACAAACCCTCAGTCACCAGCCCCAAACACCTGTTACAGTAGAAGAGTAAAAAATTTCAGGTTCTGTTTTCTTCTCAATTGAGAATCGGTCAGAACAAGCCAGGACCTCCCAAAGTAGTTATTTTTAATGATGCTAATTAATTAATGGTGATAATTAACTCAATGTTCTGGCACTGTATCTCACTTAACAGCATTCAGTATGGGACGTTTCCCCACAGCCCCAGAAAGGCATTTTTAGGGATGAGATCCCTTGTTCAGGATGGATTTCCGCCTGACACCTGAATGGCAAAGCTGCACTGCCATTTAAAAAAATGCACAATTTTCATGGTTTAAAAGTAATTCTAATATTCCTTTCATCCAGGCTGAGCTGGCAGTGCAACCCCGGCTCCAGGGAGCAGGAATTAAGGAAGGGGCACAAGTGGGAGCCAAGATCCCTGGATTTACACAGACCTGCACATTTGGCTGTGGAATGATTCCTTATCTTTACTACAGCACTCAGGCTGACAAAAGGCTCTTGTTTGCTTTCACTGGAGGTGGAAGCAGCAACAAAAGTGAAAGTTGGAAATAACAGATTTTGTCTGACAGCTCAGCAGGGCCTGGGTGGGACCAGGGGTGCCTGAGGGCAGGAGCTGTCCCCCCCACCACTCCCCCAAAATCAGAGACAAGAGAGGATTTGGGCTCCACAACAGGGAAAGGAGCTGAGAAGGGGCTGAGCCCCAGGAGCGGCTGAGGGAGCTGGGAAAGGGCTCAGCCTGGAGAAAAGGAGGCTCAGGGGAACCTTGTGGCTCTGCACAGCTCCTGACAGGAGGGGACAGCCGGGGGGGTCGGGCTGTGCTCGCAGGGAACAGGGACAGGAGGAGAGGGAACGGCCTCAGGCTGGGCCAGGGGAGGCTCAGGGTGGACAGCAGCAGAAATTCCTCCATGGAAAGGGTGCTCAGGCCTTGGGGCTGCCCAGGGAGGTTTGGAGTGCCCATCCCTGGAGGTGTCCCAGGAATTCCTGAAGGTGACACTCAGTGCTCCGGGCTAGGGACAAGGTGGAGATGGGCACAGCTGGGACTCCAGGGGCTGGGAGGCTTTTCCAGCCTGAGGGGTCCTGGAATTCCCAGACATTTGATGACACAGAGGTGACATCAGCTCCATAAGGACATTCCCACCCACTTAGGATGGAATAAACTATCCAAACCCAGCCAGAAATCTGAACTGCACCTCTCCCAAAACAGGCGCCTTTCCCTGCTTTGCCTTCCTTTGGGAGGTTGGATTTCCCCTAGCCAGGTGCCAGACATGGCAAATTTTAAATCTTAATTTTAAAGGCTAAAATAAACAAATAAAAACACCTCAAAGTTGTAAATGGGCCTTCGCTTCAATAGAAAAGCCTGACAAAAGGCAAATTGCAGTGTTCCCACCCCTGCCCTTACAGTCCCATCTCTCATGGATCTCCAAATGCAGCTCACTTATGGAGCTCAAATGTTTGAAAAAACGCACAACTTTCATGGTTTCAAAGTAATTCTGGCATCCCAGGTCTCACACCAGAGCAAGACAAACACTTGGAACTATCTGGTTTTTCTCCTTTTTGAACTCTACAGCAGCTATTTAGCTTAATCATTAAATTTTCCATCATTAACCTCCCCAAGATGTTGTAGAACAGAGCAGCCAATAGAGCTCGAACACAGATATTTACATTGCTTTTAAGACTGTGATAACTCAGAACAAACTTGGCAATGCTTTCCCTCACTCCACAGTGCCAGAGGCTCTTCTGCTTAAAAAATCAGATATTTTAGCAAAGCCAGGGAGAGTTATACATCCCTGCAATCAGCTCCAACAAAGGATCCCATTCTTCTTTGACGGATATCAAACTTGCGAAGGGAAAGCAATAAAGTTTACAATCATTACCCAAACGAGCAGGAACAGGAGCAGAGCAGGAGTCGATTGCTGGAGCCAGGCCCAGCATTCACGAGGAGCCAAGGGAGGTTGGGATGAGGGAGTTTGTGTGGGAGAAAGGTCAAACAAACCTAAACCGGGCTGAGATAAAGGTTTGTAGTATTGGACTCCGCCCTCGGGCTTTAAACCACGCTCAGGTTTGAATTCGTAATTCCCTCAGGCTGCTCTGGCTGGGGCAGCAAAGCCCAGTGTGGGGCTGAGCAAAGCCCAGTGTGGGGCTGAGCAAAGCCCAGTGTGGGGCTGAGCAAAGCCCAGTGTGGGGCTCAGCAAAGCCCAGTGTGGGGCTGAGCAAAGCCCAGTGTGGGGCTCAGCAAAGCCCAGTGTGGGGCTCAGCAAAGCCCAGTGTGGGGCTCAGCAAAGCCCAGTGTGGGGCTCAGCAAAGCTCAGTGTGGGGCTGAGCAAAGCCCAGTGTGGGGCTCAGCAAAGCCCAGTGTGGGGCTCAGCAAAGCCCAGTGTGGGGCTCAGCAAAGAACAGCATGGGGCTCAGCACCAGGGCTGAGCAGGTGTTGGATCTCAGTCACTTTCAGGGCTCCAGGGCAGGCGTTTATTTATTTTTTCAGCACTTATTCCTACTTTAAAGATCTCTTTCAATGGCAGCTCCTCAAAGCACCAATGGCCACTAGAGAGGGCATTGCTGTGGCCATTGCTGTGGGATTTGCTGTGGGCATTTCTGTGGGATTTGCTGTGGGAATCGCTGTGGGATTTGCTGTGGGCATTGCTGTGGGATCTGCTCTGGGAACTGCTGTAGGAATCGCAGTGGGATTTGCTGGGGGAATCGCTGTGGGAATTGCTGTGGGCACTGCTGGTGGGATTTGCTGTGGGCATTGCTGTAGGAATTGCTGTGGGATTTGCTTTGGGATTTGCTTTGGGAATTGCTGTGAAATTTGCTGTGGAATTTGCTGTGGGAATTGCTGTGGGATTTGCAGTGGGAATTGCTGTGGGATTTGCTGTAGGAATTGCTATGGAATCTGCTGTGGGATCTGCTGTGGGAT
>VZRL01012169.1:412313-426919 GCA_013397895.1 Origma solitaria | reverse complement strand
TTGCTGTGGGATCTGCTGTGGGAATTGCTGTGGGATCTGCTGTGGGAATTGCTGTCCATCCCAGCTCCCCAGGGAAGCAGATCTCTGCTCCATTCCCTGCGAGGACACACACAGCACATCGATGATGATGTACCACCTCAAGCCTTCCTCCAGCCCTTTCGCAGGCCAAGCTCCCAGGCTCATCCCACCCCATCCCGACCCTCTAGAACCCCAGGCTGGATCAGGGCCCAGCTCCTCACCTGCTGCTGGGAATTGTAGTCGAAGAGCCCCACGGTGGCGGCGGCCGAGTCCACGGGGACCTGCGTGCCGGAATAATCGAACTGCAGCGGCTCCATGCCCACGTGCTCCATGGGGTCCAGGGGCACGCTCTGCGACTCCATGTTGGAGAAGTCCTCCACGGGCTTGGCCCCATTGGTGCTGGCCAGCTGGGCCAGGCCCTCGGAGCCATTCTGGTTGGGGCCCAGCAGATCCACCTCGCTCGCCGAGTTCTGGCAGTTCCCGGGCGTGCGGCTGTGGGGAGCGAAAAGCGTCAGGGAACGCGGCCGGGAATGCTCCAGCCCAGAGCTGAGCCACCACAGGTGCTCGGAGGGGGTGGAATAAAGAGGGGATAAAGAAAAAATGGTCTGGAATAGTTCCCTGAGTTAATTCTACTGAGAAATTTATGTATTTTAGAAAATAAAACCAGGAATGCTCCGGCCCAGAGCAGAGCCACCACAGGTGCTCGGGGGTGGTGGAATAATGAGGGGATAAATAAAAAACGGTCTGGAATAGTTACCTGAGCTAATTCTACTGAGAAATTGGTGTATTTGAAAAATTAAAAAAAAAAACAAACAAAACAGCATTGCTCCATCCCAGTATCACAACAGTATCACAATCCCCAGACCCAGACCCACCACAAGTGCTCGGAGGTGGTGGAATAAAGAGGGAATAAATAAAAAACAGTCTGGAATAGTTCCCTGAGTTAATCTGCAGAGAAATTGGTGTATTTGAAAAATTTAAAACAAATAAAAGCAGGATTGCTCCATCCCAGCACCAGACTCACTCCAAGTGCTTGGAGGTGGTGGAATAAAGAAGGGATAAATAACAAAATGGTCTGGAATAGCCCTCTGAGTTAATTCTACAGAGAAATTGCTGTATTTGAAAAATTTTTAAAAAATAAAAGCAGGATTGCTCCATCCAAGTGTCACAACAGCATCACATCCCTAGAGCCACCAGAACTGCATGGAGGTGGTATAATAAAGAGGGAAAAAATTAAAAAGTAGTCTGGAATAGTTCCCTTAGTTAATCTACAGAGAAATTTCTGTATTTTAGAAAATAAAACCATGAATGTTCCATCCCAGCATCAGACCCACCACAAGTGCTTGGAGGTGGTGGAGTAAAGGGGAAAAAATAGAAGAGATGGTCCAAAATAGTTCCCCTGAGTTAATTCTAGAGAGAAATTGGTATCTTTTAAAAAATAAACAAAAAAAAAAAAAAAGCAGGAATGCTCCATGCCAGAGTCACAATAGCATCACATCCCCAGACCCGCAACTGCTTGGAGGTGGTGGAATAAAGGGGGAAAAAATAAAAAGATGGTCTGGAATAGCTCCCTGAGTTAATTCTACTGAGAAACTGGTGTATTTGAAAAATTTTTTAAAAATAAAAGCAGCATTGCTCCATCCAAGCGTCACAACAGCATCACATCCCCAGACCCACCAGAACTGCTTGGAGGTGGTGTAATAAAGAGGGAAAAAATAAAATGATGGTCTGGAATAGTTCCCTGAGTTAACTCGAGGGAGAAATTGGTGTATTTAAAAAATAAACAAAAAATAACCCACAAACCCTCAGTCACCAGCCCCAAACACCTGTTACAGTAGAAGAGTAAAAAAATTCAGGTTCTGTTTTCTCCTCAATTAAGAATCAGTCAGAACAAGCCAGGACCTCCCCAAATAGTTATTTTTAACGATGCTAATTAATTAATGGTGATAATTAACTAAATGTTCTGGCACTGTATCTCACTTAACAGCATTCAAAGGTGGCTGCCATGGGCTCCTGATCACCTAAAATAAGGTTTAGCCTCCGTGGGAATGCTTCATCTCCACAGAAGAGCCTTTCCTGGGCAGGAGATGCTGCAGCCACCCCCAGTTTTGCTGGGAATGGGAACGGGATGGCTGAGCACCTTCCCTTGGGAAGAGGGGAATGAATTCCTGGCTTTGCTTTGCTTCCACGCACAGTTTTCCTTTCCCCATTGAAGGGTTTTTACCTTGACCCACAAGTTTCTCACTTCTCCCCTTTGGATTCTCCCCCCACAGCACTGCAGGGGAGGGAGTGAGAGCCTGGGGGGGGGCTGAGCTGGCTGGCCTCAATTAATTATTAATTAATCATTAACTATGTACTTACCTGAAGTCTTTGACGTCGGCGTCGATCCCGTTCTGAACAGGCAAACCATTGGATTTATCCATCACATCCCCCTCCTCCTTCAGATCTCCCAATTTATCTCCATCAAATGTGCCCTTGTTTTTCTTATCCCCTTTGTCATTCTCATCACTCTCTGCATCCCTTGGCCCCTGGGCAAAAGAGACATTGTTTTAATAAGCTGAGTTTTCAGATCAGTTTTCCTGTTACCCTGAGATGGTAACAAATCAAAGACACATGTCACAATAAAAGAAGTCACTTGCAAACATTAATTCTTAGCAAAAAATACGTTTAAAAAGCAAAATATTCAATAATAATCAAAGGAAAAAAGGGAATTTATTCTCACTCTTCCAAGGGGGGTTTCACCCATTCAGGTTTCTTCCATTTAGTAATTCAAGATTTGCTTTTGTAGGCTCTAAAAATACCACCCCAAGATAACGTTAAAGAATTCCCTTTTTACATGGGACTTAAGCACTTGAAATCATCAACACCAGCAAATGCTGCAGGGGCACAAACTGAATTAGTGCCTGGCTCAGTGTCAGAGACAGATCTTGACTGGACAAGTGCAAGTGCTTGAAAATCACCTCAGTTTTGGGGGCATCAGCAGTGAATTCCAAAGTGCGGCTCATTTAAAAACACTCAAATAAATCACTGCCTCAATCACAGGCTCCTGCAATCCTGGAGCAAATGTCTTTGGGAGAAAAGGGGCGGGGGGGAAAGGAAGAAAGGATTTCTGTTCTGTTGAGCATTTTATGAGTGGTGTTACATCTGCAGCATTTCTGCCCTTAATATCTGTGTTTTATTTCACTTGGGAGAAGAATAAAGGGTGATGATGCCTGGGGCAGTGTTTTGAACAACAAAAGGGAGAGGAAAAACAACATAATTTATGATAAAAACCAGCAAGGGGCATATAAACAGATTTATCAGAGACAGCTTTGGTGCTGTTACAAGGACAGACATCCAAACCCTGTCTTCCACTTGATTGGAGGGAAAAGTGCTCTGCACACAACTGAACCCTTTTTCCATTCTCTCTAATTGGAGGGAGAGATTTTCCCCGCATATTTAGAGAAAAAAAAAATCATTCTGAAAGCAAGAATCTTCTGATGCTGCTTCTTGAAGAAAATAAAATTGAGCTTCCTTAATATCACTTGGAAATGCCAACTGTAAATCCAGGTTTGGAGCAAACAATGGCGTGTTGAGCAGTGACAGTAGTGTCACCACTGTCACCCTGATTGTGCTGAGGAGCCAACCTCTCCCTAACCCCCAATTTGGGTAAATTGGCTCCTTCCCCTGAGTGCTCACATCCCAAAATCCTCTTGGCTCGGCTCAGGGCTCTCCCAGCTCCTCAGGCACCCCCTAATGAGGGCCAGCAATCCCAGGAGGGAGAAGGGAAGCTGCAGAGCAGCATCCAAAGGAGGGTTTTCCATAATTCCCAGACCCCTTCTCCCCCACAGAGTTGGGTTTGATGCCCACATCCTTAAACAGAAGGCAGCACCAACTCTGCTCCTTCCCCATGCCACAAAACACAGGGATGGTGTCTTTCCCCCATGGAAAACGACCCCCACAGTTTGGAGCGGTGTCCCATTTCTGGCATCTTCACGTGGAGTTTTTGTCGTGGGGCACCAAAAAGCAGCCACAGGCTCAGAGAAGGTTTCTGTGCAGCTTTTTCCAAGGATCAGCTTGGATGGGGTTTGTGGTGGGGGCTTATTCAAGGAATTAGGGAATGCCAGCACTGCCCCCTGCCCCATCCCACATCCCCCGAGGGAAGGCCTAAACTCACCCGTGTGAGGGAACAGCTCAACGAGAGCAAAGCAAGGAATGGATTCCCAACCAAACCAACTGTCTTAGTTACATGGAAGGTGTAACCAACAGTCTGTATTCTATTCCCATCTCCAGAAGCTGTTCAAACAGCTGGGGCAGTGTTCTTTGTGTTCAGCATGACCCAGCCCTGCTAACACCATCGGGGCTAGCTCTGCTCATGGCCATCGAGGGCTCCGGCAGTGACTCACAGATTCCATCAGCCATTGGGAGATGCTGGCCCAGAGGGGAGGAGCTGAACATTCCCACCTGCACATAAACTGAGACCCTGCAACACCGGGGTACCTTTCCCACTGATTCCCAGAGGAGAAGAGCTCAGAGCCACCACTGGACCTGCAGAGAGCGACGAGACCTTTCCACAAGATCAGCACTTCAACAAGAGCACATCCATCACTCCAACGGGACTGCAGCCACCATTGAACTGCACTGCTAGCACTGCCCTAACAGGGTGCAGGTTGGATTCTGACTTTGTCTATCTGAACCGTTGTTTCTGTATCATTGCCTTGTTCTAAATATTAGTGAAGAACTGTTATTCCTTTTTCCCATATCTTTTGCTTGAGAGCCCCTTGATTTCAAAGTTATAATAATTCTGAAAGAAAAGGAGTCATATTCCCTATTCCAAGGGAGGTTCCTGCCTTCCCTGGCAGACACTTGTCTTTCAAACCAAGACACCAACCAAGTGGCACAGGGAGAAAAGAACAGAACAGAAATGTGGGAATGAGGCACTTACAAATCCTCCTTTCCTTAGGCAGGAATCTCCAGGAGATGAGCTCAGCACATACTCCACCATGCTAACTCCAAGGCCTCCGCTCTCTGACCGCGGTGACAGCACCGAGTTGACTTCGCTGTTCACATGAAAGCCCTGCCCAGGTCTTCTCTGAACCATAATTGGTTGGGAAACAGAGTGATCTGGAACAAAAACATGGGAAATTCTTACAAGCAGATCCAACTATTCAAAGGAGGCTAATTAAATCATTCAATACGTACTCCCCAGGGACTTATTTGCACTAGGAAGTGCCAACTTTGTGACTCTGATGATGTCCGTTAGTAAAATCAGGATGGCTTTTGCAGTTTTTGAATACTAGGATGTGTAAACCTACAAGTCTGAGCAATGTTTAAAATCTAAACTCATAAAATTCCAGAAATTTAAGACTAACTAAAGGTTGCAATTAAAAAAACAAAGTTTGAGGTTTTAGTTTTAGTAAAATTCTTGCATTAGTACAGTGAAAAACAAGTTTTGGGTTGTCATTTCAAACATGATCCCACTGCTACACCAGCTTGTCCTTGTGTCCTTTCTCTCATCAATTGCTGTGTTCGTGTCATGATTGGGAATTTTTCTGGCTGCTCTTTCCTCAAGGAAAGGTTTTGGGAAGTTCATTTCTTCTTCCTCATCCCCCTGTCCTCCTGGCACCAGCCCCATCCTTTTTCTATCCCCGGAGGCTCAGGGTTTGAGCTCCAGCCAGGACAGACTTGGGAACCTCCAAATCCTTCCGGGCTCTGCAAAAATCCCTGGCTGGGCAGCAGGGAGTGACCCTAAGGAGGGAAGGAAAGAAATTCTCTGCTCAAAAAAACCAGGCAGCAGCTATAAGAGATGCCAGAGGCTGGTGGGACACAGAAGGGACACCAAAATCCAAAGATATTGACACTGGAGCTTCCTCCTAAGGCAGAGAAAATAATTCCATTCTGCCATTGCTCCTGGCTGAACTTCCCTCCTTTTCTCCCAAAGCATCCATCCATGTGCCCCCAAAGGGACACGAAGGGACCCAAAGGGACGTGGGACTGGGGAGATTTTTTTAAAGCTTCCAAACTAAAGGAAAAGCCAGTTTAACCCAGCACTGCTGCCCAATTCCGTGTCCCCAAGAGGGGAAGGAAGGACAGGGCTGCAGCTTTAGCTGGGCTGCCTTTAAAGGGTTTCAATCCACAAGGTTGGGGCAGAGGAGGGAAATCCCAAATCCTGCAGTGTCCTGTGGGCACAGATGGAGCAGGGATGGGGCCAAGGGAAGATCCAGGCTCCACCAGTCCATGGGGGCTGGGGGCATTTGGGGCAGCAGAGCCCTCAGGTGCTGTTCCCTTCCTTTGGGGTGAGCCAAAGGGAAACCCCGACCCCTCAGGGACACCGCGAGGTGTGGGATTAACCAAGGGAGGGGTGACAAGGCCTTGGACTCCTGGAGATGGGGACGAGGCAGTGGGGGACGTGCTCTGCCAGCCCTGGGGTGTCCCAGGGGGAGAAAGTCCCTTCCTCTGTTCTTGTCAGCTGTTCCCAGAGCCTGGCTCAGCCCTAAACCCCCTCAGGAGCTCCCCAAAACCTCCCCAGACCCATCCACGCAGGCACATCTGGAGAAGCTCTGGCCCCTTTTCACAGCCATTTTTCAGTGTAAATGGTAAAAAAAGGTTTTTATGGCTACCCAGTGCCTTCACCTACACAGTGGGTATCAGGGAAAACCCCAAAAGGGTGAGGCTGCTGAAAATCCCATTTCCTGGGAGCTGGAAACCCCATTTCCTGGGAGCTGAAAATCTCGTTTCCTGGGAGTTTTGGGAACTGCAGCAGACACCCAGCAGTGTTTCAGGAGCAGTTTCATGACACAAATCAAAGGTGGGCGTTTCAAACCCAGCACCTGCATGGGATTTTTTTGCCTAAACCCGACCTGAATATTCTCCCCCAAAGTTCAAAACCAGGGACAGACACTGAGCCAAAACAAAAATTCTTGGCAGATAAAAGTCAATATTAATTCAAAACATCTTTTTTATTTTTTTTCTTTTTTAGACTGAATGTTGCTCTCCCCTCTACTCCAAAATCAGGGACAGTCTCTGATGCAAGAACCAAATCCTTGGCAGATTTAACTCAACACTACTAATTCAAAACATTGTTTTAATTTTTTTTTAAACTGAATGGTGGGTTTTGGTTGGTTGGTTCAGTATTTTAAAAATTAAGGGATTTTTTTTATTCCTCCTGCTCTCCAATATCTTTGTTCTAACTTTCAGCCAATCCATCCCAAGGCAGAAAACACATCAGAAATTGAAATTTTAAAGGAAATTTAAGATTTTTAAGCAGATAAACATGAATTTACACATATTTATTCACATGGCACAGTGTTTTGATATCTATGGACATCTTAATTTTATCACAGAGCAATGTGAGGTTTTCTGTTTGTTTTTTATTACATAAACCAGATGGTTTTTAAAAATCTTTTCAAAGCTGTGTCATCCAGCCTGGCCAGTGACTTTGAGTAAATAAATTGCACATTTCTGTATTCAAGCCCAACTAAATTAAGGAAATAATCGAGCTACCTGATGTTCCCCAAGCACTGTCTCTCCACTGATCTCCCAGAAATATCCCTTTTGGTCCATCTTTGCTGGAATCATCAGATTCCCAAAACTTTTTACCCGGCAACAGCTGCTGCAATTCAAAAAAACAAAACAAAACAAAAGAAAAAACAAAACAACAAAAAAACACAAAGAACAAAACAAAGCAAAGCATGATTAAAATAAGTATAAAATGCAAACATAAACCATAAGCATCTCCCTTCAATCAGGAATCAATCATTAAACACAACTGATACATCTTTTATAATCCCAATATTTATAAACTCCAGGGTGGAACAATTCCACCTCCCCATTCCTTATTTTCTCACGAGCTCCAGGAACTCCACACATCAGGCACTCACACAAATGCCACTCTCTGCACTCCCAAGAAAAAAATCAAGGAGAAGGAAAATATCATGATCCAAATGTTTTCCTGAGTTCTCCTGTACGCCCCCAGCACAAATTTCTGCCTCCCAACGGGGCTGGGGGCAGAAAAGCAGGGATGGGAAAGCTCAGATGCCAGGAGCTCCCAATTCTCCCTCTGCTGAGGACTCTCCTGCTCCAGAGGTTCTTTGGAACACTGATGGGGTGGAGCAGTGCACGTGTTGGGACTGCAGGAATGGGAAGAGCTCACCACAGATTCACTGGGAATGGGACAGGGCCATCGTGGGGCTGGGAGAGCCCAGGGGGGACTGCTCTGGAGGGCAGGGATGGTGGAGAGAACAAGGTACCCCATCCATTTGGGGCTTTGGGAACAGCTTCACTGGGAAACACCCACCAGTGGCACCTTTCTGTGGGAATTCCGGGCCCTGAGATGGCAAGGCGACAATATTCCATTAAATCCTGGACGGAATTCACAGGGGAAACAGTAGCACATTCACAGCACATTAACCAAGAAACGAGCCCGGCCTGAAGTTGGGATAAAACTCAAGGAATGGAAGATAAAAAGTACCTGAATCTGTCTGGAATTACCACGGAACAAACAAGAACCATCAGATATGGGATCTCTCCTCTGGATCGGGAGTGGTGATAAGTCCTGATTGATATCAAACTCAATATCTTGATTGATATCAACCTCAATATCCTGATTGATATCCACTTCAATATCCTGACTGATATCAACTCCTGCTGATAACTCCACCGGCAGATGTGCAAATTTAAGGGTAAACTTGAGGAGTAAATCAGCTGCTGGAGGAAGGAGAAAAACTGATTTCACAGCTCTTGGTGCCCTGATTTGAAATACAATCACCAAAGTTGTGCTCTCCATTTTCTCCTCAGCTCTACAAAGATCTGATTGTTCCCAAAATCTATCAGTTTTGAGAGTGATTTCAGACAGGAATTCTTCCCAAAATCCGTCCGATTTGAGACTGATTTCAGACACGATTTTTCCCAAAATCCATCTGTTTTGAGACTGATTTCAGACAGGAATTCTTCCCAAAATCCATCAGTTTTGAGAGTGATTTCAGACAGGAATTCTTCCCAAAATCCGTCCGATTTGAGACTGATTTCAGACAGGAATTCTTCCCAAAATCCGTCCGATTTGAGACTGATTTCAGACACGATTTGTCCCAAAATCCATCTGTTTTGAGACTGATTTCAGACAGGAATTCTTCCCAAAATCCATCAGTTTTGAGAGTGATTTCAGACAGGAATTCTTCCCAAAATCCGTCCGATTTGAGACTGATTTCAGACAGGATTTGTTCCCAAAATCCATCCGTTTTGAGACTGATTTCAGACACGATTTGTTCCCAAAATCCATCCATTTTGAGACTGATTTCAGACAGGATTTGCTCCCAAAATCCATCAGTTTTGAGACTGATTTGTTCCCAAAATCCATCCATTTTGAGACTGATTTCAGACAGCATTTGTTCCCAAAATCCATCTGAGACTGATTTCAGACAGGAATTCTTCCCCAAATCCATCAGTTTTGAGAGTGATTTCAGAGAGGATTTGCTCCCAAAACCCATCCGTTTTGAGATTGATTTCAGACAGGATTTCTCCTCACACCCTCCTGATTCTCTCAGCCGAAGGATAAAAGCAGAACCTTGCCCCGAGCTCCCCTCTGTGCAATCCCAAAACACCTCCCAATGGAAGGAAAGGAGACTCCCACGAGCAACACTCATTTCCAAACTCAGCTGAACCTGTTCCTCCCTTGGCCCTGGCAGCGATGGAAGGAGCCGAAAGCCAAGCCCCTGCTCCAGTGTTTGTAAACATAAACACCCATCAGGTGTCTTGCAATTTCGAAGTTTTTGTCATTCCCATATTTCTTCAAATGCAGGGTTTTTTTTCCTCCTGTTGCTGCCACACTGCCAAAGCACAAACTCTCCTTCTCGTGGTGTTTCAAGGAATTTTGAACAGCAAGTGGCACAAACTGATTGAACTGAATTTTAGCTGCAATTAAACACTTCTCATTTCCTGTGATGACACCACACAGTGCAGGGACATGAAGGAGCTGCACTGGAGCTGCATTGGAGCTGCAGCCACAGCTCCAGTCAGAATCCCACAGTGGTTTGGGGTGGTTTGGTGACCTTAAAGCTCATCCAAATCCAACCCTCCTGCCATGGCAGGGACACCTCCCACTGTCCCAGGCTGCTCCAGCCTGGCCTTGGACACTGCCAGGGATCCAGGGGCAGCCACAGCTTCTCTGGGAATTCCAGCCCAGCCCTCCCCACCCTCACAGGGAGGAATTTCTTCCTAAGAAGAAATAAAGGATAGGAGAGGTATGGGCTTGCAGGAAGGAGACAGGAAAGAATGAGCAGAATAAAATATTTTCCAACCTTAACAATTCCATTATTTTCTTTTCAAGGATAAGGGAAAGGGATTTTTCAAAGGGATGGAGGGACAGGACACAGGGAATGGCTTCCCAGGGATGGATGGGATCTTGGGAAGGAATTGTTCCCTGGGAGGGTGGGGAGGGCTGGGCTGGAATTCCCAGAGAAGCTGTGGCTGCCCCTGGATCCCTGGCAGTGTCCAAGGCCAGGCTGGAGCAGCCTGGGATGGCTGAAGGTGTCCCTGGGGTGGAACAAGATGAGCTTTAGGTCCTGTCCCACCCAAAGCGCTCTGGGTTCTCTCAGACTGAGGCAGCTCCAGCCCCCCCAGCTCTCTGACCCCATTTCCCTGCTGGAGGGGATCTGAAGCTCACTCAGCCCTTCACTGCTTCCCCTGCTGCTCTCTGCCCCTTTCCTAAGGCAAACAATCCCTGACCAACACAATCCTGCCCCCCAAAACCTTCTCAGCTTTGCACTGAACCACACACAGAGCTCACAGAACATCCCAACCCTCACTATCTCCTGCACACCTCTGTCCTGCACAACGAACCACAGATTCATCCCCTCTGCTTTAACCCTTCGAGTGTCCAACTGGAAGTTCTGTACCACCAGCAGAACAAACACAAGAGAGATGTTTACCTCCCATGGAGATCCCAGATCTATTTACAGATATCAGGGAAACCCTAAAGCCAATATTAACAGATGCTAACAGGGGCTTTGTTCTGTCAAGTGCTGCTCCAAGCAGCACAGAGGGTTAGCAAGCAGCAATCATCTGCACTGAATTATGCAACAGGCTGCCAAGACAATGAATTTTTCCTCAGGGAAAGTTGTCAGTTGCAATGGAGGGGAAAAAAAGGTATTTTAAGTGACTCTCATCCAGTTCTGCAGGTTGGCAATTTAAAAAGAACAAGCGGCAGTTTAGAATGAGAGTCATTTATTCATTCCCTGGTTTTTATTAAAATTGACCCTATCCAGTATGAAAATAATCCTGCTAAGCCCTCTTACAGAGGACTTAAGAGTTAGGCCAATATTCAATTTAGCAGAGCAGGGAGGAGGGGATGACTTCCACATCATCAACAAAAGCAATTCTTCCAGCAGCCAGGGCAGAGCCTGTGCACAGAGATCCCACTGAGATGGGATTATGAATTAGACAAATTAAGAAAACTGATCCCCCTCAGACAAGGCAAATATTAAGATAAAAGCAGCCATCTGTGCAGGGGAGAACTGGGTTTATCTGCAGCAACAGGTAGGGAAGGCAGAGCATGGATTTACGGGTATTTCCAGCTCCCACCCTGCAGCTTTCCAAAGCCAGAAATATTATCTGCCCTCCCCAAGTGCTGCCAGCCCAAAGCTGGGGAACAGGGAGGGGAGCAGCCAGCGGGCAGTGCCAGCCCTGGAGCTGCCCTGGGACAGCCCTGGAGGTGCCCCAGGACAGCCCTGCTGACCTTCTCCAGGACAGCCCTGCAGCTGCCCCAGGATAGCCCTGCTGCCCTTCCCCAGAACAGCCCTGCAGCTGCCCAAGGAGAGCCCTGCAGGTGCACCAGGACAGCGCTGGAGCTGCCCCGGGAGAGCCCTGCTGCCCTTCCCCAGGAGCAGGCAGCTGCCTGCCCGTGCAGGGAGGCACAGAAGCTCCCAGCTCCGGGGGGAGAACAATACAGAGCTGCAGGATTGGGAATATCTGACCATTCCCTGTTCAGCTCTTGCCGGGCTCTGCTCCCAGCCCTGCCCTGAGCCAGCAGAGCTGCTGTGGCACCATCTCCATCCCAGCTCCATCTTGTCCCACTCCTCCCATCTCCATCCCGGCAAAACTTCCCCCGTCTCCAGTCCAGCTCCATCTCCCCTCTCTATCCCATCTCCATCCCAGCTCCTGGCTCCTCTTTCCCATCTCCCATCTCCATCCTGTCCCACTCCTCCCATCTCCATCCCAGCTGCCAATGAACCATACATTTATGGGAACACAGCACAGGCAGGAGTAGCATGGAAAGCAGAGGCACAGGGGTTTCGTTTGGGGTGGTTTTTAGTAATTTTCATTTGCTTTGTGGTTGTCCTTCTCCAGGACCTACCCAGCTGAACCAAAGGGGCATAAACATGGACATGGGAGTAGAATCATGGAATATCCTGAGCAGCATGGGGTCCACAAGGATCATTGATCCATCTCCTGGCCCTGCCCAGACCCCCCAAATCCCAACCTGTGCACCCCTGGCAGCGCTGTCCAAACGCTCCTGGAGCTGTGGCAGCCTCGGGGCCGTGCCCATTCCCTGGGGAGCCTGGGCAGTGCCCAGCACCCTCTGGGGGAAGAACCTTTCCTGATCTCCAGCCTGACCTGCCCTGGCCCAGCTCCAGCCATGCTCTGGGTGCTGTCCCTGCCCCAGAGCAGAGATCAGAGCTACCTCTCCAGGTTCTGATGTTGCAGAGTTCCCCTACAACGATCCCGCAGGAATGTCATTGCCCACACTCAGCCCTAATTCAGCTCCCTGCACTGCCACCTGCAAGGGCAGCAGCACAGCAATCACTAAACACTTGCAGTTCAATACGCAGTATTTCTTAGCAGCATTTTTTTCCCAGGGCAGGGTGGAATTCCCTGCTACCCCCAATACTCCACGTTTGAAGCTGAGTACCTGCAGTTGCCTCATGTCCATGTGTCTCCATCCTCCTCCCACCCTCCGGATTAAGTTTCAGGCAGCAACTCCCCCAGCTGCTCTCTGACTCCACACTCAGCACAACCTGCTCCAAATCCAGAACCTTGCCAGGGTCCCACATGCCCCTAAGGGGCTGAGGACAAACCCAACTCCTCCTCACAGCCCCTCTGTGCTGCCCACTACCCCCAGAGGCACTGCACCAAGAATCCCTGCTGCAAAGCTACTGAGAAATGGGATTTCAGCAAGGAACAGCAATATCCAACTCCCCGCCCCAAAGGCTGGGGGAGAAAACACGAGCCCTGCAAGTTCCCTAAGTCCCAGATGAGTGTCAGAACTGTGGGATCCCACTCGCTGGAAATTTGGGAATACGAGGCTGGGTGCAGTGAGGGAGGGTGGGGATGGAAATAGCCTTGAGAGAGATGAAAGTTGTGGCGGTTTTAAAGTATTCCTAATTTTCCCAGATAAGGGTATCTGCTGATCTTCAAGTATTATCTGCATTCTGAGAGCAGGACAGATAAGAGACTTAACTGCTTGACAGTGCCCTTTAAAAAACTGCTCTGATGTCTTCACAAACTCCTTAAATCACTGAAATTATGATGGTGCTTAACAAGAAGCAAGAAAACAAGAAGATAAAAGACACACTAAATGCAGAAATGCTCTTCCTCATCTTTCTCCTCCAGGTCTTTCAGTATCAATGCCAAGAACAAGACTATTGACAGTCCCTGCAGATAAAGAAATAGAAATCAAATCTGCTCTTTTTCTCATTTGTTTCAGACTTTCTGAGTTTCTCCGTGAGTATCCTTCTTATTCCAGGCACAGGAAGAGGGGAGGGTGCCCTCAGTGCCTTGCTAAGGCATCCAAACTGCACAAAATCCAAGTGTGGAGGTGAGGAACATGGTCCTGAAAGCCAATACAGGTCCTGGGGGATCTCCTGAAATCAGCCTTGGAGAGATACAGAGAAAATCCAAAGGATAAAGAATGGAAACCATGAGACTGAAGGAGAAAACCTTCGAGAAAAACAAGAAACAGTGGTTTAGCTGAAAGAGAAGGGCGAAATGTCCCCTTTTCCCGGAAAAACATGCTCATTCCTGCATGTGGAAAAGCCCAGTGACAAAAGGATGCCATTGCCAAAACTTTCTGCCTTACAGTTTGAAGAAGGGGGAAAAAAGTGAATCATCACTGAAGGCAAAGCTCCAAAACACAAACCCAAACTCACTCCTCTCAGAAATGCAGAAATAAACCAAGAGCTGGGAGAGCTCAGCATTTTTAGGAATTCCTTCAGGCATTTCAGCTCTGTGACCTCATGTCATGATAAGCAAACCCAGCGCTGTGCTTGCTGTGAAGCTGCTCCCAGCCAGCCTAAGCTCTCCGCCTGAAAATGAACCTCCTGCCCAAAGGAGGTGTCACCAGATCATCTCCAGAACATTCCCACCCCCACCATTCCACACAGAGCCACAGCAGCTGCTCTGCGGCAGCTCCAGGCACGTTTTTAATGGCAGGTTTTCTCCTCTGTACATCATTTTCACCTGCTCTCGGTCAATAGTTCTGGTGTAGGTTAAGCCAACCTGGAGGAACAGGGATTTTCCTATTGAGTCCAATCAAAATCCAACCCTGGATTATGGATTTCCAAGGAATGGTGGGGAGTGGGAGAGGGGGAGAGGGAAAGGGGGGACAAGGAAAGGGG
>VZRL01012169.1:400958-412223 GCA_013397895.1 Origma solitaria | reverse complement strand
GGAAAAGGGACACGGAAAAGGGACACGGAAAAGGGACACGGAAAAGGGACACGGAAAAGGGACACGGAAAAGGGACACGGAAAAGGGACAAGGAAAAGGGACAAGGAAAAGGGACAAGGAAAAGGGACAAGGAAAAGGGACAAGGAAAAGGGACAAGGAAAAGGGACAAGGAAAAGGGGACAAGGAAAAGGGGACAAGGAAAAGGGGACAAGGAAAAGGGGACAAGGAAAGGGACAAGGAAACGGACACGGAAAGGGGACAAGGGAGAAAGCAGAGGAGAAAAAAAGGGCTCTTTGACCTCAGAGAGGGCACCTTCCTCTGAGCCCCACCATGCCATAGTCCTGGTTTGCTCTTTTCTCCAAAACAGCGACTTCAGGGCTCCAGGGGTTGTGATTTCATTTTCGAACCTGGCTCATGCACTGGTGACAGACAGGATGGACTGAACGTGGAGAAGATAAACTGGCCTGGACTTGAGAGGAACACAGCAAGGAAGGCTCTGCAAACACCAGTGCTGCACCAAGATGACCTGGCACACATTAACATCCTCCGAGCAGACATGATCTTCTCCTCTATCCTTCCACAAGGGACTCACGAAAGGGAAAAGGAACCAGGCAAGGAAAAGAAGCCTTTACATCCAAATTCCAGGAACCTACAGTTACAAGCTGTTCTTTCAAGTCATTCTAAAAATAGATAAATTCTCTTTTTTCCATGAAAACCAGTGGGCATTTACCCCAAAATCTGCCACCTCCTCACTGCTCTGAGAGATTACAACCAGTGGGCATTTTGCCCCAAATCCACCACCTCCTCGCTGCTCTGAGAGATTACAATAACTCTGGCTGGGGTTCCGTGAAGTTCCAGCTGTAGGGCCCATGGCCTCAGGCCCTGCCCTGCCCTCATCACTCCTGCAGCCCCAGCTCAGTTACCCCAAACGTTAAACACAGCCCTGGCCCTGGCCTTTCCAAGAGCCAAAAAAAGGCAGCCAGCAGTGGATAAAAGGGCAGCAGACAACGGCAGACAGGCACCCCACAGCAGGCCGGGCTCTGAGCTCACTGAATCCCAAAATAAACCTGCTCCGAGGGGTGGAACCCTTGTCCCCAGCCGTGTTTCGAGCTGTTGTGGTACAGTCACCACTCTCCTGGTGCATGAGCCAACAGGTGGAGGCTTTAGCTGCTCCTCCCACTGAATGATTCCAGCCTGGCAGGTTTGGGGTTTGTTCAAACACACACACACAAACACACACACAAACAAACACTTCCCAAGCACAGTGGGGAGCTCTCAGAATCACAGTCACCCCAGCAGCCTCAAAAACCTGTATTTCATTTCCTCCTCCCCACAAAATATGGTTGTTTTTTTTTTCTCCAGGCCTTTCACTTACCTCTCCCATAGCCCGTCCCTCCAGAGCCAGCGCTTGGAAATCGTGATTCAGTTCATCCATGGAACGCACCTATTTATAGATGGGGGAGAAAAAGCCATGAGGAAATGCTTTTCTTCGCCGTTATTTTTATTATAATCAGACTTTATAGCCATTTTTCTGATCCAGACTGAGAGCTACATTCCCCATTACAGCCTGTAACAAGGTTATGGAGCTCCAGAGGATGACTTGCCTTTAACACTCCTGGCAGTTACAACATTTATATCCTTTTATTATTATATACACACACAGGTTATTATACACAGATTTATTTCTATGTGTTAGATTTACACATGCACAAGAAAGGAACAAGCAGCAATTACTTTTAAGACACACAAAGTGTAACACAAGCGGCTCTGCTCATATTTCACAGGGTTTCAGGTGAGGGAGTCAAGGCACGAGGAGCCAGCATCACCTGAGGTGGGAATCCAGGAAAGGCTCCTGTATAAACCTGGCAAATTCACATTCATGTTACACCGACATGAAGGAGAAAAACACAACAGTCTGATTTGATGGAAATTGAGTCATTTAGAGCAGGAAAACAAAGCAGGAACTTAAAACTATTGGCTAAGTAAGTTGATAGAAACACAGAACATTGTAAATGGGAAGGGACCCCCAGGGATCATGGATTCCAATCCCCCGAAATCCCACCCTGTGCACCCCTGGCAGCGCTGTCCAAACGCTCCTGGAGCTGTGGCAGATTTGGGAATGTCACCATTCCCTGGGGAGCCTGGGCAGTGCCCAGCACCCTCTGGGGAAGAACCTTCCCTGATCTCCAGCCTGAGCTGCCCTGGCCCAGCTCCAGCCGTGCCCTGGGTGCTGTCCCTGTCCCAGGGAGCGGAGGTCGGTGCCTGCCATGGATTGGATACGCTGAAAATGCAAGAAAACCCTTCTCCTGCTTTTCATCCCCAAATCTCATCCCTAGCTGTTGAGGAAGCAAATTTAAACCCCCAGCTCCAGATTTGGAGCGAAAGCGCGGACGCTGAGCCACGAGCTGGGGCTGTGAGCAAGGATTGCCCTCCCAGCAGCCACAACACCACAGACAAGGCCAGCAACTACTCCCCTCCTACTCAGGGTTTACACAATCCCTGCAGCCCAGCAGGGCTGGGCACCTCTCTGCTGAGCAGGGAGGAGTTGACAAAGCACTTTTCCATGAGCAATGCCCACACTGGTGCAGGCTCCTTGCAGGATGCTGCAGGTTTGCACCCAGGGTTTAGTCTTGGCTCTGCATGGAGCCTTCCCAGGCTGAGGGAAGGAGCTCAGCAATAGCTGGTGGGTGATCACAGGACAAAAAAAATCCCCAAAAACTGTTTAGATGCTCATGGCCCACCAGTGAGCAGCACTGTAGTGTTACACCACGATCACTGACCTTAACCCTCACTTGTGATACTCCAGCACCACTTCCAGCAGGAGCAAGACTTTGGGATTATGTTTTATTTCTGTTCTAAGACAATGTTCTGTAGATCTCACCTAAGACGATATTTTGTAGATCTCACCTAAGACAATATTCTGTAGTACTCGTCTAAGAATTGGATGTAGGAAAGCACCACAGAAATCCCCTCCAGTCTAAATTCTTCCACTGTTCTGTGACCACCATACTTTGTAAAATATTAGTAATCTATTATTGAATTATCTAATACATATTTACATAATTTGATTATGGACACAGCTAGACCCCTCAGGGGTCAGTCACCCAGAATTCCAGTTTAAAAATCAGATATCCCCTTGTTACTGTATCTCAGCTCAGTTATTTTCAGTTATGACTCAGCCTTGCCACCTTTTGCAGTGGCATTTGTCACACATGTCACCAACCCCAAGTGAAAAAGGGCTGCATTTCCCAAAACTGCAGCCCCACGGCATTTCCTTCCCTGTCAGCTCCATCCAGTGCCTGGTGCCACACGAATGTCACTGAGACCGAATTCTTCCGTGCAGCACTTCGAGCTGAACTCATGGAAAGTGCTGCAAGCCCCAGCGGTGCCAAGCCACAAAAACTGGCAAAGAGCAAATTATTATTTCCATGAGCCATGTGAGGAATGGAGAAGTTGCACAGAGAGATTCAGCAGGTGACGTAAACTCATCAGTGCTGAAGTGATGTCCCAGCAAACCACAAAAGCCACAGCAAAGGCTGCTCAGAGTGTGTCCAGCAGCTTCCCCGAAACAAATCATCTCCCAGGGGTCACGCTGAGCTGTGGGAACCGCAAAACAAAGCTGCTCCAAAGATCCAATCATTGCATTCCCAGCTAAACCCAGAAGGGTATTAAGTGGTATTTGTGTTTGGTTTGGTCAACATGGGATCACAGAAAGGTTTTGGTTGGGAGAGACTTTAAAGCCCACCCAGTGCCACCCCTGCCATGGCAGGGACACCTCCCACTGTCCCAGGCTGCTCCAGCCTGGCCTTGGGCACTGCCAGGGATCCAGGGGCAGCCACAGCTTCTCTGGGAATTCCAGCCCACCCCTCCCCACCCTCCCAGGGAAGAATTTCTCCCACATTTCCAATTTAAACCAATTCTCTGTCAGTTTGAAGGCATCTCCTCCCATAACCCCAGGCTCTTACAAATAGTCCCTCTCCATCTTCACACACTGGAGGCGCACAATGACATCAGCCCAAAGCCTTCTGCTCCCCAGGCTGAGCAATCCCAACTCTCTCAGCCCTTCCTCACAGCTCAAGAGCTGCAGCCCTGCAGTTGACTCGGTGGTTCCTCTGGACTCGCTCCAACAGGACAGTGTCACACAGGAGAAGCAGGCTGCCTGCAGCCCCTTCCCAAATATCCTTTACCCCAGGCACTGTGAAAAGCAGAAAATCAAAATTGCCTTCTCTATCCGCTATCAGAGGAGAGGTAACGGAAGAAGTTGTTCATTCACAGATATTTCAGTCACATCCCTCATCACCTCTCTTTCAACAGCCCTAACAAATATGGATAAAAGCATTTTCTAAAACAGCTCTTTTGCCTGACTTTGGGCACTCTGTGCTCAAAGTGTACATAAACACCAATCCTCAGGCCCTTTCTCTCAGTCACACAGCTCCTTTATCTCCACTGATCAGATCTATGTATTTGATTTTCAAAGACTGTCCCTAAAAGATCCTTTTCCTATTTCTCAACTCCTGTAATGTTAAATAGCAACACATTTTCACCTCATTGCACACAAACATCACAGGGCTCCTTCATTTCCCTTTCAGGAAGAACAAACAGTGTCTGAAACAGCAGAACATAGAGCCAAAGCCACAACTTCCAACACCTCTGGATTCCAAAAGTCAGGGATTCCTCTGGAAGGGCAACTCCACAATAGAGATGATGTTCCACCTCCTGGGGATCTGCTCCTGTTAAGGATCCCTGAGCTCTGACGAGCACAGACAGGCAGAGCACAGTCAGGATGGTGTAAACACGAGAAACAAGGAGGTCCACAGAGAGAGAACTTCTCCCCAGATGAGCACTGACGTCGATGAGATTTGATTACCAGAAAATGTGGTTCACCACTGAACCAGAGATTTGAAAGAAATCCAGAAGACAACGCCAAGATAAATCGGCTGCACGAGGGAGCGATGCCCTGACGTGGGGATACGACGTGACAACCCCGTTCCTTGGAGGGAGAGGTGAGCTCCAGAAACTTCCGCAACAGGAATCACACAACGAGAGGGCAGCTGGAGTCCCAACCGCCTCGGAAGTGATCCAACAAAACCTGACTCCTGCTCTGAGCCAGCAGCACCCCAAGGTCACAGCCCCGTTCCAGCCTGCTCCAGGCAGGCTGTGCCTCTGGAAAGGGATGTGCAGTGCACAGCCTCAGAGGAGCAAGCTCCTGCCCTCCTCGGACTGAATTACTCCACACCCTCACAGCAGCAAGCTCCTGCCCTCCTTGGACAGAATTCCTCCACATCCTCAGAGGAGCAAGCTCCTGCCCTCCTTGGACACAATTCCTCCACATCCTCAGAGGAGCAAGCTCCTGCCCTTCTTGGACAGAATTCCTCCACACCCTCACAGAAGAAAGCTCCTGCCCTCTTGGAGAGAATTCCTCCTTTCTCACCACACTCACTCCGGAGCCCCTTTTCACACAATGAAGCCTCTGGACATGAGCACCATGCTCCTGAACAAGTTCCAAAGCATTTCATGGTACAAGAACATCACTCCGCTTCCCGTGAAAGGCTGGGGATGCACTCAGGAATTATGTAAATCTCATTCAAGAAGAGCAATTTCCACACACTAATACAGGAATGTGTGTCACTGTACCACACTCCAGCTACAGCCACTCCACTGACTCAGAAATCATTCCCTGCCTTCCCGGTGGGAGCGCATATCCCAAAGTGGGATTTGCTACCAGCCACGCCAAGAAACTGGAGCAGAACTGCTGGATCAGTGCACTTGGGGAGGATGGGGAGAATTCAGCCTCTGCTCTTAACCAGTGTGCTGAAAAACACGGGAAAAAGCAGCTGGACTCCTCCCTGCACACCCCTGACACACAGCTGGATTCCTCCCTGCACACCCTTGACACACAGCTGGATTCCTCCCTGCACACCCCTGACACACAGCTGGATTCCTCCCTGCACACCCCTGACACACAGCTATCCCTGCACATCCCTCTCATTCAGACCTCCAAATTGTATTCAGTCTCCCAAATCACAGAATCATTGAGGTTGGAAAAGCCTCCCAGAGCACTCCCAACCTGTGCCATCCCCACCTGTCCCCAGCCCCGAGCACTGAGTGCCACCTCCCGGAATTCCGGACACCTCCAGGGATGGGCACTCCAAACCTCCCTGGGCAGTTCCAAGGCCTGAGCACCCTTTCCATGGAGAAATTCCTGCTGATGTCCACCCTGAGCCTCCCCTGGCCCAGGCTGAGGCCGTTCCCTCTCTTCCTGCCCCAGGAGAGCCCTGGAGGTGCCCCAGCAGTGCCAGCCCAGGGGACAGTCACAGCCCTGCTCCTGTTGGTCACACTGCTGCTGACACAGCCCAGGTGCCATCGGCCTCTGGCACACCTGGGCTCATGTTCACACTATCACCAGCACCCACAGGGTTTTTCCAGCTTTCCAGGCTCTGCCCCAGCCTGGCTGTGGTGACCTAGGGGCAAGACCTGGCACTTGACCCTAAAGAACCTCACACCCCCTTGGTCCCACAATGGGGCTCCAGAGGCCTTTCCCAACTCCAACAGCAGACACTCAATCCTATTCTAGGAGGACAAAAAGCATGGAATGCTTTCAGCTCTCACCTACTGCACACTGCAACAACCCAAGCCCATTTCTCCCCGGGTCAGCAGACACTTCAAACCTCACACACTGCAGAGGAGCCTCTCTCTCAGCAGCTCTGAATCAAACACATTTCCCGGGATTTTCCAGCCCCTCGAGCAGCTCATTCATGTCAGGCAGCCACCCTACACAGGACAACTGCACTTCTTTTCTGTTTAAATAAGATTAGACAGCTTCACCGTCACAAAACTCAATGACAACAACTCAGAAGCAAATGCTCTCATTGTCCCAAAGCTACCCAGACACCAGTCCTTGTCCATGTCTGCAACACTTCTGAACGGATAGAGCTGCAGCAGCCATGGAGAAAGCACAATTCCAGCAGGTGAGGATGTTCTGTGTGATGCCAACAGAGGCCACTGGGCCTGCTGCACAGCCAGCACCCCACAAACCCAGCCAAGACACCTTCCCCTCCCTGTGAGCCCCCCGAAACACACCTTGTCACCAAGGGGAATGGATTTCAGCTTTCCAAGCTGTCTCATACAGAGCAGCAAACTCAGATGATCACCACAAAGATGGAAGGGTCTGATCACCCTGGAGAGGAGAGCGGAGGGACAACCTACACACACAGGGAGCAAGGAGCAGAGCCCTTCTGCTCCACCCCTAACACAGCACCCCAGACAGGGACTGGGGTCCCCAGGGGTAAAAACCTGCAACACAACAAAGGATGAGCAGCAAAGGGGTCACAAAGATGCTCCAGGGCTGGAGTCCCTCTGCTCTGGAGCCAGGCTGGGAGAGCTGGGGGTGCTCACCTGGAGAGGAGAAGGCTCCAGGGAGAGCTCAGAGCCCCTGGCAGGGCCTGAAGGGCTCCAGGAGAGCTGCAGAGGGACTGGGGACAAGGCATGGAGGGACAGGACACAGGGAATGGCTTCCCACTCCCAGAGGGCAGGGCTGGATGGGATCTTGGGAAGGAATTGTTCCCTGGGAGGGTGGGGAGGGCTGGGCTGGAATTCCCAGAGAAGCTGTGGCTGCCCCTGGATCCCTGGCAGTGTCCAAGGCCAGGCTGGAGCAGCCTGGGACAGTGGGAGGTGTCCCTGCCATGGCAGGGGTGGCATGGGATGGGATTTAAGGTCCCTTCCAACCCAAACCACCTGAGATTGCACAAAACCACAGAATTCCACAATTCCACGACTCCCCAGAAGCTGCAGCAGCACCAGAGCCCAGCACCCGCCAGGAGCCAGGGCCCTGCTGGTGCTGCAAACTCCACTTCCTCCCATCCCAGCAAAGCCAGGCCCAGGGGGGAAATGGCACTTGTCAAAAGGGATTCTGCACTGCAGAAATTAACAGCAACCAGGGCCCCAAACTGTCCTTCTGATTACTAAACAGGCAGCTGAAGACCTCACAAATTAGCATGAGAACAACAGGGAATTTACCTTGCAGATTTCCAGCACGGTGTTTTTTATTCTAGAATAATCCAAGGGGGTTTTTCTTGCCCTGAGAGCGAGCAGCAAAGCAGCTGAATTGTAATTTTAGGTAAATATTAATGTCAACAATCTGTGTTAATACTGCACCTTATATTAAGCAAATATGGTTGCTAAAGTGACCTTTACATATAAATTCCAAGTGCAAGGCTGTATCACATTTCAGGTATCCCAGGGGGTTGAGCACCAGTTTTATATATTAAGGAATCCTCATTTATGTAGAATTTACATTCACCTGGACAGACAAAGCAGCAAAACTATCCAAGGCTAAATTTCACTCTTAACCCCAAAGGATTTTTTTCTTGCTCCTTATACAAGTGATGTTTCCCAGGAAGCAAAAGACAAGTGGAATTAAACAAATAAATAAAACCATCAGAGGTACAGGAGGAAAAAAACCATAGAAAACCAAACAGAAATTCCTTTGGAGAAAAAGCTGCTAAAAAACAACCAGCTAAGAAATATTCTAGTGACGATCCAAACCAAAACTGTCGCTAAATATGCACCATGAAGCCTAAGGGTTGATGATTTTTTATTTTTTGACATTGAACACAAAATAGATCAAACATCTGTATTTATTAGGGCTAACAGTAACTGAAGAAGGTTTAAACTACATTTCTATTAAGCCAACTCTGTTAGAGGGGAACCAAACCTCTGCCAGCCCCAGTTCTCCAGACTCCTATTCCCTCATTCCTTGCGCCATTTCCAGGGCTGCCTTTCCCTTTCCCCAGCCCTTCCTCATCGCACTATCCATTTCCCCTCCCTCAGACTGCAGCACTTTCTCTCCCACCTCCCCTCTCCCCCAATTCCCCTCCTGGCCAGGAGGGCTATGCTCCCACTGGGGCAGGAGGGGCCCTGCAGAGGCAGGAATTCCTGAAGCTGCAGCATGGAAATGGATGATTTCAGTATTTCTTTGATCTCCAGCAAATGCCAGGGCCCAGTGCTGCCCTCAGCCCTGCACACCAACTCCAGGGAATGCCACAGAGAGCTCCACAAGGAATTCTGGGCCAAGCACCCTGAACTCTTTGCCATGCCAGAAAACAAAAGCACGGCAAGGGATGGGTGCTGGGACCTCAAATTCCCAAAGGGCTCATCCCCCAGCCTCTGCTGCAGCTGGAGGAGCTCTTGGAGAGCTGGGGGAGCCTCCAAGGATTTCAGCTCTGCACAGGGGTGGAGGTCCCACCCCACTGGGGCACCTCGTTTTGCTCTTCTACTGCTGCAGCAGAATGTGAGAAGTGAAGTTTTGTTTTATCTCCCAGGAGAGACAAATTCTGTGATTTGTCAGCTCTAAGATCCCACAATTCCACATTGATTTGGGGTGGAAAGGACCTTTAAGCTCATCTCGTTGCAGGGACACCTTCCACTATCCCAGATTGCTCCAAGCCCCTTCCAACCTGGCCTTGAAGATCCAACAGCATTTGTTTCTGTGAGAAAACAGGAGATGGCAGATTCCGAGTTCTCCCTGTTTGTACATTCCAGGTGCTTGCCCAGAGCACCTCCAGACTGTGATTATTCCTTGGATATTTATTTTTAACTCCTGTGCACTCTGTAACTGTGAATGTAACACTTCCAGGCATTTGTGCAATGGAACATTTCCATCATTAAGCCTCTACTTTTTGTGTCTTGCTCAATTTACAATTTAAAAAAAACCAACAAAAAACCCCAACCAAACACTTTTCTAGGAAAACATTCCTCAAAAAAAGTCAACATTATTCCAAGAAGACCAGAATTGAGACAGGAAGAACAAAAATCATCAAAAACAAAAAATGCCCTTAGAATGGAGAGGAGAAAAACAAAAACTACAGCTGGTTGAAGAGCCTGAATACTTTGATTTATATACTCACCACTGTTAAGGCTCTTTAAATGAACTAAAGGTTTACAAATTTCAGATGGAAACAAATCCTCCTCAGCCGGGGGAGGCTGCCTGAGTTTGTCTTGTTTGAACAGCTCACACAGGAGGTTATTTCAAAAAACACCAGCTCTGAGTGCATTCACAGGCACATTTATAGCATCCAGGGGAGGGAAATGCATTTCCCAGCTGACAGCAAGGAAAGCATCACACACTCCACAACAGGTTTGCCACTAACAACCAGACCCAGGGTTCAAATACGTTGTTCCATCAACTGATTACTGCACTATTTTTAGTCTTCTCCTGTAACAATAGCGGGTAAAGAAAGAATGTGAAGTCACAAGTATTAGCCAGGATTAGGTGGTTTAACTACTATTTTTGTAGTAAAGGATTCATCGGTAGAATTGCTACTACCATTAGCACTGGAAGCAAAAAGCTATTGAAACTGCAGATTGGCTAATGCTTTCTCTGGCATTGGGCCAGGCTGATTAATGATTCAGGGGACAGAAATAACTGCAGGAAAGGCAGCCTTGCAGAGGGGCTCTCCTTCGTTAGCTAATTATGCTTTTCCTCCGATTTTATCCACCCAGGGAAGCGCTTCATTAACGTGGAATTTAGGTTACCCTGCCATGTCTCAGGCACGTATTGGGGTGCAGCATTCAGAAACACAGGATTATGGAAGAAACAAACTTAATTTTGCCCTGCTGGAGCTGGCAATACCTTGGGAAAAGCATTTTCTCATCCCAGGTGTGTGTCTGGATCGGTGGGTCTGTGCAAGCACTCAGGCTACGCTAAGATCTGACGCTGGGGCTTTTCTTTCACTCCCAGCCCCACTCTGACCTTCCCAGGCTCAAATTCAGAGGGAAAAAGACGTGAGGAAGGCATGCAGCAATGTTTAATTGCCAAAGCACCTCTGTCAGAACAGATGTGAGCAGCCTAGTGCCACACGGAGAGAGACACACCGAGGGCTCAGCCCCAGCCGAGTTTCACCCCAGAATCAAAGTCTCAACAGGACAAGAACCACAGCCAGATGTTCCCAATAAAAACAACTGCCCTAGAGCAGAAGTTATCCTAACAAAGGCACGAGTAACAGGAGAGCTGAGAGCAGCTCCTTGCCGGAAGGGAGCAGCATCACATGGCAGCCGCACAAAGGAGTGTTTGTTCAGCCTGACATCAGCACTGGGGAAAACAGCTTGAAAATCAGCCCTGATACACCTAACAGGAGTTCTCAGAGCCAGGCAATGCCAGAGACAGTGCTCTGGAAGTGATTTTTAGTTAAGGAGATTTCTGATCGGTGGCCGAAGTGATTTGTGGCAGTTCATGAGGAAGAGGCAACTGGGGATGGACTGTGGGGC
>VZRL01012169.1:348907-380354 GCA_013397895.1 Origma solitaria | reverse complement strand
CGGCGGGGAGGGGACAGGGGCTGGGGAGGGGACAGGGGCTGGGGACAGGGTGGGAGGGGTTCAGGGTGAGCCCCCCCAGACCCTCCTGCAGTGTGAATATCATTGCAGTGCCCACACTCGCGGGATTTTTATATTTGGGGTGCCCTGCTGGATTTTGGGGATGCTGCAGCCGTGGCCGGCTCAGGCGGGAGCGGGATGGGGACATCACACACGGCTCAGGGACATTGCGGACCTTTTCTGCCCCGTGTTCATTCTGAAGAATTTCCCCTGCTGCTCTCAAAAGACCATTCTGGCTGTAGGACCAAACCTTTGGTCATGAACTCTAAGTTTTAGTCACAAACTCTAAACTGTCGCCCACAATTACAGGCTTTAATGGAAAACCACTTTAAGGAGCCTCTTTTGGCCTCCACTTTGGCGCTCTCCTCCCCTCCCCGGGGTGCAGGAGGCAGACCACGGGCACGGCGAGGCCAAAGGCTGCGTCTCCGCGGCTGCGGGAGGATTCCCCAGCGTGCCCGGACTGGCTGCGGAGCCGAGCCGGGCTGGGCTGGGCTGGGCTGGGCTGGGCTGGGCTGGGCTGGGAGCTGGAAGTGCTCAGGAAGAGGCAGATCCATGGGGGTGGGCAGGGAACAGGTTCGCTCCTCCCTCCCGCTTGGGGAGGGAGGGATGGAGGCTCCGGCTGAGTGTCCCTGGGAAGCTCCAGCAGGAGGATGCCGGGGGATGGTGGAGCGCTGTGCTCGGGAAATGGCCTCACCTGCAGAGCTGCCCCAGCCCCGGAGCCTGCAAAATCGAGGATGTGGAGCTGCTGGAGAGAGTCCAGAGGAATCCATGGAACTGCTCCAGGGCTGGAGCTGCTCTGGAGCCAGCCTGGGAGAGCTGGGGGTGAAAAGAGAAGGCTCCAGGGAGAGCCCAGAGCCCCTGGCAGGGCCTGAAGGGCTCCAGGAGAGCTGCAGAGGGACTGGGGACAAGGGATGGAGGGACAGGACACAGGGAACGGTCTTTAAGCTGATGGAGAATAGATTTAGATGGGATCTGGGGAAGGAATTGTTCCCTGGGAGGGTGGGGAGGGCTGGGCTGGAATTCCCAGAGAAGCTGTGGCTGCCCCTGGATCCCTGGCAGTGCCCAAGGCCAGGCTGGAGCAGCCTGGGACAGTGGGAGGTGTCCCTGCCATGGCAGGAGTGGGATGGGATTTAAGGTCCCTTCCAACCCAAACCATTCCAGGATATAAGGTGGGGAAATCTCAGGGACTCAGAGCCCTTGGGAGGGAGTTGGCAGCATTAATGCAGGGAAAAAGAGCAAAAATTTTAAAAAACCTAAAAAAAAACCCCAACCACCTTTTAATCCCTGAACTGCCCAGGGAAGGGAAGTGCCCCAGAAGCAGAACAGCACCAGCTGAAACTTTCCTTTGACTTTTATAATTACAGAATAGAAAAGAAATCCTCGGTTCACATTACAAATACGGGCTCATAGAAAACCAAGCCAACGGAACAGAAAATCCCAAGGTCCCGGAGCGCCAGTGCCAAGCTCCTGTGAGCCCAGGGGAGGGAGGCCCTTCCCGAGAGTTTTAATGCCAGCGAGCTCTTCCTTCTGCTTCCTGCTGGGTTTGGGAAGGGTTGGGAACAGGGGAATGTCTGCCTGTCCATCCCATTCCATCCCATCGCAGATCAGCAGAGCATCCTTGGTCCTGGAGAGGAAAATAAACCCCAAAGATGCTGCTGGCTCCGGGACTTGGGGATGGGGATATGTTCTGGGGGATGAGGGGGAGGCGTTGCCTGAAAAAACACGATTTTTCTTGGAAAAAAGAGGGGGAAAGGGTGGAAAAATTATTGCCTGTAGAGTTCGCAGCTTGGCTGGAGGTGGTGGGGGGCTGTGGGGGCTCAGCCCATCCCAGCTCCGGGCGGTGGCACTTCCAGATCTCCTTGTGGGGAAGCGCCAAAAAAATCATTCCAGGGTTTAAAAAATCCCCCTGGGACTGGAGGAGAAACAGCTGGAAGGTGAAATCCACCTGAAATCCCCAGGGGTGCAGGGTGGGCTTCAGGCTCCAGGGACCCCGGAGGAGCCACATCCCACAAAAAGGAGAACAAGGAGACTCTGGGGACGCTGCAGGAAATTCCTTTTTCTCCTTCCAGTTTCTTCCAAGGCTTTTCCTTCCCGGCTGATGTTCCTTCTGCAAAGCAATCCCTGCCCGACCCCTCTCACGCATCCCCCCAAAAAACACCCCTTCCCCTCGTGCCGACGTCCCTCTGCCGCTGGAGCTGACGGATGGATTTGGCACCGAGCCCCCCACGGATGAAGGGACCAGGGGGGGCACCCCCAGCCCCGGGTGAGGTTTTGGGGGGCTCCGGGGGGGTCACAGCGATGCTGAAGGCACGGTGTCGGCCTTGGGGGGGCCCGGCTCAGCCAGAGTCTACTCAGGCACTTTAAATTAAATAAAAACCCAACGCGATGATTAAAAAAACCCAAAGCAACCCAAAACATTCATCGGATCCATTCAAAGAGCCGGGAGGGGCTGTGCCGGAGCAGCGGCGCTGTTCCCGGGTCGGAGCGAGGCCCCCAGACGTGGCAGGGAGAGAGTTTTGGGGTCCTGTGTGTCCTCCCATGTCCCCAAATTTGGGGTCGAGGCGATGCCGATGGATCCAACTCCTTGGAGCATCCCAGACCGAGCCCCTTCAGCGCTGCTCCGTCCAACTCAGAGGGGGCTGGGAAATTCCTGCTGGGAGCACAGTCCCCAGTTTTGGAGCCCGTCTGACCGTCGGATCCAGAGTTCCAGGGAATTGTCTCGGCCCCACGAGGGCTGGCGCTGCTCTCTGTCCCCAAAGCAGTTCCTGTCCCCCGGCCCTGGCCCAGGCTGCTCCAGACCAGTCCCGCTCCGGGCTCCTCTTCTGGAAGGGCTCCAAGGAAAATCCAGGCTGGGACAAACAGAAGCAAATGGCGTCCAGTGAGCGCTGCCACCTCCCCGCGTGTCCCCGTGTCCCCAAGCCGGGCAGGGTGGCACAGCCCGAGGGTGGCACAGCCCGGGGAGCTCCCCCCGTGTCCAGCCCCGGGTCGGTGTGGTGTGGGCTGGCGGCTCCAGCAGGGATGGGTGTGCGGCTCCCGGCGCTGTTCTCAGGGTGTTCCGGGGTGCAGAGGGGACGGGGGCTGTCCCCCCTCGCCGGGGGTGGTGGCACTGGGGCTCTGGGGGCTCCGGGGGGTCCTGGCGCCGCTGGCTCCTCATTATCCAGACCTGGGAAAAGAGGGAGAGGTTGGGAGAGACCCCACACGGGTCCCCACTGGGGACAAGGGGTCACGGCCAGGGGGACAGGGACCTGCTGGGGTGGCCTGGGGGGCTCTACTACTACGACTACTACTACTATTATTATTATTAACAATAATTATTATTAATAATTATACAGTTGCTACTACTACTGCTATTACTATTATTCTTGTTATTATCTCTCACTTCAATTATTAAACCATTATTATGTCACAGGTTTTCCTTATTATTATTGTTGTTATTGTTATAAATAATAATAATAATAATGCAGCTCCTCCTCCTCCTATTACTATTATCCTTGTTATTCTATTTTTCTTCATTTCAGTTATTAAGCCGTTGGTACCCCACAGATTTTCCTTATTATTATTGCTGTTATTGTTAATAATAATAATAATAATAATACAGCTGCTGCTACTACTATTACTATTATTCGTGTTACTATATTTTAATTTATTTCAATAATTAAACCGTTGTTATCTCACAGGTTTCCCTTATTATTATTACTGTTGTTTTTGTTAACAATAATAACAATATCAATAATAAAAGTATCAATAATAATAACAATAATAACAATAACATAGTATTAATAGTAATATTAACAATAGGAACAGTAACAATAGTAACAACAGTAATAATAATAATAGCAATAGTAGTAATAATAATAATAATAAAGTAATAATGCTACTATTACTACTTGTATTATTCTTGTAATTATCCACGGACCTCCCCACGCTGCCGTTAATTCAATCACGGCTAATTAGAACCGGCGGAATGAGCTTTAATTGCCGGGCCCACAGCCCTGCTGTCCCTCCCGGCTGGCCCTGGGGACATGGGTGGCCCCACAGAGCCAGGCCAGCCCTTGTTTGTCCCCTCGCTGGTGGCAGGGGCAGCACACCCCCGGTGTCCCCTCCCCGCTGCCCCTGTCCCCTCCTGAGCCACCGCAGGACCCCGGGGCTGTCACTTTGGGGACAGAGCTGTCCCCGAGTCGCTGAGCCCGACCTGCCCCCGGGGACAGGGGGTGGAGGTGCCTTGATGGAAATGATAACTGCATTAATTAGGTCATTAATGAGCTGGGGGGCAGGGGGGAGCTGGCAGTGAGGTGACAGAGCCCTGGTGTCACCCAGCACCCCAAACCTGGTCCCTGGCAGTTGGGAAGGGGCCAGGGGGACACTGGGATGGGCAGAGGGCACTGGGGGGGTTCAACATCCCCAGAATTAGGGACAGGGACCCCCGTAGCGCCCACCGAGGTGTCCCCAGCCTGGGGACAGCTTTTGGGTCCCCTGGGTACTAAAATTGCTGTTCCCACCCCTCAAAATTGATCTTTTGGCTGATTTCCTCAAACTCGTCAGCTTTCAGCGCTCATCCTGCAGCCCCCCCGGCACCGCCCGCGCCCCCGGAGGGTGAGATGGGGGGTCGGGATGGGGTCCCCTCTGCCCCTGTGCCCACGGTGGCTTTGCCCTGTCCCACCAAGGGACACACGCGGGACATGTCCCATCCATGGGACAGCACTCCCGGGTCTCCTCCAGGGTGGCACCCAGCTCTGGTGGGGGAAGACACCTCAGAGACCACCAGGATGTAGGTGCTGGCAGCAGGAAGTGCCACTGCCACCATCCGTGTCCCGCTCCCTCCCAGGGGCTGGGAAGGACCAGCTCCGTGCAGGGGGCACAGCACCCATGGGTGCTCCCCTCACCCACCCACGGGGCCTGTCGGTGTCCCCAGGGAGGGCCCAGCACTGTCACCGATGGATTTGTCCCCCCATCCCCTCGCTGCCTCTCTAATGGCATCGCCTGCCCTTGAATTTGCATACAAAGCTCAAAATATAATTAATGTTTGGCAGCGGGCGAAGCCTGCACGAGGTTAATCCCTTTAGGTTCCCGAGCCTTATCTCGCTGGAGTGTTTATCGAGTTAAGCTCCGCGGGGAAGCGAGAGGAGGGAAAGTCAGCAGCACTTATCTGGAGAGGAGCTGCTCCCCCGGGCAGCGCCAGGTGAGCTCAGCAAACAAAACCCAGCCGGACACAAAGCAGGGCAGGATCCTCCCCAAACCCAGGGCAGGATCCTCCCCAGAGCAAGGCAGGATATTCCCCCAAACCGAGGGCAGGGTCTCTCCAATCCAGGGCAGGATATTCCCCTAAAGCAGGGCAGGATCCTCCCCAAAGCAGGTCAGGATCCTCCCAAACCCAGGGCAGGATATTCCCAAAGCAGGGCAGGATCCTTCCAATCCCAGGGCAGAATCTCCCCAAACCCAGGGCAGGATCTCCCCAAACCCAGGGCAGGATCTCCCCAAAGCACCCAGCCCAGCCTAGAGGGAGCCTCAGGGCTCTGGGGTGAGGCTGCACAGAGCCAAATCTGAGCTGGGCCCGTGCCATGGGGCACCTTGAGGGGGTCCTGCCCCCCCAGCACCCCCTGGGCACCCCCGAGCACCCCAGGACTCACGTGTAGAGCGGCTGTAGCTGCAGGTGCGATGTCTTCTGTGGTGCCTGGTACCCGTAGGAGTCAAAGCCGCCGATGAAATCAACTGGGGAGAGCCGGGAGAGCAGTGGGGTGAGCTGGGCAGGGCAGCGGGGACATTCCCTGCCACCCGTGGCACCCAGGGGACAGGGAACAGCCCAGGGAAATGCAACATGCCGGGCTGCAGCTGCATCCCAGGGAAATGCAGCATCCCAGCACAGGGTTGGGGAGAGCCCAGAGCCCCTGGCAGGGCCTGAAGGGCTCCAGGAGAGCTGCAGAGGGACGGGGGACAAGGCATGGAGGGACAGCACACAGGGAATGGCTTCCCACTGCCAGAGGGCAGGGCTGGATGGGATCTTGGGAAGGAATTGTTCCCTGGGAGGGGGGGGAGGGCTGGGCTGGAATTCCCAGAGAAGCTGTGGCTGCCCCTGGATCCCTGGCAGTGTCCAAGGCCAGGCTGGAGCAGCCTGGGACAGTGGGAGGTGTCCCTGCCATGGCAGGGGTGGCATGGGATGGGATGGGGATGGGATTTAAGGTCCCTTCCCACCCAAACCATTCCATGATTCTGTGATCCTGAGCCACCACAGCATCCCGGGAAGTGCTGCATCCCAGGGGAACAAATCAGAACCACAAACTGGTTCAGGTTGGAAGTGACCACTGATGGTCACCCAGTCCAACACCCCTGCTCAAGCAGGATCCCCCGCAGCCCTTGGAATTGTATCCAGCCAGCTTTGGGATCCCTCCAGGATCCTCCACAGCCTCTTGGGCCAGCCCGAAATGGAGCATCCAGGGGGGCACAGCGGCCCCCCCGGCCGGGGCAGCATTCCAGCCGGGATCGTTGCAGCACCTGGGGCACGGCAGCATCCTGGGAACACCCAGGTGAAAAATGGAGGAAAGGATCCGGGACAACTCCCGAGATCCCAGCGGGGCCCTTCCCCTCCCAGCACGGCCCCAGAGAGGGTGAGATTCCCTCCCGCTGTCCGCAGAGTGGGCGTTTCAGGAGAATTATGGGGCAATTCCTGCTCCTTTGCGGCTGTCACCTCGGGCAGTTGCGGGCTCCATAGATCAGGTTTTACTGCTGACATTTCCAGCCTGGAGGCTCATCCCATTCCGAGCCCATCCCCGGGAAGATCGGGGTGTCAGAGCCCGGGCGGTGCTGGGGCAGCCCTAGGGGGTTCTGGGGGTGCCAAACTTCTCTCCCTGGCACGGGGATGGGCTCCACGTGCCGCCAAGATGGGAAATCCAACCTTTCCAGCATCCCCAGCACCCAACCCAACCCACCCAACCCAAAATAATCCCGCACTGGGGTGGGCTCAGCCATGGGTGTCCGAGAGCTGAGAGCTCCAGGGAAGAGCCCCCCTCTCCCAGAATATTTATCTTCCCAACTCAATATTCCGTCAGCTCTCAATTTTGATGCCATCCATCCATTTCCAAATCTAATAAGATATTCCATTAAAAAGATGCATTTGCATGCCGGGCTGAGGCAGCATTAATATTAAAAGTGTGTTGGATGCAGGAGTTTGTTGGAAAGCAAACACACGCTGGAGCCACCGGCATCGGATAAATCCTTTTGGAAACGAGTTGTTCCCGCAGGCGGCAGCCAATTCCACACGGAGATTTTTCTTTTCCGTGGGAAAGAGGGGAAAACATGGGAATGCTGCACCCCCCAGGCTGGGCTGGGACCACCTGTGGGTCCGGGGCATGGGTGGGATGCTGATCCCAACACTGATCCCAATGCTGATCCCAATGCTGATCCTGGGGAAGGAGCACATCCACGCGGCTGTGGCACATCTCTGCCCACCCTGAGCTGCTGGGAATTAATTAATGGCAGACGAGTTTTTAATGTACTTGGATAGCCACAGCCTCAACCCCCTGGTTCATTGGGTCCAGGCTTTGCAGGGATTGGGGTTGGATCACGAAGAACAATCCAGGTTGGATAAAAGTTTCCCTTCACTTTGCCTAAAATGCTGTTTTCCCCCTGTTTTGGGGTGACAGCCTGGCCGTGGGGGGACTGTGGGGACACTGGCTGCGGGGACACAGTGTCCCCAAACCCTTGTGGCTGTCGAGGCAGGAGGGAGGTGATGGCTGGCCCCTCACACCCCAGCACCTCTGCCTCACCAGGGATGGAAAATGGGGCAAAAACCCAACGAAAGGGATTCCTGGGACCCAGGCACTGCTCCCCCAGACCCAGCTGGCAGCTGCCACCCTGCTCAGGGTGGCATCAGCTGAGGACATTGTGCCCCTGTCACCCACAGCCACGGCACTCACAGCTGTCCTCCTCCTCCAGGAACACTTTGCTGACATAGCAGGCGTAGACGAAGCCGAAGAGCTGGGGAGAAACAGGGCAGGAAGGGGTTGGTTATGGGGTGATGGGGGGCACAGGGGGTCACTGGGAGTGTACTGGGGGCACTGGGATTGTACTGGGGACACTGGGGTCACTGGGGACACTGGGAGCAGCCTGAGCCCCAGCCCGTCCTGGCGCTGCTTTGGGGTGCAGCAGGGCTGGATGGATCCAGCTGCACTGGGGTCACAAGGGGGTGGCACTAAGGGGGCCAGGCTGGCACCCCACAGAGGGTGCTGACCCCACACAGAGCTGGGAGCCCTTTGGGGACCCCAATTCCCCCTAAAGCTCCATTTCCCTGCAGCCTCCCGAGGCTCCCGGGGGGCTCTGCCTCCAGGTGTGTCCCATTCCCTCCCCGCAGGGTGTGACAGCCATGCAAGGGGGGACCCTCAACCCCTGCAGCATCCAGCCCTCAGCCTGACACCTTTTGGGGTGGGCAGCACCCCCAGGATGCTGGCAGGGCTCTCTCTGGGGCAACACCACCCTGGGGTGACAGAAACGTGCCACGGGGGACACCTCCAGCCGGACCACAGCACCTCCGCCCTCCACCCCGCCTGCCTCGTTCCGATTTGGGCTGGAGGATGAGGAGAGGCGCCCTTACCGCCAGGAATATCTGCGTGGCGCTGCTCACCACCTCGATGTACTGATAGTCGAGCAGGCAGCCGCTGACCGTGATGACATGGTGGTCCTCGGGCGCCAGCTTGGAGTTCAGCACGGGCGTCACCAGACAGCCAGGGCCGTTCTCCATCCACCACGAGCGGTGCAGGGACGTGTTGAAGGTCATGATGAAGTCCCGGTCCTGCGGGAGGAGGAGGAGGAGGCACAGGCGGTGGATGCGGGGCTCTTTGCGGGAGGGTTGGGCAGAAAATCGGCTTTTCCAAGCCCCGGGGTGCTCCGTGAGAGTGGAGCAGGGTGTGTCCCTGACCCCCAGCCGGCAGCCCCCGGGGTTTGGGGCCTCCCCTCGGGACTGGGGGACTCCTGCCAGGCTGCTGTCATGGTCAGGCAGCACCCAGGTGACGCCCAGGTGACAGGACGGGTGCCACAGAGAGTCACCAGCTGGTGTGACCCTGCATCCCGCCATTCTACAGATGGACCCATGGGACCACCAGCGTGTTCCAGGGACGCAGGGCAGCCCCTGCTGCTTCCCCTGGGGTTTTGGGGTGCCACCCTCTCATCCCACCCCCACTGAGCCGTGCAGGGGCCCCTCATGCATGTCCTGTCCTTGTCAGCCCCTCACAAGCTTTGGGGCTCGCCCTGGGACCTCTCCAGCAGCTGTAGGGTGGCCGTGGGCACCTGCAACCCCCTGGGAATGGGGCTAGTCCTCAGCCCCTGTCTGCACCTTCCCACCCCAGGAGAGTCCCCCTGGTACCCCTGGTGAGCCCCCACCCCACGGAGGGCCCTCCTGGTACCCCTGGTGAGCCCCTGCCCCACGGAGGGTCCCCCTGGCTGAGCCCCTGCCCCACGGAGGGTCCCCCTGGCTGAGCCCCTGCCCCACGGAGGGTCCCCCAGCCTCTCTCTGCCCCCAGCCCTCGGCTCTGCTGGGGCTGCGCCTCCCCCGTAGGAAATCACCAATCTGGGATTCAAAGCTTTTCGCTGCCGGGGGCGGAAAAGCCGCGAATGGAGCGCGTGGGTTTGGGTTTGCGGAGCCGCAGGACGTGGGCTGAGGCGCGGGGAGAGGACGAGCGGAGCGGAGCCATCGCAGCGCCACCGGAGCGGGGATTTCCACCGCCGAGACGAATCCTCCCCTCTGCTCATCCCGAGCGCTTCGGGAGAGCCTCGAGTGACCCGGAGCGATTCGGAAGGTGCTCCCGGCCCCGGAGCCCCCCCGGGAGGCTTCTCCCTGCTCGGGGCAGCTCGGAGGGAGCGGAGCTGGCTGTCCCCAGCTGTCCCCAGCCGTCCCCGAGCGGGGCCGGCAGCCTCCGAGGCGGGGGAGGATGTAGGGCCCGACACAGGGACCCCAGCCTGGGAGAGGCTGCTCAGAGCTCCACCCCTGCGGGAAGCTTCGGGGTTTTTTTATTGCAAAAGCTGTAATTTAACGGCTCAGGGTGCGGGGAAGGCACAGTCCCACTCCTATCCTCATCCCGTCGCCACAGGTGACTTCCCAAAGCCAGGAACGCCGGGAAGCCCCAGCAGAGCCCCAAAACCTGGGAAATTACAGCAGGGGGTGGTCTCCTCCTCCCACCCACTGCCCTCCCCATCTCTGCCAGAGACGCTGCCCCAAACTTCCCTGGCATTACTAATCCCTGTTCCCGGTGTTCCTCCTCTCCTTTCTCTCCTCATCGGAGATAAGGGAAATTAATTTCGGGTTAGGAAATAGCCACCCACTGCCACCTTGGCCTGAGCTGTCCATTTGTCCATCCCATCCCATCCCATGGGCACCCCGTGCTCCAGGGGTCACTTTTGGGGGAGACCTGTGGAGCAGGGGAGGAGGGGGAGGAGGAGAACAAGGGCGGGACCACAGGAAGGAAGGAAGGAGGGAGGGAGAGGGAGAGAGGAAGGAAGGAAAGGAAAGAAAAGAAAAGGAAGGAAAGGAAGGAAAGGAAGGAAAGGAAGGAAAGGAAGGAAAGGAAGGAAAGGAAGGAAAGGAAGGAGCGTTACCTGTGACAAGCGCCCGACCTCCAGGTAGAAGCAGATGATGAAGGCGTTCCAGCCGACCCACAGCACCAACCACACCGCGTACTGCGAGAGAAGACAGCGCAGGCCATGGACACTCACTGCCAGCCCCACTCCAGCCCCGCTCCAGACCCGCTGGATCCCACAGGGCTCCGGGGTTGGATCACGGAGTCATAAAATCCCAGCATGGTTTGGGGTGGAAGGACCTTAAAGCCCATCCCGTCCCACCCCTGCCGTGGTAGGGACACCTCCCACCACCCCAGGCTGCTCCAAGCCCCAGTGTCCAACCTCGGACACTTCCAGGGATCCAGGGGCAGCCGCTGCCTCTGTTCCTGGGGATCCAGTGGGGGAGCTGGGGCTGAGCCTTCCCCGGGACACGGGAGCAGCACCTGGGGCGGTACCTACCATCATGAGGTATCTGGATCTGTACTGGATGGTCCCGAAAATACCCAAAATCACGGCCATGATGTGTAAGAAGTTGGCCAGGATGGGGGCCCACTGATATCCCAGGAAATCAAAGATCTGCCGCTCCAGCGCCGCGACCTGGAACAGAGCAGGGGAGGGAGCAGGGATGAGGTAACCCCACATCCCCCCCGTGCCTCAGTTTCCCCATCACTCAGGGCTCGGGCACTGCTGCAAACCCATCCCGGAGGATGATCTATCACAGGAAAACCCTCCAGCTCGCAGCATTTTGATTTCCTGCCCCTCCTCGCCGGCACCCCGGGTGCCGTTGGATCTGATTGCCGATATCATTTGTAATCCATAAACGAGGCCGCGCTGCAGCTGATCAATCACCCTGTCGGGGCCGGCAGCTGATGGGATCCTCCCTCATCCCAGCCCTTATTTATGGCTCCGTTTGCTGCCGGCTCGGGCTCGATTACTCTTAATTACAGGATTAGCTCCAAGAAAGGGGGGGTGGGCAAAGGCAAGAGCGCTGGAACGTTCAATGACGGGTTGAAGTTTAAAAATGGAGATTTTGGATGAGGCCATGGTTTTTTAGAGACTTTTAGGGAACTCAAGGGTGCTGGGACACCACAAGGTGCAGGGACAGGACTGCAGCAGCCTGGAAAACCCAAATTTCTTTACATTTGTCTTACCCAGCCCTGTCCTGTCACTCTTTGAGGTGCCCCAAATTCACCCTGTGAGCTCCAGGGTCCCCAGTCCTCCCCACACCACCACTCTCCAGTTTTCTGCCTGAAAAGAGGGAGTTTATCCTGAAAACCACAGGAAAAATGGGATTTGCATCCCCCCTCCATTCACCTAAAGGGGTCTGGAATCAGGGGAGCACCCATGGGGGTCCCAGGCAGCATCCCAGCCTGATATAATGAGTCCTAATTACATCGTGAGGGGGGGAAAGTCCTTCCCTGAGTGCTTCCTAAGGATGAGCCATGGGATGTGCCGTCACCTGCCGTGCCTCAGTTTCCCCATCCATAAAACCCCCCACGCTCATTGGATTTGCTTTGTGAGGACTCTAATTCACACCTATTCGAGCCCAACTCCACCCTAGGACGGTGACATCCCATTCCCTGCCCTACCCCCGGAGTTGGATCTGCTGGATCCATGCCAGCAGGACCCTGATTTTAATTAAATTTGATGCAAAGCCGTGGAGCAGCAGCCCCTGTATCTGTGGGGCCGGGCCGAGGCTGTTTGCATTGAAACTTAATTCACTTCCCTGCTATTTAAACTCTCCGAGGAAACAGCCTCTGGAAATACTTACAGCCGGGCTGTAAATCTCCTAAATTGAGGAATGTAAATAATAAATGATACAGGGAGCACGGTGCTCGGGGTTTTATGGCCACCCATCCATCTGGGGGCTGTCGGCAGAGCTGCTTAGTGGGAGTTGGGTGGGAGTTTTGGGGAGCAGCGATGCTCCAGGCTGAGGGATGGGGCTGGGGAGAGCTCTGAGGGCATCCCACAGAGCTGGAGTGATGGGATTACACCCGTGAGCTCCTCAATTCCAGCCGGGATGCGCTGAGAGGGAAGGAGCTGGGGAGAGCTCGGTGGAACCAAACCCTTCTTCATCCCAAGGAGAGGCAAAATCAGGCATAGACACCCATGGATGAGCAGAGGCTGCTAATGTCACCTGGAATCCCTGCCGGAGCCCCCAGCACTGCTCTGGGGGTGTGTTATTCCGGCTTTTCCCCTCCCTGGTAAGAGCTGCTTTTTCCAAGATGCTCTTTAAGGTTAAGGGACCAACAGAACACAAAGGCAGTGAGTCCGTGGCTGCAGCTCCCAAATTCTCATCACCCACCCAGGGCAGCCCAAGGGCACCCCGCGTGTTTCATGAGCGGGGAAACTGAGGCACAGCTTCCCGCAGGACGGGACCCGGGTTTGGTGACCCCGCACAGGGACTTGGCTGAGCGAGCGCTGTCAGCTCAGCGATGCTCCTCGGGCAGGTCCAGCCCCCGGAGCATCCTCCCCGATCCTCTGGGGACAAAATGTCCCCGGGGGGGAACTTGAGGACCCCCAGCTCTGTGCGCAGCCACCCCCAGCCGTTCAGTGGCCCTGGGGCTCAGTGTCACCCCAAGCACGGCTCCCCAAGAGACTTCCCAGCATCATCCAACCCCCCAAAAATTGTTTTGAGGAGCTCAGAGCATCCTGCCCAGGCTGCCCCGCTCTGGGATGGGAACTCCCGCTGCTCGCAGCCCCCGGCCCCATTCACACCCCGCTCTCCCCTCCCAGCTCCGGCGGCCGCGATGCAAACGCCATCCCACTGCTAATTAAGATAAACCTGCGGCTGATCAATGCAACGAGTTTTAGGGCTCCCTCTTAATTAAACACTCCCGAGTTTATCGATCGGCCCCAAAAGTTCACTTTGCAGCAAATCACATCAATTAGCTGCGGGCGGGTGCCGGATCGCTCTCATCCCAGCGCTGCCTGCAAGGATTTTGTTTTCACTGGGAAATGGAAGAGGCAGAGCTCCAGCAGTAGGTGAGGGGAGGGCAGCGCCAGGAGGGGACATTCCTGGGGACAGGAGCTGAGCGGCTCAGCCCGGGGATCGAGGCAGAGCTGGAGGAAAAGGGGATTTTCACGGGCGCTGGCACGAAATTCCAGTGGGAAGGAGCTCGTCTGTCCCTGAATCACCCCTTGGTTACAGCACCTTCACCTTTACACACCCATCCCATTACTCCATGCGGTTTTTCCTGTCCTAAATCCCTGTGAGGAGGATGGGAGAGGTGAACACCTCCCTGGCTGTGCCAGGAGGATTGCACAGACAGCAGGGAGCAGCTACCGGAGACTGGAAATCCCACTGCAGCCAAGGTGGGGAGCGCTGGATGAACATCCCAGAGCCAGCACCAGCCAGGAACCTTCCAGCAGCTCCCACCGCTTCTCTCTCGGAGCCAGAGAGTCCCAGAATGGTATGGGATGGAGGGACTTTTGTTCCAGATGGGCAGGGACACCTCCCACTGTCCCAGGCTGCTCCAGCCTGGCCTTGGACACTGCCAGGGATCCAGGGGCAGCCACAGCTTCTCTGGGAATTCCAGCCCAGCCCTCCCCACCCTCCCAGGGAACAACTCCTTCCCAAGATCCCATCCATCCCTGCCCTCTGGCAGTGGGAAGCCATTCCCTGTGTGCTGTCCCTCCATCCCTTGTCCCCAGTCCCTCTCCAACTCTCCTGGAGCCCTTCAGGCCCTGCCAGGGGCTCTGGGCTCTCCCTGGAGCTCCTCTCTCCCCCTGGAGCAGGCAGGATGTCTCTCGTGGTCACCTGCTGCTCTCCATCCCCGCAGCAGCATCTGCACCTCGGGCTGAGCCCTGAGCTCCTCCCCTGCCCTCTCTCCCCCCCGGGCAGGGCTCCCTGACCCCCCGATGGGTCATTATCCTGGCCCGGGTGATTTCCTCCGCACGCCATATGCCCGAGGCTCGCCAGGGATTTAACTTTTCATTTCGCTGCGTTTTGAAGAGATTTGGCCGCTTGGACTCCCCGTGAGGCCGAGAGCGTCGCTCGCCCCGTCCCTGAGGCCCCCAATTTCTGGGAGTTTTGGCCAAAAATGAAAAAAAATTTCGGGGCTGGGGGAGAAAACCCCCAGGGCAGGGTCTGGCTGGACAGCGGGATTCCCGATCCGTGAGGAATGTTTTCCCCATCCCGCTCCAGCCCCGCCCGATCCCACCCCAAAGGTGCTCTGGGATCCCACACCCCCACCCTGACCACCCCAGTACCCCCTCGCAGCCCCCCCTCCAAGTTTTGAGGCAGTTTAAGGCGTTTGGCTGATTTTGGCTCAGGAGGAGCCCCGTGGGAAGCGGATCCATCCCTCAGCCCCGCGAAGGGAATCGGCTGCGGTTGGAACGAGAGGAGAGCACGATTGATTATGAGGGAGGTGCAAACACCGCTGTGAACCCAGGGACTGCATTTAATGACTTGGAAACAAGTTCCTGACCTACTTCCAACTGCAAAAACCTTCCTAAAATCACAGACGGAAAGAAATTAAAGGCGCCGGGGCCTCAATCTCTCTCCAGGATGGGGTGGGGATGAACAGAATGCTCCAGTTGGGAAGAGGCCCCGATGCAAACCATCCCAAAAATGGGGGAAAGGGGCACAGATTGGGTCCTTCCGCAGCTGGGGCAAACCCTTGTGGATGCCGCAGGTTTTGGGGGCTCCTGGAGTCTGCACAGCCCCATTGTGCCCCCGGGGAGAGCTCCCAACGCGGGCCTGGAGCATCCCAGATCCCTGGGATGTGGCCTTGGGGACATTTGGGGTCTGCCTCACCACGGCCCCCCAGCGCCCCCCACCCATCCCACGGCTTTCCCTCCTCGCTCTGATTTTAGCCCCCACCTTTCCCGGTTATTTATTTAATTTCCCTGCATCCGGCGGCGTTGCCATGGGAACGCAGCCCTGGCTGGATGCGCCGCTCCGGCCACTGCACCCCGGGGTCCCGATGGGAATGTGATCCATGGGATGCACCCTGGGGGGCGCCCCCAGTCCTGGGAGCCCCGGGGACCCCAGGGTGCCACCCCCTCCAAGCCGGGCTCCCAGATCCACGCCCCTGCCTCCGTCCATCCCTGAGGGTTCCAGCAGGGAGGGCTGGGAACTGCAGCCTTGGGGTGCCTATGGCAATACATATTATCATCAATATTATTATTATTATTATTATTATTAATCCCCTCTCCCATTCTGGCTCCATCACATGGAAGGGAAACTGAGGCACGGCACGGAGAGACCTCCCCCCAGACTTTGCTCTGAGCTGCTGGGAATGCTCAAATCCCGGGAACTGGTGTTCCACATGGAGAGGGAATGGTCCCTCACCCCTTCCCGGTGATTCTCACCTCAGGAGGAAGCTCCTCCTCATTGACACCACTAAAACAGAGCCCAAATTGAAGGGTTTGGGCGCATTTGGCTCCTGACAGCTCCAATGTCCCCATAAAGAACACCAGGAATTTTGATAGGGTTTTTTAGCCTGCAAACCCACAAATTCCCGATTTTCCCCAGGGGCAGGATGCTTTAACTGATTTATCTCTGATAAAACATCCCATCTCCTTAACTCTGACCCAATGTTGCACTTCCTGAACTTTAACCCAACCTCCCCGCTCTTACTGGCACCACCCCACAAACGCTGCCATCCCATAAACTCCTTTCCCCCTCCTGCCTCCCAGCCAGGAAACTTTTCCACGCCGAGGGAAAGCCGAGGCGATCGAAGCAGCTCAATTCCCAGCCTGCCCGTCACAGCGATGGCTTGATATTCCTGCAGGGAATTGCTCCATCCCCCGGGGAATTGTGGTGTCCCCACAGAGGGAGCTGGGATGATCCCGTTAATCCCACTCAGTGTCCCCCCAGTGTCACCATGCAGTGACCTTGGACAGGCCTTGGTGGGGGGACATGCTGGGATGGGCTGGGAGGGTGCCAGGTGTGTCCCTGGAGAGGGGAATGTGCCCTGGGAAGAGCCCATGGGGGAAACTGAGGCACGGGGCTGTGACCACAGCAGGACTCAGCATTCTGGTGAGGCTGAGATGGTGATCCTACCCTGCCGTGCCTCAGTTTCCCTGGAAAATGGGCTGATTGCTGCTCAGCACCACACCGGGAGCATCTGTCCTCCTGGCCAGGGTGAGCAGCTCTGTCGGAGCAGGTCCTGAGGGAAACTGAGGCACGGCAGGGTGGGGGAAGCTCCAGCCCTGGAGAAAGGTCATGCCTTGAGGACACCAAGGTGGGAGCTGCTCCAAACCCATAGGAGCAGGGCTGGGACCTCTGGGGTGGCCAGAGAGCCTGGTGTCCTATCGGAGCCTCCCATCCCACCCCATCCCATGGATCCCATCCCATCCCATGGATCCCATGGATCCCATCCCATCCCATGGATCCCATCCCATGGATCCCATGGATCCCAACCCATCCCATCCTATCCACTTTATCCATCCCATTGGATCTCATCCATCCTATGCATTCCATCCTATCCCATCAATCCCATTCCATACACTTTGTGTATCCCATCCCATCTCATCCCATCCCATCCTATCCCATCCTACTCCATCCATCCTATGCCTCCCACGCATTCCATTCATCCCACCCATCCTGTCCCACAGGATCTGGGGCCTGAATTTGGGGATCTTGGCTTTAGACCTGGTGGATTTGGGGCCTAAATTTGGAGGACATTTGGCTTAAATTTGGGAGCTCTGGGGCTTAAATTTGGGAGATTTTGTCCTTAAATTTGGGAGACCTTGGGTGTAAATTCGTGAGATTTGGAGCTTAAATACATTGGCTCTTGAGCTTAAATTTGAGAATCTTGGGTTTAAATTTGGGGCAGTGTACAGACAGAAGGAATAAAATGGGAAACCAGGAGAGATGTGGGGAGCCTGACTCCCTAAATCACAAATTCCAGGAATGAGACACAGACAAAGGCTGGAGCTGGCCATGGAAGGGGAAAGGGCAGGGAAAAGCAGCTTGGAGTGACTGGAAAGCAAAGGAATGGGACAAAAATCCCATCAGGACAGGACAGGATGGATCCTGCAGGATATGTCCCCAGCAGCCCGCGGTGGACACGGATTAAGCCCCAGGCAATTTCCATGCTAATTCTCCCAGTTCAGCCTTTATCCTGACATCTGGGAGAAACCAGAGGTATCTTTCCCCAAATCTCAACCGACGCCTCAAAGACACCGTTCATGTAATCCGATAGAGGGGAGGGGAAAAAAAAAAAGAATATATTATATACATACATATATATATAAAAAAATCCAATTTACTGACTTATTTAGTGACACTTTCCGTAATCAATTCTCCCAGGGAAGAAACACTGATTAAAGCCAAGCGCATCGCTATGGAAACCGGCATTCCCTCCTCCCACGGCCCGCGGGCTGGGAAGGAGAAGCTCGGGTGAGGAAATCTGCCTGGTAACAACCCCGTTAATGAGCCGGGGAGCAAAAATAATCCCTGCGAGCGCTGTCGCCGCGAAAGGAGCAGCCGGCGGCAGCCGGTGGGGAGGCGAAACGGCTCCCAAAATATTGATTTTTCCGGGAGGGCAGAGCTGTTTGGGAGGAGGAGGGGACGCTCCCACATCCTGCAGGGATGGAGGGACAGCTGGAGGTGGTACCCGTGTGCTCCCACCCAGCCCGGCGGGTGGGGGTGTTTCTTCCAGTGTTTATCCCAATTTTTTGGGTTGAAAAGCCGGGATAAAACCACGAAGGTCTGGGGGATTGGGCTGCGGCGAGGAGGGAGCTGCCGGCACAAAAGGGATTTGTGGGATAAAGCCAGTGGATTTCACTCTCCTCGGGGTAATTCCACAACCCACGGGCACCTACGGCTCTGGTGAGGGGCACCACCTCCCACTGCCCACTCCCAGCCCTGGGGCTCAAATCCTGGCGGGATTGGGGCTTGGATTTGGGGATCTCGCTCTTGGATCTGGTGGAATTTTGTGCTTAAATTTGGGAGAGCATGGGCTTAAATTTGGGGGATTTGGGGCTTAAATGTGGGCGATTTTGTCCTTAAATATGGGAGATCTTAGGCTTAAATTTGGGGCATTTGGGGTTTAAATATTGGCAATCTTGGGCTTAAATTTGGGAGAACCCCCCTGTGGGTGAGAATTTCTTGGAGAATTGGAGATTTATTCTCATTTCTCCGTTGAGTAATGGGACCTGGAGGGTTTGGGGTCTCCTCGTGGCTGGATGGGCACCCTGTAAGGAGGAGATGCTGGCTGCATCCGAGGATGCTGTGAGGCTGGGACAGAAATTCCCACGGGCTGAACATAAAAGGATCGGGGGAGGGAGTGGAGAGTGGCACGGAAGGGGCCCAAGCCCTAAAGATGCCTTTTGGGGCCCAACATTTTGGGATCCAGGACATCATTTCTGCTGCTCAGTATCCACTGAGGAATTAAATAAAAATTCCATCAACATTTTCCTTAAATTCCCCTCCATTTCCCTTAAAATCACCTTGACGAGGGCTGGGAGTGGAGCCCCTGTGCCCTGGCGAGGGGAGCATGATCCAAGCAGGATCCTGCAGGACCAGAGCATCCAACCCTTCCCATCGCCCATCCCCCACATCCCGGGACTCTGCACACTGTTGGAGCGGGAGAGCATCCAAAGAGGTGCACTGTCCTAATAAAACCGGAGTATTGTGAGTGACTCCTTCAGTGAAGGAGCCGGTGCTGTAGATCCCAATGATCCCTTCACTATTGATCCCAATGATCCCTCTATGATTGATCCCAATGATCCCTTCACTGTTGATCGCAATGATCCCTCTATGATTGATCCCAATGACCCTTTCACTGTTGATCCCAATGATCCTTTTGCTGTTGATCCCAATGACCCCTTCGCTGTTGATCCCAATGATCCCTTTGTTGTTGATCCCAATGACCCCTTCACTGTTGATCCTACTGATCCCCTTCACTGTTGATCCAAATGATCCCTTTGCTCTTGATCCTACTGATCCCTCTGCTCTTGATCCAAATGATCCCTTTGTTGTTGATCCCAATGATCCCTCTGCTGTTGATCCCAATGATCCTTCTGCTGCTGATCCCGATGATGTTGATCCCAATGATCCCTTTGCTGCTGATCCCAATGATTCCTTTACTGCTGATCCCAACAATCTCTCTGCTGTTGCTCCCAATGATTCCTTTGCTGCTGATCCCAAAGCCCCCTCTGCTGTAGATCCCACCGATCCCTTCCCCATTTATCCCAAGGAATCTGTGCCGGGTGCGTGCCGTGGCCACCAGCGCGTCGTTAACCGCAGCCACCGGCAGCTGCCACGCTCGGGAGCTCATTAGAGACTCCTTAAACAGCCGTAAAAATTGCTTTTATTAATTGCTTCATCCTCCTTTTATCCCCACCGCCTGCAGGAGGGGGTTTTTGGGATGGGTTTTCCTCGGTGGGGTGGGGGTGGTGGATGAGCAGCTCCCGGGACTGGATCCATCCCAGGGCGCTCCCGCTCCACTCCGGTGCCTCCGTTAATAACAGGAGGTGTCACCACGATGTCGCGACAGGTGACATCCCAAACCCCGCAGCAGTCCCCTACATCCATCCCACACGGCAGCCAGCCCATCCCCCTGGCATCAAGGCCAGCCCCACGTTGGGGAAACTGGGATTTTCCCCTAAAAATTGCTTTTTCTGCTGCAACCACACGGGATGGTTTTGCCCCACCCCATCCCCCCTTATGGATGCACTCACTGTTTTCCATATGAAAATATTCCAGGAAAACCCAGCCCAGCAGTGCCATGACCTGGACACAGGGCTGGGGACACCCCCGGTGTGATGTGGACATGGGACTGATGCTCCCGCCACTCCTTGGTGTCCCCTGCGGGTCCCCATCCACGGGAAATGAGGCTCTGGAGCTCTCCACGCATTCCCTGCTCCCTCCCCTCCCCTGCAGGGTGGGGGACACCAACCCCACCCTCGACCCCGCTAACGAGGGCGCCATTAATTGCCGAGCCCTCGCCCCATGTATAATTCAAGGCCCTTTGTTAGGGCCGGGTTTGCTTTGTCTGGGAAGTGCCACCTCCCCGTGGGACCCCGACCCCGCTGCCACACAGCTCCTCCGAGAGGGGAGGGGGTTGGATTAAAAATAATTAGGGCCTGGGGCTGCTGTGAGGTGGGAGATGGGGTCATTAGCGGGGTTGGGGTCATTAGTGGGGTCAGACATCACCCCACGCAGAGGGGATGGGGTGGGGGGACATGGGGAGAGCCCTGGAGCATCATTTCCCATGGAAGGGCCCACAGGGGGACCCCAAAAGGTGGAGGGAGCATCAATCCTATGTCCAGGCCGTGGGTGATGCTGGGCTGGGTCTTCCCCCAAATTTTGAGGTGGAAATCCTTGTTCTTCCCGTGGGTGCACCCAAAAGAGGGGAAGGTTTGGGGCAGCAGGTGGAAATCCTCATTCTCTGTGTGGGTGCCGAAGGTAGGGCAGCACCCACGTCCTGGAAGGAGGATGGAGAGGACCTGCACCAATGGGGTCAGGGTGTCTCTAAATACAGCTCCTGACACCCACCAGAGCCCCAGACAGATCCCCCAAATTCACCCCAAATTCACCCCAAATTCCCCAGCTGCTGCACCAGGATCCCAGCCAGGCTGGGCTCAGCCCTGGGAGGGGCTGAGATCAGGTGGGCAGCAGCCCGAGGAGGGTTGGTGGCCCCGGGGACAGGGATGTCCTCAGCCCCACACTGGAAGGGACTGAGGGACCTGCACCCCTCCACCACCCACACAAGTGCTGAGCTTCGGGGGGCAAAAGAGATTAAAAAGACAGAAATGAAATTTCTAATAACCAACTGGCAGTTGTTGGTCACAGCAGCGCCAGGCTGTGCTGCCAAATGGAATCCCTGGGGGAGCCACCCAATCCCAGACGTGAGGCAGATTCCCAGGAGGGAATAAAACAGGGAATAAAACGCTGGTCCTGCAATTCCCATCCCTCCAGACTCTGCCCTGTGTCCCTCCCGGGAGAATGGGGGACATCCTGGGTGTCCCCCAGGAGAACAAAGTGACCACAGCCAGCGGCAGAGATGGACCAGAGGGGACTGAGGCATGGCCAGGGGGGGCACAGGGACCCCCAGACCCTGGATGTCCCCAGGATGTCCCCAGAATGTCCCCACCCAAGCCTGGCTGTGGCACCCACTGCCCCGGGACTGCCCATCCTGATGGCCATGGGATGCCACCACCCCCACACGGGTGCCACCTTCCAGTGCCACCTCCAGTGCCACCCCCAGTGCCATCTCCAAACCCAGGGAGCAAAGAGACACCCTCAGACCCCAAAAACTGCTCCATGAGCAAAGAGACACCCCCAGACCTCCCCAGAACAGCTCTGTGAACACTCGGGCGGTCCCCAAGAAGCCACGGGGGCTCGGTGCCAGCCCCGTGCCACCCCATGCCCGTCACAGGGCTCTGGCCGTGTCCCCACTCCCCGAGCCGAGGGAAAACGGTGCCAGATGCGCCAGAAAAGGGCCAGGGAAGGACGGATTCGCCTGAGAGTCCCGGCAGCTGCCGAGGGGAATTGGCAGGCAGTGGTGATGGGCTGGAAGTGGCAGCAGAGGAGGGGACAGCAGGGGACAGGAGCTGAGGGGGTCACACAGGCACAGATGGAGATGCCAGGTGTCCCCAGGGTGGGTGAGAGGGACAGGGCTGGTTCCCGAGCCAAAGCAGGGCAGGGAAAAGGAGAGAAAACACGAACCGGAGCCTGTGGGGTTTGTGCAGAGCTGTGGCACCAGGCTGGGCTCCCGCACCCGCGGGGTGGGACCTGGGCTGGGGACATGGAGCAGGGCAGGGGGACCCGGCTGGACCCCACAGCCACAGCCACCAGCGCTCCTGAGACCCAGCGGGGCGGAGAGGAGGGGACAGAGCCCGGGAGGACGGGACAAGGACTCCGTGTGGCACTCCAGGCAGGGGCTGAGCACTGCCATCAATGTGAGCCCTTCCCGCGGGGAATTAGAGCACGGACAGGTTTTCCCTGGGGCTCCCCGGAGCTTCAGCGTCCTCCGCTCACCCCGAGCACCCTCCACCCATCCCAAACACCCTTCACTCATCCCAAACACCCTCCACTCATCCCAAACACCCTCCACTCATCCAGGCACTGGAGGGATGGATCCACACTAACCTGCATCCCACAGCAGGCACTGGAGGGGTCGTTAAAGCATCCAGGACATGAGGGATTTGTGGGTTTTCCATCCTGAGCACCCTCCACTTATCCTGAGCACCCTCCACTCCCTCTCCGAGCACCCCCCCTGTTCACCCCAAGCGCCCCTCACTCATCCCAAGCACCGCTGCTTCCACTCACAGCGTTCTCCATGCTCACCCCAAGAACCCTTCCCGCTGACCCCGAGCACCCTCCATTCTCACCCCAACCACCTCGAGCACCCTCCAGGAATACCCTGAGTGTTCCTATTCCCACATGAGCATCCTCCACCATGATCCCACACCCTCCGCTCCAACGCTCCCACCCCAGACATCCTCAGATGCTATCCTGAGATTCCTCCTCTCCCCTGGGACATTTCCCACTTGGGGTTTTGTCCCTGTGGGGTGGCACAGGGTCTGGAGGGATGGAGATTTCAGGATCAGATCAGCTCCCTGCAACACCCAAGCCCCAAAGTGGGACAGTCACTGAGGCAGGGCCAGGCCACCCCCAGCCCTTTGGCTTCCCAAATCCCATCCACCAAAGGTTCCATATTTTCCCAAATCCCATCCACCAAAGGTTCCGTATTTTCCCAAATTTTCCCAAATTCCATCCACCAAAGGTCCCATATTTCCCCAAATCCCTCCCCAGCAAAGCTACCCTGCTCTGACTCCTCTCTGCTCCCCAGTGCCACATTCCCAGCGTTTCCAGACACGAATCCATGTGGGAAAGGGCCTCACTATCGATCTGGCCATGGGAAGAGACCAGAGTGCCCCAGACTGCTAATTAACCCTAATCAAGGTAATTAGCCTGAGAGCCGAGCAGCAGGGGAGCCCCGAGCGTGGCTGTGTCCCCTGTGTGTGACAGCACAGCTGTGACCCCGGGCCAGGCACGGTGTCCCTGCTTAGAGTGGGGCAGTGAGGATGATGAGGGTGAGGGAACACAGCCTTTGGTGTCTTTGCAGTGTCATTGTCACCACGCAGGCACAGTGTCCCTGCTTGGAGTGGGGCAGTGAGGGTGATGAGGGTCACAAGACACAGCCGCTGGTGGCTTTGCAGTGTCATTGTCACCTCGGGCTACCTGAGGATGCTCAGCCCCACCTCCCCCAGCACCTCCCAGGGGACAGGTCCCCTCTGCCAGGACAGAGCCAGGAAGTGGCACTGGGATGTGGCCAAGGGGGGAAATCCCCTGTGGGTGATTCCCAACCCAAGCCCACCAGGCAGCCCCAGCTGAGCTCAGGGATCCCACTGGATTCACACCTGGATCCCCCTGGATTCACACCTGGATCCCCCTGGATTCACACCTGGATCCCCCTGGATTCACACCTGGATCCCCCTGGATTCACACCTGGATCCCCCTGGATTCACACCTGGATCCCCCTGGATTCACACCTGGATCCCCTTGGATTCACACCTGGATCCCCCAAACCCCCTCCTGCCTCCCTCCCTGCCAGCTCCTGCTCCCTGAACCCCTGGAACTGCCAGGATGTGCTGAGCCCCCACTCCCTGCAGCCTCCAGGACCCCATCCTGGCTGGAAAAATCCGAATTAAATCATCAGCAAAACCTGCTGGTGGACACATCCTATCCCTCTGCTCATCCCTCACCTCTGGACCCTCGTCTTTTTTCTCCCCCAAATCTCTTTCTGCCACAGAGTGAGACCCAAAGGAGGGGGGAATTTCCCCCAAGCACATGGGAGCTGTTGTTAATCTTATTAAAAAACCCCTTGGGGTTTAATGTCCTGTTTAAATATAGCCAGGGCTGCTTTCTGCCCGCTTTACCTTCCCAGTTTTCCAGTCTGTTACATCCACAGTTTGGAAATTGAAATAAATTTCTGCTTTCAGATGGGGGGAAGGAAATAATCAATGCCTAAGGGGCCGTTCCGAGCTGTTCCAAGCATCGCCCAGGATTTGGGAAAAATATTGTCTCAAGCCCCAATGCTTCATCACTTCCCCAGCTGTGATGGGGACAAGGACATCCCAGGGCAGCCCAGGAGGATGAGGGGTGGGGACACTGGGATGAGGAGTGGGACAGTTCCCACCTGCTGGCATTTGGCTCATCCAGGCACTGCAGGGATGGATCCACAATAACCTGCATCCCACTGGAGGGGTCGTTAAAGCACCCAGGACACGAGGGATTTGTGTTTTTTCCATCCCAAATGCCCAGCCCACCCCTGTGCCAACATCTGTGGGAGCAGCAGGGCTCAAAGCCAGGTCCAAGTCCCAAAGAGGGATTTGGGTTTCTCTTTGGGAACTGAATTCTTCCACAGCGAGTTTTGAGCCCCAAACCCTTCCGGCTCAGTGATTCAGCCCCTCCAGGCCTTCCCTGGAACTTCTCTCTGGAGGAATGGGGCAGAGAGGACCCAATAGTGCCACTGGATAGGGAAAAAGTGGTGGGAGCCATCAGTGCCTCAGGCAGGGAGAGCATTCCCCAGGCTCGGAGCCTGCAAATAAATAAGGCCACAGGGAGCTCACGAGATGTTCATGGATCCTCCAGCACTGAATTCCCTCTGCAAACCCAACCTCTTTGCTGGGAGAGCAACCCAGGGCACTCAGCACCCCCAAACACTGCCACTGTCACTGCAGTGGGGATGTCCCTGCAGCTCCTGCTTCCAAACACGGCCCCAAGCCTGGGGCATGCCCTGGCCAAAGGCAGTAGGGAAAGGCCATCACACCCAGAGTTAATTGCTGGCTGTGGCTAATCATCATCGGGCCTGAAAAACCCTTTTCTCCCCAAAATCCACGCGCTTTGCCTTATTTCTCCAGCATTAAGGACTGCTGGTACCGAGAATTTCTTCCACCTCCCCCTCTTCAAGGGGGAATGGTTTTAAACTAAAATAGGAGGGGTTTAGATGGAATATTGGGAAGGAATTGCTCCCTGGGAGGGTGGGGAGGGGCTGGGAGGGAATTCCCAGAGAAACTGTGGCTGTCCCTGGATCCCTGGCAGTGTCCAAGGCCAGGCTGGACAGGGCTTAGAGCCACCTGGGATAGGGAAAGTGTCCCTGACCATGGCAGGGGTGGGACAGGATAATCTTAACATCCTTTCTAACCCAAACCATTCCAGGGTTCTGTGATCTTCCCTCAGATCAGCCACAGAGCCCAAGCCTCTCAAGAGCCTGTTTTGCCACACCTCCCATCCTCAGATTCCTCTTCCCACCCCCATCCCAATGGCTTGGCGTTGGATTTTGGGATGGGATGGGCACCACCATGGGCTGGCAGGATGCACTTGCAGGAGCACTCTCCTGTGCCAGGCACTGCTCGCCACCATCCCCTCATCCCACACCTTTTCTCCAGCAATGATTCCATTCCTTCTCTCCTTTCTGCCTAGACCTGAAATGAGCATCATTGATTTTTTATAGCGCTAATTTTTCTCCTAACAGAAGCCACCTGGGATGAAATCAAATTCCTTCTCAGCATCCAAACATTGCGAGGGCAGCTCAGCCCCTTCCAGCAGCCAAACCTGAGAGCTCGAGGAGAAACAAGAGCCAGGTTTGGCTGGGCAAGACTCCTTTTCCCAGCTCTCCACGAGCCCACCTGCTTTAGGCTTTGCTGCTCACATCAACCTTTCCTTGCTGGGCTCTGACAGCTCTGCTGTCGGGCCAGGCTGGTTTCAGCCTCATCCTCTTTATTTTCTCTACAACCCAGCCCTCTGAGACATTTATTTTCCAGTCCCCCTCGCTCCCAGCTCTGTTAAGAACCGCCATGAATGATTTAGGGAGTTCTTCAGGCGGCCTCGTTAATCCTCTTGGGTGCACATTAGCTGGTCCTGCAAATTTAGACGTACGGCACTTTAATCGCGGTTTTAATTGCAAGCTGTGAGGCTCTGCCTTCCCAAACACACGTCAATAAACCTTTCCAGCCCTGCCTGGAATGTGGATGTGCCGGAGGATGCTCGTCCTCACGGAGGTCTGGGCTTGCTGATGCTTCTCCAGGGCCACCCACACCCTCAGTCCCTCGTGGGCTCTCAGAGCGATCACCCAGGGGGTGATGAAGGGGGTTGGGGCTTTTCAGGCTTTTAAAACACAGTTCCCACTTGGGGGATGTGCCTGGGTCCTCATCACGGCCCATCCCTGGAGCATCCATCCCTCCCATCCCCCCACAGAGCCCCGGGTATCACCACACCCACCCCACGGGAGGGGGTGTGGGGCAGCGAGGGGGCTCAGGGAAGTGAGGGACTCCCCTCGCCATCCCCGCGCTCCTGTCAGCCCCCTATTTCCATGGCAACCATGCAAATGGGAAAGCTTTCCATAATCATTAGGGAGCGGAGCGGAGCAGTACAAACAGTGGCGGCAGTAGATTACAAGTCCATTACGAACAGTCGCACCTTCCGAGCGCTGGTAATTACACCTAATTGTGCATTTAATTGTGTAATTGAAAACCTCCATCCCGAGTTCAGCCCGGGCTCCTTTCCCCCTTTCCCGATGGGGGAATGCGGCCCCGACCCCGCGGGCCTCGGGCCATGCCCGCGCTGAGCGCCCGGAGCCGTGCGAGGACAAAAGATGCCGGCAGATGTCGGAGAAGGGTGGTCCTCACCGGGCGCCCGGAGATGGCCAAACCCGGGGAAATCGGGGCAGGAAGGACGGACAGGAGGGGATGAGAGGGCCACGGAGCCCCCAGGGGTGCGGAGGGTTGCCGCTGTCACACAGGGATGTCACACAGGGATGTCGCACAGGGCTGGGGATGAAGGACGCACATCCTCTCCCTTCACCCGCCCCTCCCTAAGCCAAACTCAGGAGCTCTGTCTCCAGGCTCGGAGCTGGGGTCACATTCCAGAGGCTCCGGTGCAAACCCCATGGCTTGGGGACAGGATGGGACGGCCCCGCGCCCCTCTCCCGCACCCCAAGCCCGGCGGGGAGCCGGGATGCCAGAGCCGGCTTGGCGTGTCCTGGCATGTCCCCGCATGTCACCGCCCGGCCCCGCACCGCACCTCGCCAGCCCCGCAGGCTCCGGCAGGCGGGAGGTGCCAACCCAGCTCTGCTTTTCCAGCCAATTAAAGGAGAAGGAGAGAAACAAAGAAGGAAACGAGACCCCAGTGGGAAGCGGAGGTGGGAGCACGGAGCGTCCCTGTCTCCACCCAGCTGCGGGGCTGAGCCTCCCGCCCCCCAGCAGCCCCACAGGGCGGGCAATGGGGTTGCCAGTTTGGGATCGAGAATGAGCCAGCTCGAGGAGAGGCATCCGGCAGCAACGCCTGAGCGCGGCCCCAGGGCACCGAGCGGGATGGCCAAGGGACATGTGACAGCAGCTGGACTCATCCAGCCTGGCCTCAGCTGCCCGCAGTGCATATCCCAATAACCCCATATCCCGATAACCCCATATCCCCATATCCCCATATCCCGATATCCTGATATCCCAAATATCCTGATATCCCGATATCCTGATAACCCCATATCCCCATATCCTGATAGCCCCATATCCTGATATCCTGATAACCCCATATCCCCATAGCCCGATAACCCCATATCCCGGTATCCTGATATCCCCAATATCCTGATATCCCCTCTGAGCTTGGCACAGCCCCGGGCACAGCACAGCTGTCCCAGCACCACCAGGCTGCAGAGTTAACAGATGTTGTGGCTGGTGGCTCCCACATCCTTGTGCCCAAGCGGGGCAGTGTCACAACCGGTCCCCATTCCATCCAAGCCCCTCAGCAGCTCCCACTTCCCATAAAGAAAAGGGAAATCTGACAACGGGTCACAGAGACAGGTTCGGGTCTCCTGGGTGGTGGGGAAAACCAGCAAAACCCCGGAGTTTTGATTTCATCCCACCTCATTATCACAAGTATCTGCTGATGGCCCCTCCCGAGGTGGGGCAGGGCTGGTGGGTGTTTAAAAGTGGAATTTTCTGGGGAAAAACCATAAATGGAGGCAAAATCTGGCGGGTGCGGCTTGTCCCCAGAACCACAGTCACCCAGTGCTCACAGCATGGCCTGACCAAGGGTGAAGGAGCTTGGAGGGTGTTTGGATGCTCCAAAGCAGCTCCCTGTGGTGCCATGGCCCTAAAATCAGTTTCCCAAAGGGGTTCAGGTGTGGGGTGGAGTGGGCAGGGCTCTGCAGGGCCCCTCTGGATCGGGGACCTTGTGCCCAGTGAGTGCCAGCAGCACCCAGGACCAGGGGGACAAGGGACCAGGTTACAGATATTGGGGACACCAACTGGGATGTGAAAGGTGCCTGTGGGGTGACAGTGACACACAGGGACCATGGGAGGGTACCTGGGGTGACAGTGACACACGGGGAGCCAGGGGAATGTACCTGGGGTGACAGTGACACACAGGGACCATGGGAAGGTACCTGGGGTGACAGTGACACACAGGGACCAGGGGAAGGTACCTGGGGAGACAGTGACACACGGGGACCAGGGGAAGGTACCTGGGGAGACAGCGACACACACGGGGAGCCAGGGAAGGTGCCTGGGGTGGGCAGTGAGGACCAGAGATGGTGGCATGGCCTCAGGGAGGGCTGCTGCTGAAGGGACACCGAGGCCCAGGCTGGTCAGGGGAGCTCAGCAAAGCAATGCCCCACTCTTGGCACGAGCTGGTCCTACAGCAATAGGGCACGGCCTCACAGGCAACCCCACACACACCAGTACAAGCCCAGCCCCTGACTGGGCACACTGGGGGCACAGCTGTCCCCACCCATGTCCCCCCCAACCCAGGACAAGTGTTAGGGCCACCTGGGTGGGGGGACATGAGCCCCTCAGTGCCATCCTCACATCAGGGGTGAAGCAGAGGAGGGGAGCAGGGATGGGGTCAGGAATCAGCCCCACTCTCTATGGCTCTGTCCCAAAGCTCAGGCTCTGGGGTCATGTCACCTCAGGGATGAACAGTGGCCTTGGTCACTGCAGGGGACACTTTGATGGCACTGTCACCTCCCCTGTCTGGGGCTGGCTCAGCACAGGGTGGGCACCCACACCCTTCCCCCTGGGACGAGGTGCTGAGGGTGGGGGACATCTCCCCATGGCTCGTGGGATGGAAGCTGCTGCCTCCCAATCCAGGAAGGAGCTCTGGAGAACGTCCCAAAGGATGAGAGGGGATAAGCCTGGGGTGGAAAGGTCCCTGGTAAGAGGCAGTTCTGGAGCTTAGCCTTTGGGGATGCCAAAAGCACCAGGGCACTCGGGGTGAGAGTGGAGGGACAGCCTGACCCCAATGAGCAGCACAAAGTTTCTCCAGGTGTGAGCAGGAGCTGCTCTCCCAGCCCAGGAGCTCACACCAATTCAGCCTTCCCCTGAAATTCATAGATTCAAATCCCTGGGATCTGGGATATCTCGGGGAATGATCACCAACAAACCTGTTTGGGAGCTGAGTGGTAAAAAGGAATGTGACCAAAAGGCAGGAAACTCCCGCACACCTGGAAAACCCCCGCTGGATTTCTCCTGAATCAGGTGAGCGAAACGCAAATGAGACTTCCCAGACTGAACTGAGGGGACAGCTGGGGACACGAGGCCATTGCCGCTGGGAATGGAGGGATTCAGCCTGGGGATGATCCCATCACACCTCTGCTGCCCAGGGTTGAGCGCTGGCTTCAAAGCTTCCTCATCCTCCCTATCCAAAAGTGGGGACCCTCCCCAGCCGCTGCCTTCTGAGGGATGAGGAATGAACAAGAGCTGGGAAGAAAGTGCCTGTCAGCAGGATGGCACCATCGTCATCTCCAGAGGGCTCTGGAGCCCATTTCCATCGCTGCCTCTGTCCGTCCATCCATCCATCACCCCCCATCCCCGGGGACACCCCGAGCTGACCCCACACACTGCAGCAGTCCCTCCCTGCTCTCCCGGCCGTGAGGAGCCCGGCACGGCCGCGGGGGCAAGTTGGAGGCTGCTGATTCTCCATTAACGCACCACCCTGCCAGGATAATTAATCGCAACCTCGCCAGCGCTGGTTTGAGCAGAAACCCCCCGGATCCCCCCCGCGCTGCCTTCGCTGGCTCCTCTGGCAGAGCCTGATGAAGATTGATTCGCGGGCGGCGGCAAACGCGGCACCGAATCATCACAAAACCCGACAATCTCGTGAAAATCAACGCTCTCCTTTCTCCTCGCCCGCAACATCCCCGTGTCCCCCCACCGCGGGCAGGTGGGTCCCGCTCGGAAGCAGGAGAGTTTCCAAAGTGATGCCAGCGGCTCCAAGTTTCCCTCTCGCCCCGACTCAGGGGAGCAGCACCCCGAGAAGCATCCCTTGCAGTCACCAGAATGGGAAACCGCGGGCGGGAGTGAACTCGGAGGGAAGAGATTGCAGTTGGGAACAAAGCTCACACCTGCTGGAGACGCAACCTCGGGCACTGACAGTGCGGGAAACGGGTCCCCATCCATCTCCTCGGCCAGCGCTGGCTCGAGGCAGGGGATGAGGGTGGCACTTCCTATCTTTTTGATCAGCATTTTTCATTTCCTTTGGGTTTTTTTTGGGCGCTGGTGAGGCATCCCCGAGCTGGTCCCAACACAAGGTCACCGCCGAGGCGGCGTGGGGAGCGGTGACAGGCAGCATCTCGCACAAAGCACCCCCGGCATGCCGATGAACCTTACCAGCTGCAGGCAGCAGAATCCCACCAGCGTGCATCGCCCGTTGCATCTCCCCATGGCTCCCCAGCCGGATCCTCGGGGCTCCCTCACCGTGGCCTCGCTCCGCCGCCGCGCTCCAGCTCCTCACCAGCTGCCCCTTGGCCACCCGGGGAGCGTCACGGGGGGCTCCAGCACCATGTCCCGCTCTCCAGCCTCCGGCCAGCCCCGCCGGGTCAGCACAGCGGCGGGCTGGGCTCGGCGCGGGGCATCGCCCCCCTTCTCCCTCCGCCCCCCGCCCCGCTAC
>VZRL01012169.1:331001-348707 GCA_013397895.1 Origma solitaria | reverse complement strand
CCGCCCGGCCTTATCCTCATCCTTAACCATCAGCGTTTGTCTTTTAAATCGCAAATTTTTATTATTATTCTTTTTTCCTCTCCGGAGCCAGGTGCGGCTGGGTGAGACCCTGGAGAAAGGCGGCGAGATGCTCCCCCCGTATCCCCCCCGCATCCCATCGCATCCCCCCGCATTCCCCGGCCCTGCGGCCCTTGGGCGGCGCCTGGACCCGCAGCACAGGGACCCCGCCGCCTCCCCCGGGGTGGCCATGCCAGGGCAGCAGCTGGGCTTGCGGGGAGGACAGATGGCCGAGCCCGGCGGGAGCCCTCCAGGTCCCCCCGCAGAGCCCCGCTCCGCAGAGCTCCGCTCCGGCACACGCGGCTGGGGCCGGGGGCGAGCGCTGGCCGGGGGCAGGGTCCCTGGGCAGGGAGGTGGGCGCAGACAGGGCTGACATGGCCCCTCACCGCCACCCACCCGCTCGCCTTTGTTCTATTTTCACAGCACACCTTCGGGGACATCGCAGAGCGTGAGGAATCACCGGGATGCTGCTTTCCCAGTGATTTAGGAACCTCTGGCTGAAATGCCGCCTGGCAGAAGCACTTGGAAACAGTTTGCTGCTTTTAATTTCCATGATTTCTTAATCCTCAGTGCCGATGTTCATAAGGAAGCATCTCCTAAGCTGGCCCCACACAGCCTTAGTTGTCAGAGCATCCACACGGGATCCGAGGCATGAAGCTGCATTTGGGTGTGTGGTCCAAGCCCATCCAAGCTTGCCAGGGCTGATCCCTGTGCGCTGCTGGGACCAGCCTGCACCACCTTGCACACGTGGAGCTTCTCCTTCCTCCTCCACGCTGGGGATTTCTCTCCCCCCAGGGCTGTTCTGTGCTCCCAGGAGCATTTCAGGAAGCTCATGCATGGCTGAAGGACGGGGCTTTGCAGAAAACACTTGGCTTTTGTGCATTCAGAATCACACTGCAGAAATGCGGTGGGTTCCCCAAGGGATGCTCTGAACTGGGCCCCTGGAGCAGGGGCTGGAGCCAGACTGGGAAGTGGTGTTTGAAGCGTGGACACCTCTGTGTTTATTCCCCCTGGGCTGGCTGAGCAACCTCCACCAGCCCTGGCTATTCCCACACCTCGCTCTGCAGGCTGCCAGGGATCCCAGCTGTGGAGCTGCCCCCCTGTGACACCCCCACTGTGGGCTTGGCTCCATCCCTCCCGGTCTCCCAGCCTCAGAATCCCCAGGTTTTCACCCCAGAGAGGTCCCATCACCTTCATCCCGTGGGGAGAGGTGTCCCAGGCTCGTGAAGGTATTCTAGGAACAGACACAATTCCAGGACTGAGCTTGTGGGCTCCCCTGGGATTTAAACACAGCAGAAAACTGGAGCAGAGGGATTGGGATCACCCCACAGGTCAAAAAAAGATAAGGATCAAAGCACCCCTCAGCATCTCCTTGGCCATGCCCGGGCAAATCTGCTCAGCTCAACCCTCCCTTCAGCCCCCCAAACCACCAGGGAAACACAAAATGCTCTGATGGAAAATCATAAAAAGCCATCCAATGGCGCTGAGATCCCGCCTGGCTCCCGACCAGGTGAGGTTTTGCGAAGAATCAATTTTAGATTAAGAAAAGGTCAATAAAACCTGTCATGGAGCTTTCCTGGAAGGAGAGGAGACGACTTCATCCAGGAGAGGGTGGGAAATGAGCCCAGGGCTTTGTCCTTCACTCTGCTCAGAACGTGCTGTGCTCCAGACCCCCCACCCTGGGCTTTATGTGCAAGAAAAACCCTCAATGGCCAAAATTACAGAGCAAATATTGGGAGGGAAGCAAATGTGGGTCATGTCATTATTTGGGAGGATGGGAAATGGAAAAGAGCCATGAGGATCTGTGCTTGGATCTGAATCTGTTCTGCCACCAAGCCCTGTTGTGCCTCAGTTTCCCCAACACCCCTGGCGGTGTCAGAGCCTCATCCCAAATCTCCTGTGGGATGGAGAAGGAAGAGGAACCAGGTCCCCTCAAGGCTGAGACCCCACTTCTCTGCCACCTCACACCCCCTGGTGGGGTGAGAGGGATGTCCCCTGTCCCCCATGGCCACCCTGCTCAGGACTGGCAGTGGGGCTGGGTCCAACCCAGCCCAACTCTCCCTCCCCAGGGCAGGAGCCAGATGGGATCTCTTCCCCAGGTACACAAAATCTTCTCCTTCCACCAAACCAGGATGTCTTAAGTAAAAAACCATCTGTATCTTATGCCAGAGAGAGCTCCCTGCCAGAGGTACAAACAGAGTACAGGGAAATCAGTTTTTTTTCACTGAAGTGATATTTTTACCCCAAAAAGACTGGTTTTTGCTTATTTAGGCTGGAACAGCCTCGGGACTGGAACATCCAGTCTCAGGGTCAGGGGTGCTCTGGCTCTGTGTCCAGGGGTGGTCCAGCCCTGGGGTAAAGGATATCTGAGCTTGGGGTCAGGAGAGCTCCATCCCTGGGGTCAGGAGTGCTCCATCCTTGGGGTCAGGAGTTCTCCATCCCTGGGGTCAGGAGTGCTCCATCCCTGGGGTCCATCCCTCCAGCCCTAGGCACCAGGGATTCTCCAGACCTGGGATCAAGAACATCCAAATCCTGGGATCAGCCATGGGGTCAAAGGCGCTCCAGCCCTGAGTTCAGGGGTGCCCCAGGCCCAGGATCAGGAATGCTCCAGCCCTGGGGCCATAGAGGCCCTGGCTGTGGGGACAGGGTTGTCCCAGCCCTGAGGTCAAGGCCATTCCATCCCTGGGGTCAGGGACACTCCAGTCTTGGATCCAGGGATGTCCCAGCCCTGGGATCAAGGATGTCCTTGTGGTGTCAGGGAGGCTCCAGCCCTGAGTTCAGGGAGGTCCCACATGCGGGATCGGGGCTGTCCCATCCCCGGGCTCAGGTTCAGCCCACCCCAGGCTGGATGGGGCTTGGAGCACCCAGGGATAGGGAAGGAGTCTCTTCCCATGGCAGGGAGTGGAATGGGATGAGCTTTACATCCCTACAACCCAAACCGCTCTGGAATTCTCTGATTCTGTGTCTTCCCCAGCCGCCGCCAGGAAGGAACACACATTTATTTAACCAACCTTTCCCCAGTTTGAACATCATTAGCCCCCAGCTGCCAGTCGCCGTCAGCTCCGTGGATCCCAGGTAATGGATGGGGTTCAGGCGGCTGTTGGAGAATCGATGAAGGAATTAAAATGCGTTCCCACCGTTCCTGCTCCATTGTCATCTTATCTCTGTGCTGGGGAGAAGAGCAGCACATCACAGGATCCATCATCATTTCGCCTTTGTAGCTCGCAAAATTCATAATTAACAAAAAATTCCTATTCACTTGCTCATGTAATTTAATTAGTTTTCCATTAAAGAGAGACTAAATAGCATCTATTCCCCAGCAGAGCAAATAATTGTTTTCCATTCTTTTAGAAATCATCACCCGCTCATCGGAACTCTCCGAATTCATTAGGGTGCCTTGGAGCAGCAGTGGGGAAAGAAAGGGAAAAGCTGCAGGAAGGACAGGGAGGGACTGACGGGGGTGGCAGGGCCAGAGCTGCCTTTGGCTGAGCTGGGATGTCCTGGGATATCCCCGGTGATCCCAGGGTAGGGCTGCAGGATCCATCCCTCTGCGTCCCGGGAGCTCTGGGTGCGGCAGCCACCTCCGTCCGGGATCTCCTGTGGATGCCAAAGGGTCAAACACTGGCATGGGGATGGAGACAGGGATGGGGGCAGCCCCCCAGGGCCATGTTGGGGTCACTTCCAGCCCCCAGGCCCCACGGGAGGCTGGGAATCAGCGCCCCCCCCCCCGCCAGCACAGCCCCGTGGACCAGGGGCTGTTTATCCGGATCCCAGGAAAGATTTAATTTCCAGTGGAAATCTCTCAAGCAAATACCTCCCTTGGAGGAATAAACCTGGTTACGGAAACAATTTTCTCTGCTCAGATGATGTCTTGAACGCTTTGCTGCTGCCATGGCCCAGGGCTGGCACAGCTCCGGCATGGGATGGGAGCCAGGAGAGGCCTGGGCTGCCCTGGGGGCAGCTGGGAGCCAGCAGGGACAGGGGGATTGGCCCCAAATCCTCTGGGTGCTGCTGAGAACCTGTGGGAACAGAGGGGAACTGGTCCCAAATCACTCTGGATGCTGCTGGGAGTGAGAACAGGGGGACTGGCCCCAAATCCCCCTGGATTCTGCTGGCAGTTGGTGGGAACAGAGGGGAACTGGCCCCAAATCCCTCTGGGTGCTGCGAGGAACCATTGGGGACAGAGGGGAACTGGCTCCAAATCCCTCCGGATTCTCTGCTGCCTGGCTCGGGGCATTGCCCTGTCCCCAAGAGGTGATGGCAGTGCTGGCCCTGGCACCTCTGGGGGCACATGTGGCCAGTGCCAGCCCCCCATGGGTGGGTTCCAGCCCCACAAGGAGTGTTCCAGCTTCTCCCAAAGAAACTTCCTTCTTTCCCAGGGGCTGGGATATCAACATGTGGTCCAAGGGGGGGGTATTTCTCCAGCCCTAATTGCAATTAGCAGTGAAACTTCAGGCTGCCCCATTTACGTCTCCTCATTGGGATCAAAGGTTTATTTGATCCCAGAATTCCGTGGCACTGGGGAACGGAGATTTCTGTCACAGCACTGGGACTGGCACAGGGACAGTGGGCTGGGTGCTCACGGCTGGGAGGAGTTTGCCAGAGGCCAGGTCAGCAGGGCACGGGCAGGGAGCGCCCTCAGAGCAGCCTGGCCACCTGCCCAGGGCCTGGCCCTGTCCATCCATCCATCCATCCATCCATCCATCCATCCCTCCATCCATCATCCATCCCTCCATCCATCCATCCATCATCCATCCATCCTTCCATCCATCATCCATCCATCCATCCTTCCATCCCTCCATCCATCCCTGTCCATCCATCCATCCATCCCTCCATCCATCCCTCCATCCATCCCTCCATCCATCCCTCCATCCATCCATCCTTTCATCCCTCCATCCATCATCCATCCATCCATCCTTCCATCCCTCCATCCATCCCTGTCCATCCATCCATCCATCCCTCCATCCATCCCTCCATCCATCCATCCATCCATCCATCCATCCATCCATCCATCCATCCCTCCATCCCTCCATCCATCCATCCATCCATCCATCCATCCATCCATCCATCCATCCATCCCTCCACCTCTCCATCCATCCATCCCTCCATCCATCCCTCCATCCATCCATCCATCCCTCCATCCATCCCTCCATCCATCCCTCCACCCATCCATCCATCCATCCCTCCATCCATCCGGGGCCTGGCTCTGGGGCCTAGCTCCATCCACCCAGGCCTGGCTCCATTCATCCAGGGCCTGGCTCTGTCCATCCATCCATCCCTCCATCCATCATCCCTCCACCCATCCATCCATCCAGGGCCTGGCACCATCCATTTGGGGTCTGGCTGTGTCCATCCGGGGCCAGGCCATGTCCATCTGGGGCCTGGCTCCGTCATTCCAGGCCTGGCTCTGTCCATCTGCCTTGGGCCTGGCTCCATCCATCCAGGGCCCAGTTCCATCCATCTGGGGCCCGGCTCTGTCCATCCAGGGCCTGGCTCCATCCACCCAGGCCTGGCTGTGTCCACCCAGACCCAGCTCCACCCATCCAGGGCCTGTTTCCATCAACCCAGGGCCTGGCTTCATCCATTAGGGCCTGGCTCCATCCATCACGGCCAGCTCCGTCCATCCTGCTGCTCCCTCGGCCCAGGGATTTACCCTTAATCCGGATCATTTCCCCGATCTGGGTCATGGCTCCATGTCCATTGTGCCCAGGCCACAGAGGGATGTCCGGGGGCACAGGGGTGATCCCCGCTCGCCCTAAGGTGGGGTGTGGATCCACCCAGCCCCCACTGCCCCATCCTGGGAGCTGTCCCTGCATGGCACCCCCAGGCTTCAGGAGCCCCAGAGCTCCCCAGAATGCAGGGCAGGGGCAGGATGATGCTCCTCCCTCACTTCGCTGCAGGTTCCTGGGATGGGAATTAGGAAAAAAACCCCTTTTTTGTTCCTTTAAACAAGCAGGACTCAGGAAAGCTCAGGATTGCTGTCCTGGCTCAGCCCCAAGGATCTCTCTCCCCTCTGACACTTGGGTATAGATCCAAATAAACCCATAAACCCTTGGGATTATTACAGGCTCTAATTAAGCCCTAAATCCACGTGGCAGCCCCTCCCCAGGCTGGAGCAGCGGAAGGGGCTCCATCCCTGGGCTCCAGTGTGCTTGTGGTCCCTCCTGGCTGCAGTCCCAGCCCCTCTTCCTGTACATTTCAGGGCTCATTATTTAATGAAAAACAAATCTCCTGTGCCTCCAGCTCTGCCTGCTCCTCTCCAGGGAGGGCTCGGGCTGCTCAGAGCTGTTCATCCATCAGGATGTGGTGATGGATCTGCTCAGGCCTGACCAGCACCTTCCCCAGGGCGCCCGTTGTGCACCCAAGGACAGCGACAATGGGACACCCCGGGGATAATGAGACACCCCGGGGACAATGGGACACCCCGGGGACAATGGGACACCCCGGGGACAACTCCAGGGACAACCCCCAGGGCCCAGGGCTGCAGCAGCCATTCCCGTGGGCTCCTGCCTGCCATTCCCACTGGGAGTCAGGGGAAGGAGAGGAGGTGGATGTGGGCAGCTGGCAGGGCCCTGGTGAAGCTGATCCTCCCCGAGGAGGAGGGGGAGAGGGACTGGGGACAAGGGATGGAGGGTCAGGACACAGGGAATGGCTTCCAGTGCCAGAGGGCAGGGCTGGATGGGATCTTGGGAAGGAATTGTTCCCTGGGAGGGTGGGGAGGGCTGGGCTGGAATTCCCAGAGAAGCTGTGGCTGCCCCTGGATCCCTGGCAGTGTCCAAGGCCAGGCTGGAGCAGCCTGGGACAGTGGGAGGTGTCCCTGCCATGGCAGGGGGGGGGGGGGATTTCAGGTCTCTTCCAACCCAAACCATTCCAGTTTAACCTCGATGATTTCCTCGGTTATCTACAGGTGAGGACTTGGATTTAACATCTGAGAACAGAAAAACAAGCAGAGCAATAAAGCCCAGGCACTGAGCTGTGTAAAAAGCCATTTATTGCAGTTTTAACTGTATCAAAAAAACAAGGGAAACAGGAGACAGGGAATGTACAGGCCACGTGTGGAATAGAAACAAAAGTTCTCAATTTCAAGGGATCCGGAGAAGGGTTTCATTGTCAGTGGCACAGCCAAAACTAAATTCCTTTCAATTCCAAATTTTCCTGCCTCCCCAAAGAAAGGGGAGCTGGAAAAAGCTGCACAGTGAGATGTGGAAAGGCGACAGCCTGCACCAGGGTGGCTGTCACACCAAGCTGCTGTGACCTTCTCCACCGGGAGTGAATCCATCCAACTCCTGCAAATCCAGGATCCCGAGGGCATGGATCCCACCAGCTCCTCCTGGGCCTCACTGGATCTCCCCCATGTAGAGCCTTTTGTCACTGGATGCAGAGAGAACTGAGGGGGAAAGAAAGAAAGAAAGGAAAGGGAGAAATGTAAAAATTCAAATGGAATACAAAAATTAACATGGGATATAAAAATTGAAATGGAATATAAAAATGATCCCAATGGTTTGGGATCTCCACTAAGGACATAGCACATTTGCTGGAAGCCAAATTTCAGTTGCTTCCCAAAAAAGCATGGAATGACTGCTCTGACAACTGGCCAGGCTGTGCTGGTGCTGCCATTCCCTGTCCTGAGGTGTCCCAGAGGGCTGCGGGAATGGCTGAGCTGGGGAGGGGAGAGGTGGATAACACCAGGAAAGGCTCCTGAGGAGGGATTTTCACCACGGGGAGTGCTGAGGCTCCAGTCAAGGCTTTGCCAGCTCCGAGTGCCACTAGAGGGCACATCCAGCCAGGGAAGTGTCCCCAGGACACCTCATTCCACAGGAACAGGGAACACCCAACTGGCACCCAGCTCCCGCAGGGCCTGAGCCGCCCTATCCCACAGCCACGGAATCCTCAAGGTTGGGAAAGACCTCTGGGATCATCAAATCCAACTGCCCCTGTCCCCAGCTGCCACATCCACAGGTTTTCTGAACATCCAGGGATGGGGACTCCCCACCAGGGCTGGACAAGCCTTTCCATGGAGAAATGTTCCCAATACCCACCCTGAGCCTCCCCTGGCCCAGCCTGAGGCCGTTCCCTCTCCTCCTGTCCCTGTTCCCTGCGAGCACAGCCCGACCCCCCCGGCTGTCCCCTCCTGTCAGAAGCTGTGCAGAGCCACAAGGTCCCCCCTGATTCCCTTTTCTCCCCTTTCCCAGCACCCTCAGATGCTCCAGCCCATTCCCCTCATCAGGGAATTCAAGGCACAAGAACCCCAGGACTGACCTGGAAGAGCTGCATTTGACACCAACAATGGATTAATCCCTGTCCTGCAGAGCTCTGGGGGTTCCTACACGAACTCCCAGCCTGTCACCCTGCACACCCCCAGCACACACCAAGAGCCACCCTACTGCTCTCAGAGTGTCCCCACCCCAGTCCCAGAGTCCCTGTGCTCAGCCCAGGGTGCACCCACCCATCTGGAGGTGCCACCCTAAATCCATCTGACTCTGGGTCCCTCTGGCAATTTGGGGGCTGTTTCCCCGAGGATCAGCAGCTCGGGCAGCCCTGGAAGAGCTTCCCTGGGGAGGTGGGGAGGACTCACTGATGGGCTCCTCGGGATGGAAAGCCAGTTCGTTCACAGAGCCGGCGTGGCCTGGCAGCTTGTACAGGATCCTCCTGGAGGTGGTGTCCCACACATAGACAAACCTGCAAGAGAGTCCTGGTGAGGGCAGGCATGGGGGAGGAAAACCTGGCCCTCAGGTGGGTCTCCAGCTAGCTGGAACAGCTTTGTGTGGAGAAACAGGAACTTCTCAGGAGAAAAATGCTGCCCTGCCTGAGCCAGCGGAGCAGAGGTGTGAGCAGGCAGGAATCAAAGGCCAGTTTGGTGCCCAAAGCCTCACTGCCAGCTCTGCACAGCAGACCCGTGGTGCCTCTCAGGGCACAGAGGTGGATTTGAATGCTGTGAGGCCAAAGAAATCCTTCCTAGTGCAGGGCCAGGGAGAAAATCAGCACTGGGATCAGGGGCCCAGAGCCCCCCCAGGCCCTGCTGCAGTGTAATCCTTCACAGGCAACAGCTCCAGAGATGGATTTCTTCCTGCTGTGCCACATGATCCCCTTCCAGCAGTTACTGGGGGCTGGTGGGATCCTGCTGAGCCCTTTGATCACCCTCTGTCAGGCCTCACCCCACTGCTGGGTCCTGCCTAAGCCCCACCTGGGCTGATGGGGCAGAACCCCCCAGGATCCTTCCCTGGGAGCTCAGGAAGGAATGGCTGGCACCGGGCACAGCTCAGCCTTCAGACTACTCCTAGAAATGGTATGAGAGTCAGGGAAGCAGTGCCCAAAATCCCTGTCAGGGAAGCAGAGCAATGACCTGACCCTGGGCACAGAGACTTTGATAAATCAAAATGAGATCAACACCCCACACGCCAGGGGAGGTGATGCTGCCCCACACCTGCACAGCTATCCCACATCCCTCCCTCCCTTCCCAGCACCAGGGAATGGCATTTAGTACAAGGCTCACAGCTCTGCAACCACAAAATAAAAAAATCAGTGGCTGGGGAGAGCTGCTGCTGGGTGAGACTCACCCTGTCCTCCCATCCTGCTCTTTAGGGAGGAGATTGACAGCTCCAATGCAACTCCTGGGGCAGGAAAGGGCAGGAATGGGGCTGGGGGGGAGGGCAGCTCTGCTGTCACACACCCCAAGGCAGCACTCGGCTTCCAGAAGCTGAGGGCACAGGAACAGCCCACGAGCACATGGAAAATCAATCCATGGCTCCAAGGGAAGGTCACTGCGCATCCCATGTTCTCCTGCATGGATTCAAACCTGCTGGGGATGGGCAGCCCTTCCCTCACCCCTCAACACCAAGGCTGGTTGGGTTCCTCAGTTTCCCCTTCCCTTCCACATCAGGGCTTTGCAGATCAGACAAAAACCAAGATCTGCTTGTACAACCAGCTTGGCTTTTCACTGAAATGCTGCTTTTCACCCCAAAAAAGCCCTGAATGATTTCTAACCCCTGCTGGCTGCCCGGGGAGGACACTGGGTACCAACACCAGGTACTCCTCCTCAGGAGCTTCTCAGGCTGGTGCCATTCTGTGATTTATTTTCTCAAGGGAAACATTCAGGGCTGCAATGAAAATCTTGAATGTTACTTGAATCAGGATTATTTCAAGCCCAACTCTTATCCAGCAGGCAGGAATTGTATCTGCTGCTTTCTCCAAGCACTCTGCTGTTGGGTTTTTAATTTGGGGTTGCAAGGCACGCAAAGTAGCTGATTTTACTACAGCCCTTCTGAAGGGCTCAACAGCAAAAATAAATATTCAGGTAAATTTCCGTCCAGCATAGACCCAGTGCTGAAGGCGAGACAAATCACTGGGGGACTGTTTTGTACTCAAACAAAATGTTTGATTTTGCTTTGCTTTCCCTGAAGACACTCCTCAAAACAAATAATAAAAAAATTACGTGATTTTTTTCTCTGTGATAGCAGAAAGATTTGAGTGGCCCCATGTGACCTGCCCCAGGAGCTGTCAGAGCCCTGAGCTCCCACAGCACCTGCAGAACGAACCAAGTGCCCCAAGCTCCAGGCACACCTGCCCCGAGCAGGGCTCAGCCTGACCCGCAGGGACCCAAGCAGGAATTGTCCCCACGTGCCCCACGTCACTGCCCAGCAGGGCTGGCAAGCGGAGTCACATCTCAGGCTCCTGCAGGGACAGCTGCCCCACTAAATCTGGACTGGGAGAGCTCAAGTTCTGCCTCTGTGCTATCAGAAACTCATTAATCTGGTGATTACTGCTGCTCCAAGACCTGGCCTGCAGCCTGCAGGAATTCCTGTCTCCCTGGCACTGCCAGAGGGCCTGGGTTTGCTCCAGGGGAGGTTGATGTCCTTCACAGGGACCTTCAGACCCCGTGCTGCTTCCTCCCTCTGCCCCTTTCACTCCTCAATCATCTTTAGAGAATCTCCCATTTACAAGTCTGGTATGTTCTAATTGATCTTTATTTCTCCTTAATCAAAGGAGGGATTGAGAATGATCCTTGGAATCGCACCATGCAGGGATTTATTTGGGATTTGATCCTCTAACCCCACACACAGATCCTGCTCTCAAAGACCCTCACAAGGTCTGCCAGGACACCCATGGGTCCAATCCAGGGGCAAAGATGTCCTTGTCACCTGCTGGCCTGGCTGTGGTGGGACAGGCACATCCTCAGTCAGCCCTGGACAATAATAATCAGATTTTACAGCTATCAGATATTTCCCCATGGACACCAAAGCAATAGAAACACATCCCTGTGGAAATCAGGAAAACTCCCTGAGGGTTGTTTGGGATTTCTCAGCTCTACACACAACCCTGAGCCTTCGGATTCTGATCCAGGAATGCTGCAAATCCATTAAGGATTGATGGGGGCAGAGGAATGCAGCGGCAACTCACCTGTCAGCCGACCCCCCTGCAATTTTGCTGCCATCTGGAGACCAGGAGCACCTCAGAAGGTTCTAAAATAAAAGAACATGCACAGATCTATTTAGTTTTGGTCTTCTCCTTGAATTAAAACCACCACGAGGCTTTAAACAGGACCAGCACCACTTTAATGATCTCCCTTTGGAAGATGAGATGGTAATTACAGATTTTATTTTATTGCTGGAAACAGCCAGTGCCTTGTTATTTTACACAAAGTAGATGGTAAGTGTAGAAAATACTTAATTTACAGCTAATTACAGCTGAACTGAGCAAAGAGATCTTGTTACTGAGGCTTTAATTGGAATCCCACTTTGTGTATTCATCTTTCTTTGAGTTCTTATTAAAGCCTTTCTGGCCTAAACTTGAATTCGAAAAAACAATTTAGAGCAAAGTTAATAGCAAGGAAAATTGAACAAGGAGAGAAGCACACTCACCTTTTCAAAATTATGGACGTTCCCCTGGAAAATCTTCACACACCTCTCCTTGGGGGCAAAGGGCCTCACGTCCCAGATGCGAACTGCAGCAGAGAGCCAGAGCCATCAGCTGAGGGTGGCAGGGACAGGGCAGTCCTGGAAAGGCCCCCGTGCCCAGGACATGCTCCCTGCTCCCTCATTTCCCCAAAAGCCACAGGGAACCAGCAGCTTTCCCTGCAGGAAGCTCTGCTCTCACAGGCCAAAAGCAGAAATGTGCGGCAGAGGGTGCTGAGAGGGGGAAAATCCAAACCAGCCATCCCAAAATGAGCCACCGCCTCCTCAGGGGAGGATTTGCTTTATCCTGACAATTCCGTGCTCATGATCCTGATGGGCTCACCCCCAGTGGGACAGGGTGGGAGCTGGGCTGTCCCTCCTGCTGAGGGGACACCTCCAAACCACACTGACTCGAGCCAGGCCCAGAGTGCCTGGATAATCTGTGCCACAGCTCTTGTCCCCAATGTCCTGCTGTCCCTCCGGCTGCAGGGACACATCCAAACAGGCCCAGAGTGCCTGGATAATCTGTGCCACAGCTCTTGTCCCCAATGTCCTGCTGTCCCTCTGGCTGCAGGGACAGGCCCAGAGTACCTGGACCACCTGTGCCACGGCTCTTGTCCCCAGTTCTTTCAGGAGCTGGACTGTCCCTCCTGCTGAGGGGACACAGCCAGATGTGGCTGTGCCTGGATAACCTGTGCCATGGCTCTTGTCCCCACTGCCCTGCTGTCATTCCTGCTGAGGGGACACAACCAGACACAACCAGACAGGCCCAGAGTGCCTGGATAACCTGTGTCATGGCTTCTGTCCCCAATTCCCTTCAGCATTTGAGAGAAACCCTCCTGAGGCAGCTGCTCCCCCACTGCCAAGGATGCGACTGTCAGTGGAAGAACAAAAATTCAGTTTATGTCCTCCTTGCAGCCCACTCCACCTCTGGCTCTTGTTTTCTCAGGATGAGCAGCCCGAGCTGGCCCTGGGAGCCCCAGCAGGTGTACCTGTGTTGTCCATGGCGTTGGAGAGCAGGTAGGAGCCCTCGGAGCTGAGGCTCAGGCCTGTCACCGAGTCGGCGTGGCCCCGCATGGTGTAGGTGAGCTTGTTCTGCCGCAGGTCCCACACCTGGCACGGCAAAAACACAGCCGGGAATGCTGGAGCTGCTGCTCCCAGAGCACCCCACACAGGGACTGGAAAATCAGCTGCTGACATCAGCTGTTGGTTCCAGCTGGGGGGGGCTGGAACTGGATGGGCGTTGGAGGAAAATGGGATTTGTACCTTAGATTTGTAACTGGATGTGTTCAAACACCAAGGAGTTATGTGGCAGCAGCCCTACACATGCAGGACACAGGGAATGGCTTCCCACTGCCAGAGGGCAGGGATGGATGGGATCTTGGGAAGGAATTGTTCCCTGGGAGGGTGGGGAGGGCTGGGCTGGAATTCCCAGAGAAGCTGTGGCTGCCCCTGGATCCCTGGCAGTGCCCAAGGCCAGGCTGGAGCAGCCTGGGACAGTGGGAGGTGTCCCTGCCATGGCAGGGGTGGGATGGGATGAGCTCTAGGGTCCCTTCTTATCCAAAACATTCTCTGACTCTATGCAAATATGAGGCTGGAACTTCATGTGCGTTGGAGGAAAACAGAATTTGCCTTTTAGAAGACTTGTAAGTGAATATGCTCAACCTCCAAGGAGTTAAATGTCAGCAGCCCCAGGCCAGCAGAATTCCTCTTTAACTGGCCATAAAAATCTCCCCAATCCCACTGCCCGATGGCACAGAGCAGCAGTTCCCAATTCCCAAAGCTTCAGGCTGTGCTTCCCAAAGATGGGCAATGGGAACAGCTCTGGTGGCAGTGCCACACCAAGCACCAGCTGTGACAGGCTGGGGACAGCTCTGGTGGCAGTGCCACACCAAGCAGTCGCCCTGGCAGGGTAAGAACAGCTCTGGTTGCAGTGACAGGGTGGGGACAACTTTGGTGGCAGTGCCACACTGAGCAGCGGCAGTGCCAGGCTGCGAACAGCTCTGGTGGCAGTGCCACCCCGAGCAGTGGCTCTGGCAGGCTGAGGGGAGGCTGGAGCAGGGCTGGGGGCACACGGGCCCAGCCTGAGCCCTCCAGCCAGCAGAAAGATCAGCTGAATGAAACACTGAGCTCACTCCTAAATAAGAACTTTCCACACCAGCAGGTGCCAGAGCGAGCTGCAAACTGGAGCAGAGGGCAGGGAGGGGACATGTCACCACATTTCCTTCACTTTACCTCATATATGGCTCTGTCACAGCCTGCCAGGACAGCCAGCATTCCACAGCGGCTCCGGCGGGTGACAGCAGTGCTGGGACACCACGAATGCCAGGCTGTCACGTGCCAGCCTGGAGCAGCTCCCTCCCACCTTACCGGCCCTATATCCACAGTAGGGCTGGACACAACGGGGCCGGGGGGCTTTTGGGATGTAAAATGAAGCAGGTGACTCCCGTGGCTGTCCTTGACCGAGGCAAAGTGTGACAGACAGGAAAGGTGTGCACAGTGAGAAAGGGACACTGGGTCCTACCTTAATGTCATTGTCGATGCCTCCAGAGATGATCTGGTCACTGGTGTCATTGAAGGTGACAGCCAGCACCTGGTAGGTGTTCTGGAATGTCTGCACAGCAGCTTTTTTCCTGATGTCCCACAGCTGGAAAGAAACATGGCACTTGTCAGAGGTGCACAGAGATATTTAACACAATCGCAGGGAGCTGCACAGATATTGGCAGAGACTCAGACTGCTCTCCTGAAATCCCTTTTTAGGTGTCAGGAATCATTATAAAAAACATTCAATCTAGAGATCTTTATAAAAAAAAATTAAGTGTGGTGTGTTTTGAGCACAGGAATGAGGGGAGGGAAGACGCGGCCAGCCCAGGAGATTTCAGGAGAGGGAAACAGGGGACAGCACAGGAGATTTCAGGAAAGAGAAGAAGGGGCCAGCACAGGAGATTCTAAGAAAAAGAAGGCACCAGCACTGGTTTCAGGAATAGTTTCCTCATGCTTTGTTAACCCAGAGCAGCAGAAAAAGTCCAACTGAGCAGCTCCACTTCAAAACAGTCAGAGAATTACACATTTTTAATTTTGAACTAAGAGTTACAAGATAACAAAATGAGTAACAAAAAGCTGAATTCAGCCCAGTTAAATGGGAAGATCCCAAAAACTCTTCCCATTTTTTTTCCCAGGTTTCTCCCTAGGGGACACACTGACCTTGACAGTGCCATCGTCGCTGCCAGTGCAGACGAGCTGGGGTCCCCTCCGGGCTGGGTAACAGGAGTTGACAAAGGACGTGTGGCCCTTGAGCCTCTTCACTCTCTCCCCTGTCTCACTGTCCCACACAGCCACAGTTTTGTCCGTGGATGCCGAGAAGAGCATGCTGCAGGGAACAACCACTGTGAGGCCTTGATTCCCTTCCCACCTTGCTTTCTGAGGGAATAGCCAGTGGGAGAAGAATCTCCCCCATGTGGTGTTTCAGAGGAGCATGACTGACACTGGAGCAGCTGCACTGGACAAACTCCCTTTAATCCCGATTAGAAATTGCTTTTCTGCCTCCTCAAACAGCATTTGGGATGAACACAGGCAGAAAAGCTCAGCAGCAATGGTGGAACAGCCTTTTAAACAAACCAATCTCTCCTTTGTTCTCCCTCCCTCCCCAGCAACTCCCAGACACCCAACACAAACTTTCCTCTGTTCCCCAAAACTGCAGCAATGGCACTGGGGGGGCACAGGTGCCTCCAGACCCTGTGCCCACGCTCAGGCACCATTCCTTGACTGGGAAAACCACACCACAAGGATTTGCTGCCCATGGACTGAGCAAGGGCAACAATCGCAGGATCACTGAGGTTGGAGAAGAGCTCCAGGATTATCAAATCCAACCTGTGCCTGATCCCCATCTCGTCACCAGCCCAGAGCTTTGAGTGCCACTTCCAGGCCTACCTTGACACCTCCAGGGATGGGGACTCCAAACCTCCCTGGGAAATCCCTGCCAATGCCTGACCACCTTTTCCAGGAGGAAATCCCTCCTCGTGCCCATCCTGAACCTGCCTGGACACAGCTTGAGGCCATTCCTCTCCTCCTGCCCCTGTTCTCCCTCCTGTCAGGAGCTGTGCAGAGCCACAAGGTCCCCCTGAGCCTCCTTTGCTCCAGGCTGAGTCCTTTCCCAGCTCCCTCAGCTGCTCCTGGGGGTCAGCCCCTCCCCAGTTCTGTTCCCTGAGGTTCAGTGAGGCCCTGGGGGACTCTGAGCAGCAGAAAACCCTTTCCTTCAGCCAAGCCCCCTGCCCTCACCTGCCATCCGTATTGTAGTGCAGCTCCATGACGGCCCCGCTGTGTCCCTTCAGCGTGGCAAAGTTGTCACAGTCCCCATAGACGTTCCACAGCACTGGGGGACAGCAAGGGAGAGGTGAGCACAGGAAAAACATGGGAACAGCCCCCAGCTGGGGATGGAGCTGATCTTTGGGATTTCAGCAAAATGAAGGATGTTCCATCCCCACTGCTGAGTGCAATGCGGGATAAATAACAGCAATAACAGGGCATTGTGTGAGCCTCAGGACAAAGATGATTTATGGGTCTTAATTAAGGTGAATTTATGAATCAGAATAATAAAATAGTCCCTTCAGGAGCCCCAAGCAACAAAAACTGCACTTCTGCAGACTTCTGGAACCTGTGCCCTGCAAGACACAGGATGGAACCTAGAGAGGAGATGGGAAAAGCTTCCTGCACCCCTCCGGGGGAAGCCCTTCACACTCAGCACCCAGCAGGGTGAGGATTGTGCTAAAACCCCTCTGCGGCAGGGCCTGAGCTGTGTGAGCCCAGCCCGGGGGACAGCAGGGGACACTCACGGATGAGCCTGTCGAAGCCAGCCGAGGCCAGGGTGTTGCCATTGGGATGGAACTTGCAGCAATAAACCTCCCCCTCGTGTCCTGACAGCAGCATGATGGGGGCCTGCAGCGAGGAGCAGCGTGGGGGGCCCTGAGGGACACAGGGGACACGGTCAGGGGACAAAGGACATGCCCAGGGTATGTACGGCCAGCCTGCCAGCCTGCCACTCCTGCCCACACCACATCCCACCACCATCTCACGAGAATTACACAATCACAGGATTATTTAGGTTGGAAAAGAGCTCCAAGGTCACTGAGTCTAAGCTGTGCCCGATCCCACCTTGTCCCCAGCCCCAGCACTGAGCGCCACGTCCAGGCCTTTCTTGGACACCTCCAGGGACAGGGACTCCAAACCTCTCTGGGCAGCCCCTGCCAAGGCCTGATCACCCTTTCCAGGATGAAATTCCTCCCGGTGTCCACCCTGAGCCTCCCCTGGCCCAGCCTGAGTCCGTTCCCTGTCCGTCTTCCCTGGGAGCACAGCCCGACAGCCCCTCCCGTCAGGAGTTGTGCAGAGCCACAAGGTCCCCCCTGAGCCTCCTTTTCTCCAGGCTGAGCCCTTTCCCAGCTCCCTCAGCCGCTCCTGAGGCTCAGCCCCTTCCCAGCTCCGCTCCCTTCCCCGGACATGCTCCAGCCCCTCCGTGTCCGTCCTGAACTGAGGGGCCCAGAACTGCACACAGCCCTGGAGGTGCCTCAGCAGTGCCCAGCCCCAACATCCTCGTGGCTCTTCCCTCCCACTGGAATCACCTCCGGGCTTCTTCCCTCACCTTTCCACCCCATCCCTCGCTCGCCCACCCTCCCCTCACGTTCCCCCCGGTTACCGACTGCAGCAGAGCTCCAGCCGGCGGCTGCCCCCCCGTGCCGCCCGTGCCCGGCGCCCCCGGCACGTC